>JAYKKM010000360.1:7900000-8040000 GCA_035772405.1 Chrysogorgia sp. JL179-B06 | reverse complement strand
TTTTATGTAAGAAAGTTTTTTTGCTGGATACTATATGTGTCTTACTTGGTCAACAGGCGGTGGTCGCACTACGACCGCAATGCATCATGCGCAAATAAAAAATTCGCTCAGTTGTGGCACAGAATAAATACTCAACCAGAAGTCCGACTCCGTGTCGGCGCCTTTGATGTTGGTGTCCTCGCGCATCTCAGCTCGCGCATCCGCCGCCATTTTGCTAGCAAGCGTGCACTTGGTGGCCGGGGGGTGGCGGTGTAGCGGAGGAAACGTCGTGTAACGACTGACAACTGTACCTTTCGTGGTCGAAACTTTAAAGTGGAACGACAGAATGCACATAACTGTTATGTTTATGCATAGCTCGAGTTTCTGCATCATCTGTAACTTGTTAAATTGTCTAAAAAGTGATAATCAATTGACGCCATTTTGCGAGCAAGCTAGTTCTTGGTTTCAGGCATACCCCCCTGAAGCTGGCTTTCACAATTCTTAAATATCACCACCATATTTGTTTATAGAAGAAGATGGCTTATAACTTCAAAACTACGCATTTTTGAAAGATATCGTGCACGTATGTTGTTAACAATTTCATAAGCTTTCGTTTGGTGTATAGTGCAAGTTTTTCCGTTATCTGTATTTTTTTTAAATGTTCAAAATGTTTGTACCATTGCTCGTAAATGGGAAGGAAATTTCTCCCTAATGTTGTAGAATTTTGAATATTGTTCATAAAATACTTAACACAGAAGCTTGGGCTTGATATCAAACAGAAGATACTGTACAATTTTATCTGTGGTAGAAATCTCAAGTGTCTAGCTTAACGGAAAGTATTTCAAAAAAGAGGAAACCTTTTTTTCATTTTTGTCTGGCCTGTGTGAATTGGTGAAGTTTGTTTTTCCTTTTGCAGTTGTGCTGTTTGCTATTTCATATAACTTTGCAAATACTGTATGTATGAACTTCGGATATGCTTTAAACAAAAGCTAATTAAAAGACAAAGTTCTGCAAACGTTTGTAGTTTTCTAACTGAAGCAGAAAAAGTTTTAGATGAACATTAGTGAACATATTTTTGAATATATCTTAAGAATATTTGAATGATAATTTCTCATCTTGTAGTTTGTTGTTAATCTATAACTTTAAAAGAATCGTATAAATTTATTTTACATCAAAAAACAAAGTTTCATATTTGTATTAACTTTTGTTTAAAACATATCCGAAGTTCATACATACAGTATTAGCAAAGTTATTTAAAATATCAAACCCTGTAACTGCAAAAGGAAAAAACAAACTTCACCAATTCACACAGGCCAGACACAAATGAAAAAAAGGTTTCCTCTTTTTTGAAATACTTTCCGTTAAGCTAGAAACTTGAGATTTCTACCACAGATAACATTTTACAGTATCTTCTGTTTGATCACAAGCCCAAGCTTCTGTGTTAAGTATTTTATAAACAATATTCAAAATTCTACAACATTAGGGAGAAATTTCCTTCCCCATTTACGAGCAATGGTACGAACATTTTGAACATTTAATAAAAATACAGAAAACGGAAAAACTTGCACTATACACCAAATGAAAGCTTATGAAATTATTAACATACGTACGTAGACGATGTCTTTCAACAATGCGTAGTTTGGAAGTTATTAGCCATTTTCCTCCATCAACAAACATGCACGCTTGCTAGCAAAATGGCCGACTCGCACACCCGAGTTTGGACTTCTGGTTGAGTATTTATTCTGTGGTTGTGGCTCTGACTGCCGAGGTGAAAGGTCAAAGGAGCCTCTGACCGCCGAGGTGAAAGGTTTACATCTGTTTAATAGTCGAAAACAATGGGAATAAAAACTCTTTTGCCGTTTGTAAAAGAAGAAAACGACAAGGGTAAATATAAAAGACTTTGCTGGCCAGGTTTGTGCAGTCGATGTGTCGTGTTGGCTTCACAAAGCGTTGGCTGTAAGCTTCAAGGAGTTTGGCGATGATCGCAGGTTTGTATTATTTAATATTTCATAAATATATTTTAATTTCTGCATTTAATATTCAGTCGCCAAATTTGTAAATTTATGCGAGCAATCTGCCAGCTTACAACTGTATTGTTATTGTAATTATTGTGCAAATTTGTATTTTGTAAGGGTCATTGATATATGCGAGTCTTTACTGAGAGTCTTGATGGCAAACGACGTGGAGCCATACATTGTATTTGATGGCTTGCCTCTCCCCGCCAAGCAAAGAGAAAACGAAAAGCGTACCAGGCAAGAATAACTCATACCATTTACACTGCTTAAATTATACTTGTAGATAAAATATGAGCTCTTCACTTCTTGGAGAAAATGTGCCTAAATATTTTTGGACGTATTTGTATAGACAGAGGAGCAAAGATCGTGAAAATGCCACCTATTTCACAACACTAGGCGATGAAATTGCTGCGAAGAAAGCCTTGGCAAGATCTGCCGAAATTAGTAATGAATTAGTAAGAAAGTTGGTTAATGTAAGTCATATTTGTTTATTATTGACTTGTTCTTATTATTGCTTGTTCCCCATTTCAACAAAAAAATGTCATTATCTTGTATAGAATGGCGGCCATGTTGGTCCCCAAATTAATTGTCTGTAATGGATTGGTTATGTTGGCAAGTCAAGAATATGTACTAGCTGCATGTCTATAGCAAAATAGATATTTTAACTCATCAATGGCAATACTCCTCAACTGACGAGTAAAATCGTCTGGTATTATGTGTGTGTTATCAGCTTTCCCCATCCTGGGCTGTGGTGGGGCAATTTGATGGCTTTGTAGGGACTTTGGATGTAATTTTTACCCAAGATGCGGGGGAAATGTACGTGGGGTCTATGCGCATTGCCCCGACATCTCGGGGAAATGAAGGGACTTTACAAATAAGTCATTGTTTTCTATTGTTTTTTATATATATGACCATGCAGACAACCAGGTATGGGGGTGGGGACTTTGCAAAATAATATAGCCTGTGGGGTGGGGAAATAGTGTGGCATTATAAATAAGTTTTTTGCATAGGCCCCACTATTACCTGGGGTCCCCAAGGAGGGGAAAGACAATGAAACATGCATTAGACAGAGTAAAATACTCTGGCATTAGACAGATTAAAATTATACTAATGTAGGGCCTGCATTGTAGGTGCATCTGGCCAATAGACACTGAAAGATAGTTTTGTTAACCCATAACTGTCAATGCCAGCTAATGAGTTAATAAGGATTTGTTTTGAAACAGATTTACTTAGTCCATTTTGACATTTAGATTTGCTGTGAAAGAGACATTCCCTATATAATGGCACCATATGAAGCAGATGCCCAGATTACCTTCCTTGTAAATAAAGGATATGCTGATTTTGCTGTGTCTGAAGACTCAGATTTGCTTGCATATCAGTGTAAAAAGGTATATATAGAATACAGTTAGTTTTGACAGTGCTGGATTCATCACTAGGGAAAACCAGTGGGGAAAACCCTCAAACTGTTCAGTAAAGCTTTCAAATTAAAGTAATCATTACCTATGCAACAAAGCTGTGACCATGAAACTTAATTTTTTGCACATGAATAATAGACCTTTTCAAGCTTGTATTTTCTATGTAAGCAAGTATAAATGTGACCCTCCATGGGAAAACATACCTTATCGTTTTCGCGAACGCCTTAAAAACGCCGTTCGAACGGTGTTCGAACGCCGTTCGAACGGCGTTCAAATGCATTCGAACGCCGTTCGAACGGCGTTCGGTAAGCGTGCGAACGCTTGTAAACGGCGTTCGAACGGCGTTCAAATGATTTCGAACGGCGTTCAAATGAATTCGAACGGCGTTCAAATGCATTCGAACGGCGTTCGAACGCTGCTAAACGGCGTTTCAAATGCATTCGAACGCCGTTCGCTAAGCGTTCGAACGCCGTTCAAACGGCTGATTAGAATCGTTCGAACGCTGCTAAACGCCGTTCAAACGGCTGGCTAGACCGTTCGAACGCTGTGTTTTAACCATGTGTTTTATCGTAATCTGGAAAAGGAAACCGTCTGTCGTAGAATGCCTCCGCACGCGTCGCTGGCTCTCGCGTTTCTTTCATTTCAATCTTTTATTTCATCAGAAATTACTTTATTAACGAACTCATATACATTACAGGCAATGCTGCACAGCTCTGTGCACATTGGTCAACATCAGTCATCACTATGCTCACACCGGATGTTTGTTTCTTTGGTTTGCGAACATTTCGAAAAAAGCGTCTTTGTAAATCGCTATATTGATCTCCTTAGAAAGCCTATATTTAAAGGTGTGCGTTTTCCCATAGGTTTGCCGCATTGTGGCAAAAACAACTGTGAAAGCTAAGGACAGACAGATGAGGTGATCAAGTAAATTAGTTTTAAATAGTCTCAAATTACTGTTGTCAGCGAACCTTCTCAGTTCTCATTAGCACCGCGTTTGAAACAATTTTCTTAAAGAATAAAAGAACGCAGTGTTGCGACCATTCTCATAATATTATAACGCGAATCCCAAATCCGATGATTCTGTCGCTTGAAATCTGCAGTGACGCAAGCTAAACGCATGAACCGTCGCGAAGAACGCTTACGATATGTTTGACAATGCTAGCCTTGAGGCTTGAACACTTATAGCCAACTTCCAACCGTTCGAACGCCGCACACAAGCGTTCGAACGCTAGTAGATAGCCGTTCGAACGCTAGTAGATAGCCGTTCGAACGCCTCTCGCTAGCCGTTCGAACGCTATAACTAGCCGTTCGAATTTTTCACCAAACCGTTCGAACGGCGTTCGAACGGTTTCGAACGGCGTTCGAACACCGTTCGAACGGCGTTCGAAATCGTTTGAACGGCGTTCGATCACCGTTCGAACGGCGTTCGAACGCCGTTTTTTTGGCCATTTGAACGCTATTTCGATAAGGTATGTTTTCCCATGGAGGGTCACAAATTATCTATTATGATATTTCAGGTGCTGTTTAAGCTACAAACAAATGGGACAGGTGACTTTGTGGAGCTGGAAAAAGTCTTGAAACATTTAAACCTAAATGCTCATAAGTTCACTGACATGTGCATTGCTGCTGGCTGTGATTACCTTGATAATATTCGAGGTATTGGAATTAACAAGGCCAAGAAAATTGTTTCAGAGAACGAAACATATTTAAATGTGTTACAGACCTTGAAGTTTGCTCCAGCTGACTACAGCAACTGCTTCGAACAAGCTCGGATGGTTTTCCATCATCAAACAGTAATTGATCCTAGCATATGTGAGACTGTCCCATTAACTGATGGTGACACCATGGACAATGAACTCCAATCCACTTGTGGAGAGTATCCTCTTGTAGTATAAAAATATTAATTTATTCTATGAACTTCTGTCTTTCTGGTAGTGTTTATCCTTAACAACAGTATTTAGCTTATTATCTAAGCCATTTGTCTTAGACTTGGCTGCTGGAAATATTGATCCCAAAAATCTGGTAAAGAAGGGGTCATTTGATCATTTACCAATGAGACAGGTAAAACATTTTTTTTGGAATGAACTAAAAACAATGAATGCAGTGTTGTGCATAGTAAAAAAATTTTATTTATACAATGTAACAATTTCGTGTTGCATGAGACCTCTTCACCATGATCTCATGAACGCTTTTAAATTGCCTAATAATATTCAACAGTGCAGGTGAATGATTTTTTCATTGTGCTGCTTGCTTATTTTCTTGCTTAACAATCTTTAGACAGAGTAAAACACTGAATAGGGCAATTGTGGCACATTACCAGCTATATACTGGCAGATACATGTACATAGTTTTATTCACCAAATAACCAGTGACGTAGCTAGAGGGGGGCCCCGGCCCCCCCTGGCAACATTACTGGCCCCCTCTGGGAAAATTCAGAGCTATTAAAACAATGGACTTTATCAAGGAAGTATAGCAGCAACTTTACACATATTTTCATGCTTCTACAATAAAATATATCATAAATGTATCACAAACAAGCTTTGCAAGAACATACAACCCATGCCAGTTAAACTACTTGTATTATGATTAGACGACTCCTTTGTATGCATGCGCAGAACGGACTGTACCACGTATTTAATATAATGGGCTCCCCTGTGTATATGTTGCTTAGTTTCCTCATTCAGTTTTCATCTTGTTTGAGTTGCCCCCCCCCTGATTTTTTTGGGGCCCCTTGGCCGGAAATCCTGGCTACGCCACTGCAAATAACTGACAGTACTCAACCACTGTAAGTAGGGTTCATTGACAGCTAATAGGTATTATTATGCGTGTTGATGGTTTTGCAGACCTCTATATATTAGTAAATAAAGCAATTAGCGCATCCACACAGAACATAGTGTAACTCATCATAATTTGTTGTGCACTGCTGTTTTGAAGGTACCTACTGTTTGCGAAGAGAGTGATGGCGAGCAAGTTGCTGATGATGAAACACACGGTATTGTTTGCTCTGTTAACTATTGTCAGTTTTGCTTGTAGGAAAATGTACAGCTTTGTTTGTAACTAATGGAATATACAGTAATATCCTATAATGAATGTGATTATCTTTCAGTAAGGACCTGCAGTTGCATTACCTTACATTTACAAATTCTGGTTCCTTTTTAGAGGTTGCAGTTGACACAGTAAATGCACCATGGGATATTGAAATCATAAGTATTGATGATGCCACATTGCTGTGGACTATCCCAGACTTTCCTGTTGTAACAATAAACTTTAAAAAAGTTACATTCAAGCAAGGAGACAAGAATACCACTGGCCTGGTTAATGGTGCTGAAACCTTTGCACCAACAAAATATATGTGCACAAAACATTGTACCATTAAGTTGCATGATGAAGAGTACACTGTTCTTTGGGAACTAAGACCTTCTGCACAAACATTGAAGAAATCAACAAATGCACGTGAAGAAAACACCAAACCAGTTGCAAATAAGGAGTATTTCAACCAAGTCCAAGAGAAACACACATTGGCATTCAAAGTTCTTGGAACCTGCTTTTCCAAGGAGAGACAAACGAGTTTAGATATGGCATACGAATACATGGAAAGAAACAGACATGTTTTTATTGACCTTGTGCCCGAACCTGAGAACACACATGACCCAAACGCAATTGCTGTATGCATCATGTCACTGGATGAATTTGAAAAGGTTGGATATATACCACGAGAATTAACTAGTTTCATACATCCCCTTGTACAAACAGGTGATATGGAAGTCTGTGTAAAGAATATTCGCTTCAGAACGAACTATCTGCGTGTTGGATATTATCTTACGATAAACATCACAAAAAAAGGACTTTGGGACGATGCTGTTGTCGTAGCATGCAAAAATGTCAGATAAATCTGATATTATAACATACAGAATACAGTAATAAACTATTTAACTTTATTGTTTGATTGTTTGTTTGTTTACTAAATATTTCTACATTGGATTCCTGTAAATTTACACTACTGTACATGTCTTGCCAAAAAGACAAATATACAGTATAATATATACAAATACTAAAAGTAGAACGATGTTACTGAATGGTACAACAATTTTGAAGAACACCAAGACAAACTACAGTACTTAGCGAGGACAAAGTGTTATATAGGCCATTCATCAATATACAGTATGCATTACCAAAACTATATCTTACTTTAAGTGCACGAGCCCACCGGAGTGCAAGCACAGTTAATATAAACTAATTAATAGACAGTAAACATGGTTTGGATGATCAACAAAGACAACAATGTTGTTTTGAACATCGCTTTTCTATGACTATTTAAAAATTGTAAAGAACCGATTATACAACAGAACGGACACTATACTGTATACAATAGAGAACTTCTAGACAGCGGACACGTCCGAATGATCAACAAACTTTGGTCACAAGGTGTCCGTAAAAGGGGTTACATTGTATTGATACACGTCATGATATATTTGTGGACCTCTAAAGCCAATGTTACGCGACAAATTTTAGCGAGAGCTCGTAATGCGAATCGTTCCAGAACCAATTAAATTTTGCATAACTTCATTTGCATTGCGAGTTGTCGCTAAAAGTTGTCGCGAGTAACATTACCTTAAAGGCGTAAGACCATAACTATTTGAAGATCACCAGCATTTATAACCATGATTATACTGCAACGTTTCAAGGTGGAATTAGTATAGGAAATTGCACGGTTCGAGAAGTATTAATGAAAAATTGCACTGCACGAGCGGTATTATCAATATTTCGCCAAACACAAGTGCACTTTTTCATTAATACTTCGAGAGTTACGGGAACAAGTGTAATTTCCTAATAATATCATTTTAGTCAATTTACTGCACAAAAACAGTTTTAATGTTGTTTTGAGTTCCCCGCGTGTGAACTGCGGGCGCAGAAGCGTGCAAATTAAACATTAATTGCACACTGCGCAATTAATGTTTAATTTGCACACTTCTTAGACCTTTTTAACCAATCAAAATCGCGTAAATTGATTATAACGATATTATGGTGATAACCGTGCATTGATCCTATTAATAAAGTTAATAAATTAGTATTTACTCGCAGTTATAGCATGCATGCACCTAAGAAATGTTAGTTCCTAATTGCCTAATGGTGGCAGTGCAACAGGTGCTTTGTGGAACGTTGCACGGCACGTCAACTGACCTTTCTGAGGAAGCGACGCCCTATTGGCTACAAAGACACCAGGGTCACCCCGCCGTGATACCTTAACTTTATCCAGCCTCTCGATAACGCCAACTCCGCTTGGTTGATTGAAACTCGGAAGTTCGAAATCCCTGTATCTCGCATTCTTTCCTGACCAGTAAAAGAATGGTAGTTCTGAATCGATTCTTTTTGAGTATTCGCTCAAAATTTTCCGAGACTCGTCGTAGAATTGCTTCAAGTCAAACACAGGGCCCAACATGCCATGGAGTAGAGAAAAAAATCCTTCCACATCATCGCTAGATGATGCTCGTGGATGCTCCGCGCTCATTTCTCTTCTCTGATACTCGACCCTGCGTATTTCTCGGCTCTCCAAGTTTGCAACGAGAGCAACCACCAATTCTCGGGTCAGGCCACAAATACCTTTGATGGGTCTACAGTAAAATATAAATTCAATATACAGTAGTTATTTAACACCGTCGTAGCCTGGAAACGGGCTTATAACTCTTGTAACTACGTTCACACGAGACCGGACGAATTCCTAACCTTACTCAAATTCATCCGGTTCCACTTGTTCTCACGAGAATGTGTACGATTAGCTGTGCTCTATGTGAACAAGTGGAAACGGACGAATTCGAGTGCGGTCCGAAATTCGTCCGGTGTCGCGTGAAGGTACAGTAGTCTAAAAGTACAGCAATGTCTACCTAAACAATAACAAATGTTGTAACAAATGACTGAACTTCTTTTCCTCTCAACCTTATATTCGCAAAAGGCATTTTAAAAATTCCTTAATGCTGTAGAAAAATATAAAAACTAACTACATCAACTTGATGCAAAATTAAGTAACTTATATCGTAAACCTCTGATTATAAGTCCCCCGTATATTAACATTGAGTGTCGTAATAGGCAAACAGAGTTTGTTGTGCAAGTATTTTATTTTGGCCAGTTTGCTCTTGCACGGTTTTTTTTCTCTGTATTTTATGTACCCTATCATGTGTTTGCAGGATTTTTTCCCCAGCTTGCCTTTTTGCAGGATTTTTTTTCTGCGGAACTGACCTTGGAGGATTTTTTTGGGGGGAATTGCCACCCCCCTCCCTCCCTCAACTTTTAATGGTCCACCCATAAAGCATATTTGTTAATTGCTAATTGCAGAGAACGTGTGTTGTTTTATTACGTTTGCTAATTCTTGGGTTTCACGTGGTGGTCATCTCTAAAACGAAACATAGTTATCGGATTGAGTCGGTTGTTTGCTATTAGCCTTGTGCTAGTCAATGGCAAATACATGCAACTTGGCATTATTTTCTCGCTACGGTGCAACATAAGCGTCACTACTTTTGAAGTTAACCCCCACTTGATTCACTGTGTTTTATGCTTAGTGAATTCAACCAATTGAAATTTTAGCGCAAGCTACCAAACCGCAAGCTTTCGTTCGTGACGCAATTTAATGCGAACTGACATGTACATTTCCCACCCAAAAATCTAAACAGATTGAGATTCAACTTGGACTGCATCTTCGTGCGTAATTTTAAATACGCTTTGTAATTGGTCACGCTGAAACAATCGGAATAGAATGTGTTGATGCTGCTGACGTTCTTAATTGTTCACGGATTGTAATAACTTGAAGGATGTGATGTATAATGGTAGGCATGCATGTCCACGTCTTGTATAAATTAAACAGTGTATACATTTATGGTTGTCCATGGCACACATGGCACACATAATGCTTCTAATCTTGTGTATCGATGTATTATCTAGCACAATATATTTACAATTCAAACTTGAAAACAATTCTGGCAGTACTTTTTTAAGTTGGTGATGTTATAGCTAAAAATAACACAATAAAATACTCCATTTGAGCAACTCAGGTAAAAAAAACCCACAAAAGAACCAAAATCTAACAACACTCGATCAAGTTTGTTTACTTCCGCATGTTGGATTGTTGGCTGTGCTACCCTCCGTGCGGGTGACCTGTGTTAAAACGTCATAAAACGTCATCAATCCATTGTTTGTCAAAAATCCGCCATGACAAACTGACATCCAAATTCTTCATAATCGACTTTCAAGCACGCAGATATACATAGGTCGGTAAGAGACTGGGGCGAGTTACATAGAAAACTTAAGCAGATGTCAAGATTAGGATGCTGCCTCGCTACGCTCGGCAGCAACAATGCGTTTACATCCTGAGTCACCAACCTGTTGACGTCAATCGTTGAAAAATCATTGTTGTATCTGTGCCAGGGCATCCAGTCGTCAAGCAACCAGTTCTTCATATCGGCCAGGTAGGACGAACGTTCTTCTTCACTAAGACCTCTCCCATCAACTGCTTTGTGCCAATTGCAAATAATTGACAAAATATTCGCTCCTCTTACATCTCCCTTTTCTCTGAGGAAGGAGACAACAGCTGGGGAAATCAACCTTTCGCAATCTGGTACAGACTGCTTATTCTTTCCCGTGAGAGACTCGTAAGTTAATCCAGTATTTGGATCGTGTAATGCATCCCTGAAGTAGCGGAGATCAATACCTGGAATTACACCTTCTCGTAAACAATTTACCAATCTCTTCAAAACATGATTATGATCTTCACGGTGATGAACATACTCGTTGGTATCTTCGTCTTTTTCAGGTTGGTACAGGAAGTCAGAGAAATTTGCGTGGTTAACTGGAAACTCTTTCAATTTTTGAACTTCCCAACGGAATAAATATATGGCCATAATCGACATTAACAACTCAGCCCTGGTTTCCTTTCTACCTGTAGAATAACCAACATACCTTTTTAAAATTTGATAAACGATGTTTCTCTTCCGCACGCTGGACACATGAATAACATTTTTCATAATTTACCTTCCACGAATGGACATGGGTTGTAGGAGAAAGGAAATAACGTCCTTCTCAGAATGAGAAGAGCCTGCTCAATTGGCCTAGGTTCCTTTTGACCATTTTTCGTGTATTCGTATAACCACAGGATATCTGCCAGTGGAACTGCATGATGGTGCTCAACAGCGTGGAACTACCTAAAAGCATAATCATAATGCAATTAATTTTTTGATCACAGTACATTTGTATTGCAAATTTTTTATCGACAGACACTCAAATTCATGTGCATAGGCATTTCACAATTGAAAATTCAAAGTTATTATTATTGAAAACAGTTAATAGTTCGGTCGTGCCTAGTCCCTCCTCACATATTTCAATAACGGTCAAGGATTTACAATGTATGTGCAAGTCATCTTTAAACTTAAAGACACAATCTAACATACATACCGGTTTGATTCAGCGTAAAATGTTTCAAAATAGCTTTCCCCCCGATCTTGCGGGCTTCCGCTTTGGCATTTCGGATGACTTCAATAATTGAAATTGGACGTGTCTTTCCCATAGTTCTCAACGAGTTAAACTCTCCATCTGTGGTAAATCCTGTTAATATAATGAAAAACACGGATATGAATTTACCTGTCATTAACCCAGCAACAGGCAGCATTCTTCCACTTTAATATTAAAATTATCTGGCGTTATACAGAGTAAATTACTGGAGTAAGCGCATTCAGGCTCATTCCCAGTTACTGAGTTAAACACAACATGTTATTAGATCTACAGTAAAGCCCCGCATAAAAGAACCAGTGAATTTTGACTTCAGGCTGAAGTGGTTCTTAACTGGTTCTCATTTTCAGTCAAAAACAATTGTTCCTGGTTTAGAGTTTTAAACCTCTTATTGTATACAATGAAACTAGTAAATGAACTGTAATTTAACTGTTAATTATATAAACTATAAATGTTTTATAAATGTATTTTGGGTGTTTAATTGCCCAAGTTTCAGGCTGGTGGTTCTTAACCCACTGGTTCTTTTATGCGGGGCTTTACTGTATCACATACCAACTGGAACCATTCCATAGGTTTTCATTGAAATCTCAATCTCAAGTTCTAGCTTGCGCATCTGGTCATCAGTAATGGTCTTGGTAGGCATAAACTGTACTGGAACTGCATATGGTTTCACATTACGAAGTTCATCAGCAAGCATGAATACAAGTAAGTGACTTGCAGAAGATCTTTTCTTACTGTAGAGGTCCTTGTAGTACTGCAGCATGTTTTTCTCTAATTTTTGTAGATGTACAACTCCTACATTTTGAAGACCAAGCTTTAAATCATCAACCACGACGTTGAGCTCATCTTTGAATTCATTTGCTTGCTTCAGAAGCTGCTCAAATCCAACAACATCCCAAGCCAACTTCATAAGCAAGTCATCTGAACAACGAGAATTAGTTAGTTTGTTCTCATACTTTTTTTTTGTAGTGGCCAAACCATCCTTGAGGAACTCTGTGTCATCAACAAACCCGTTAGCCAAGGTCTTCACATCATCCACAGACAAACTAGATTGTTTTTGAGCACACAACTTCTTAAAAGCGTTACATTTTGATGCATACTCGGAACGAAGTCTCTCCACAGAACCGTTTCCCAAATCTTCATCTCCAGACCATATCCCACGTACACTCTCTCGCAGACCTTCACGAACATCACATGCATCTGCTTTAATCCACCAACGACCGTTTGGGTTGCTGGCTTTCGCATCCTGTAAAGCATTCACCTAAAAACAAAACAGAGGCCCATATAAAATGTACAGTAGGGATAAGCTGATAAGTGTTTTTTATCCATAGAAGCTGATAATCTGTATGCCATGGACCCTTTATTTTTAAATCCATCTTAAAAAGGCTCGTCGAACAAATTCAGAGATCGATTGGTCAACATATCGTAGATTACGTAATTCGGTGACAGCACAAATTAGGAATGCAAAAGCGAATTTCCAGAGAAATATCCTGAAGGAAGAAACCAATAACCCAAAAACATTCTGGCGCCAAATTCGAAAATGCTATACATCGGAATCAAAAATAAAAAATCTTCAAAGTCATTTACGGTAGACGGAAATAAAATTACAGATACAAGCGAAATTGCAAATGGTTTTTGTTCTTTCTTTACCAATGGTGGCAAGAAACTCCAAAATGAAGTGATTATCATTAATAGCCGTATTTGGAAGAGTCGCGAGTGTATATCCAAATCACTCAATCAGATAAACGAGGTCGGTAAATAATGGACCAAAATAAAACTAACATATTGCAGAGTAGGAAAACATTATTTTTCAGACTGCAAAACATAATTTTCACTTCGTTTGAATAAAGAAGAATTTATATAATTCTACACTTTGAATAGTTGTTTCAAAGAAATCAAGATACTGAAGGATGTGATGAATGATCTCCCAATAAATACAACACAGATTTTATGTAAGAAAGTTTTTTTGCTGGATACTATATGTGTCTTACTTGGTCAACAGGCGGTGGTCGCACTACGACCGCAATGCATCATGCGCAAATAAAAAATTCGCTCAGTTGTGGCACAGAATAAATACTCAACCAGAAGTCCGACTCCGTGTCGGCGCCTTTGATGTTGGTGTCCTCGCGCATCTCAGCTCGCGCATCCGCCGCCATTTTGCTAGCAAGCGTGCACTTGGTGGCCGGGGGGTGGCGGTGTAGCGGAGGAAACGTCGTGTAACGACTGACAACTGTACCTTTCGTGGTCGAAACTTTAAAGTGGAACGACAGAATGCACATAACTGTTATGTTTATGCATAGCTCGAGTTTTCTGCATCATCTGTAACTTGTTAAATTGTCTAAAAAGTGATAATCAATTGACGCCATTTTGCGAGCAAGCTAGTTCTTGGTTTCAGGCATACCCCCCTGAAGCTGGCTTTCACAATTCTTAAATATCACCACCATATTTGTTTATAGAAGAAGATGGCTTATAACTTCAAAACTACGCATTTTTGAAAGATATCGTGCACGTATGTTGTTAACAATTTCATAAGCTTTCGTTTGGTGTATAGTGCAAGTTTTTCCGTTATCTGTATTTTTTTTAAATGTTCAAAATGTTTGTACCATTGCTCGTAAATGGGAAGTAAATTTCTCCCTAATGTTGTAGAATTTTGAATATTGTTCATAAAATACTTAACACAGAAGCTTGGGCTTGATATCAAACAGAAGATACTGTACAATTTTATCTGTGGTAGAAATCTCAAGTGTCTAGCTTAACGGAAAGTATTTCAAAAAAGAGGAAACCTTTTTTTCATTTTTGTCTGGCCTGTGTGAATTGGTGAAGTTTGTTTTTCCTTTTGCAGTTGTGCTGTTTGCTATTTCATATAACTTTGCAAATACTGTATGTATGAACTTCGGATATGCTTTAAACAAAAGCTAATTAAAAGACAAAGTTCTGCAAACGTTTGTAGTTTTCTAACTGAAGCAGAAAAAGTTTTAGATGAACATTAGTGAACATATTTTTGAATATATCTTAAGAATATTTGAATGATAATTTCTCATCTTGTAGTTTGTTGTTAATCTATAACTTTAAAAGAATCGTATAAATTTATTTTACATCAAAAAACAAAGTTTCATATTTGTATTAACTTTTGTTTAAAACATATCCGAAGTTCATACATACAGTATTAGCAAAGTTATTTAAAATATCAAACCCTGTAACTGCAAAAGGAAAAACAAACTTCACCAATTCACACAGGCCAGACACAAATGAAAAAAAGGTTTCCTCTTTTTTGAAATACTTTCCGTTAAGCTAGAAACTTGAGATTTCTACCACAGATAACATTTTACAGTATCTTCTGTTTGATCACAAGCCCAAGCTTCTGTGTTAAGTATTTTATAAACAATATTCAAAATTCTACAACATTAGGGAGAAATTTCCTTCCCCATTTACGAGCAATGGTACGAACATTTTGAACATTTAATAAAAATACAGAAAACGGAAAAACTTGCACTATACACCAAATGAAAGCTTATGAAATTATTAACATACGTACGTAGACGATGTCTTTCAACAATGCGTAGTTTGGAAGTTATTAGCCATTTTCCTCCATCAACAAACATGCACGCTTGCTAGCAAAATGGCCGACTCGCACACCCGAGTTTGGACTTCTGGTTGAGTATTTATTCTGTGGTTGTGGCTCTGACTGCCGAGGTGAAAGGTCAAAGGAGCCTCTGACCGCCGAGGTGAAAGGTTTACATCTGTTTAATAGTCGAAACAATGGGAATAAAAACTCTTTTGCCGTTTGTAAAAGAAGAAAACGACAAGGGTAAATATAAAAGACTTTGCTGGCCAGGTTTGTGCAGTCGATGTGTCGTGTTGGCTTCACAAAGCGTTGGCTGTAAGCTTCAAGGAGTTTGGCGATGATCGCAGGTTTGTATTATTTAATATTTCATAAATATATTTTAATTTCTGCATTTAATATTCAGTCGCCAAATTTGTAAATTTATGCGAGCAATCTGCCAGCTTACAACTGTATTGTTATTGTAATTATTGTGCAAATTTGTATTTTGTAAGGGTCATTGATATATGCGAGTCTTTACTGAGAGTCTTGATGGCAAACGACGTGGAGCCATACATTGTATTTGATGGCTTGCCTCTCCCCGCCAAGCAAAGAGAAAACGAAAAGCGTACCAGGCAAGAATAACTCATACCATTTACACTGCTTAAATTATACTTGTAGATAAAATATGAGCTCTTCACTTCTTGGAGAAAATGTGCCTAAATATTTTTGGACGTATTTGTATAGACAGAGGAGCAAAGATCGTGAAAATGCCACCTATTTCACAACACTAGGCGATGAAATTGCTGCGAAGAAAGCCTTGGCAAGATCTGCCGAAATTAGTAATGAATTAGTAAGAAAGTTGGTTAATGTAAGTCATATTTGTTTATTATTGACTTGTTCTTATTATTGCTTGTTCCCCATTTCAACAAAAAAATGTCATTATCTTGTATAGAATGGCGGCCATGTTGGTCCCCAAATTAATTGTCTGTAATGGATTGGTTATGTTGGCAAGTCAAGAATATGTACTAGCTGCATGTCTATAGCAAAATAGATATTTTAACTCATCAATGGCAATACTCCTCAACTGACGAGTAAAATCGTCTGGTATTATGTGTGTGTTATCAGCTTTCCCCATCCTGGGCTGTGGTGGGGCAATTTGATGGCTTTGTAGGGACTTTGGATGTAATTTTTACCCAAGATGCGGGGGAAATGTACGTGGGGTCTATGCGCATTGCCCCGACATCTCGGGGAAATGAAGGGACTTTACAAATAAGTCATTGTTTTCTATTGTTTTTTATATATGACCATGCAGACAACCAGGTATGGGGGTGGGGACTTTGCAAAATAATATAGCCTGTGGGGTGGGGAAATAGTGTGGCATTATAAATAAGTTTTTTGCATAGGCCCCACTATTACCTGGGGTCCCCAAGGAGGGGAAAGACAATGAAACATGCATTAGACAGAGTAAAATACTCTGGCATTAGACAGATTAAAATTATACTAATGTAGGGCCTGCATTGTAGGTGCATCTGGCCAATAGACACTGAAAGATAGTTTTGTTAACCCATAACTGTCAATGCCAGCTAATGAGTTAATAAGGATTTGTTTTGAAACAGATTTACTTAGTCCATTTTGACATTTAGATTTGCTGTGAAAGAGACATTCCCTATATAATGGCACCATATGAAGCAGATGCCCAGATTACCTTCCTTGTAAATAAAGGATATGCTGATTTTGCTGTGTCTGAAGACTCAGATTTGCTTGCATATCAGTGTAAAAAGGTATATATAGAATACAGTTAGTTTTGACAGTGCTGGATTCATCACTAGGGAAAACCAGTGGGGAAAACCCTCAAACTGTTCAGTAAAGCTTTCAAATTAAAGTAATCATTACCTATGCAACAAAGCTGTGACCATGAAACTTAATTTTTTGCACATGAATAATAGACCTTTTCAAGCTTGTATTTTCTATGTAAGCAAGTATAAATGTGACCCTCCATGGGAAAACATACCTTATCGTTTTCGCGAACGCCTTAAAAACGCCGTTCGAACGGTGTTCGAACGCCGTTCGAACGGCGTTCAAATGCATTCGAACGCCGTTCGAACGGCGTTCGGTAAGCGTGCGAACGCTTGTAAACGGCGTTCGAACGGCGTTCAAATGATTTCGAACGGCGTTCAAATGAATTCGAACGGCGTTCAAATGCATTCGAACGGCGTTCGAACGCTGCTAAACGGCGTTCAAATGCATTCGAACGCCGTTCGCTAAGCGTTCGAACGCCGTTCAAACGGCTGATTAGAATCGTTCGAACGCTGCTAAACGCCGTTCAAACGGCTGGCTAGACCGTTCGAACGCTGTGTTTTAACCATGTGTTTTATCGTAATCTGGAAAAGGAAACCGTCTGTCGTAGAATGCCTCCGCACGCGTCGCTGGCTCTCGCGTTTCTTTCATTTCAATCTTTTATTTCATCAGAAATTACTTTATTAACGAACTCATATACATTACAGGCAATGCTGCACAGCTCTGTGCACATTGGTCAACATCAGTCATCACTATGCTCACACCGGATGTTTGTTTCTTTGGTTTGCGAACATTTCGAAAAAAGCGTCTTTGTAAATCGCTATATTGATCTCCTTAGAAAGCCTATATTTAAAGGTGTGCGTTTTCCCATAGGTTTGCCGCATTGTGGCAAAAACAACTGTGAAAGCTAAGGACAGACAGATGAGGTGATCAAGTAAATTAGTTTTAAATAGTCTCAAATTACTGTTGTCAGCGAACCTTCTCAGTTCTCATTAGCACCGCGTTTGAAACAATTTTCTTAAAGAATAAAAGAACGCAGTGTTGCGACCATTCTCATAATATTATAACGCGAATCCCAAATCCGATGATTCTGTCGCTTGAAATCTGCAGTGACGCAAGCTAAACGCATGAACCGTCGCGAAGAACGCTTACGATATGTTTGACAATGCTAGCCTTGAGGCTTGAACACTTATAGCCAACTTCCAACCGTTCGAACGCCGCACACAAGCGTTCGAACGCTAGTAGATAGCCGTTCGAACGCTAGTAGATAGCCGTTCGAACGCCTCTCGCTAGCCGTTCGAACGCTATAACTAGCCGTTCGAATTTTTCACCAAACCGTTCGAACGGCGTTCGAACGGTTTCGAACGGCGTTCGAACACCGTTCGAACGGCGTTCGAAATCGTTTGAACGGCGTTCGATCACCGTTCGAACGGCGTTCGAACGCCGTTTTTTTGGCCATTTGAACGCTATTTCGATAAGGTATGTTTTCCCATGGAGGGTCACAAATTATCTATTATGATATTTCAGGTGCTGTTTAAGCTACAAACAAATGGGACAGGTGACTTTGTGGAGCTGGAAAAAGTCTTGAAACATTTAAACCTAAATGCTCATAAGTTCACTGACATGTGCATTGCTGCTGGCTGTGATTACCTTGATAATATTCGAGGTATTGGAATTAACAAGGCCAAGAAAATTGTTTCAGAGAACGAAACATATTTAAATGTGTTACAGACCTTGAAGTTTGCTCCAGCTGACTACAGCAACTGCTTCGAACAAGCTCGGATGGTTTTCCATCATCAAACAGTAATTGATCCTAGCATATGTGAGACTGTCCCATTAACTGATGGTGACACCATGGACAATGAACTCCAATCCACTTGTGGAGAGTATCCTCTTGTAGTATAAAAATATTAATTTATTCTATGAACTTCTGTCTTTCTGGTAGTGTTTATCCTTAACAACAGTATTTAGCTTATTATCTAAGCCATTTGTCTTAGACTTGGCTGCTGGAAATATTGATCCCAAAAATCTGGTAAAGAAGGGGTCATTTGATCATTTACCAATGAGACAGGTAAAACATTTTTTTTGGAATGAACTAAAAACAATGAATGCAGTGTTGTGCATAGTAAAAAAATTTTATTTATACAATGTAACAATTTCGTGTTGCATGAGACCTCTTCACCATGATCTCATGAACGCTTTTAAATTGCCTAATAATATTCAACAGTGCAGGTGAATGATTTTTTCATTGTGCTGCTTGCTTATTTTCTTGCTTAACAATCTTTAGACAGAGTAAAACACTGAATAGGGCAATTGTGGCACATTACCAGCTATATACTGGCAGATACATGTACATAGTTTTATTCACCAAATAACCAGTGACGTAGCTAGAGGGGGGCCCCGGCCCCCCCTGGCAACATTACTGGCCCCCTCTGGGAAAATTCAGAGCTATTAAAACAATGGACTTTATCAAGGAAGTATAGCAGCAACTTTACACATATTTTCATGCTTCTACAATAAAATATATCATAAATGTATCACAAACAAGCTTTGCAAGAACATACAACCCATGCCAGTTAAACTACTTGTATTATGATTAGACGACTCCTTTGTATGCATGCGCAGAACGGACTGTACCACGTATTTAATATAATGGGCTCCCCTGTGTATATGTTGCTTAGTTTCCTCATTCAGTTTTCATCTTGTTTGAGTTGCCCCCCCCCTGATTTTTTTGGGGCCCCTTGGCCGGAAATCCTGGCTACGCCACTGCAAATAACTGACAGTACTCAACCACTGTAAGTAGGGTTCATTGACAGCTAATAGGTATTATTATGCGTGTTGATGGTTTTGCAGACCTCTATATATTAGTAAATAAAGCAATTAGCGCATCCACACAGAACATAGTGTAACTCATCATAATTTGTTGTGCACTGCTGTTTTGAAGGTACCTACTGTTTGCGAAGAGAGTGATGGCGAGCAAGTTGCTGATGATGAAACACACGGTATTGTTTGCTCTGTTAACTATTGTCAGTTTTGCTTGTAGGAAAATGTACAGCTTTGTTTGTAACTAATGGAATATACAGTAATATCCTATAATGAATGTGATTATCTTTCAGTAAGGACCTGCAGTTGCATTACCTTACATTTACAAATTCTGGTTCCTTTTTAGAGGTTGCAGTTGACACAGTAAATGCACCATGGGATATTGAAATCATAAGTATTGATGATGCCACATTGCTGTGGACTATCCCAGACTTTCCTGTTGTAACAATAAACTTTAAAAAAGTTACATTCAAGCAAGGAGACAAGAATACCACTGGCCTGGTTAATGGTGCTGAAACCTTTGCACCAACAAAATATATGTGCACAAAACATTGTACCATTAAGTTGCATGATGAAGAGTACACTGTTCTTTGGGAACTAAGACCTTCTGCACAAACATTGAAGAAATCAACAAATGCACGTGAAGAAAACACCAAACCAGTTGCAAATAAGGAGTATTTCAACCAAGTCCAAGAGAAACACACATTGGCATTCAAAGTTCTTGGAACCTGCTTTTCCAAGGAGAGACAAACGAGTTTAGATATGGCATACGAATACATGGAAAGAAACAGACATGTTTTTATTGACCTTGTGCCCGAACCTGAGAACACACATGACCCAAACGCAATTGCTGTATGCATCATGTCACTGGATGAATTTGAAAAGGTTGGATATATACCACGAGAATTAACTAGTTTCATACATCCCCTTGTACAAACAGGTGATATGGAAGTCTGTGTAAAGAATATTCGCTTCAGAACGAACTATCTGCGTGTTGGATATTATCTTACGATAAACATCACAAAAAAAGGACTTTGGGACGATGCTGTTGTCGTAGCATGCAAAAATGTCAGATAAATCTGATATTATAACATACAGAATACAGTAATAAACTATTTAACTTTATTGTTTGATTGTTTGTTTGTTTACTAAATATTTCTACATTGGATTCCTGTAAATTTACACTACTGTACATGTCTTGCCAAAAAGACAAATATACAGTATAATATATACAAATACTAAAAGTAGAACGATGTTACTGAATGGTACAACAATTTTGAAGAACACCAAGACAAACTACAGTACTTAGCGAGGACAAAGTGTTATATAGGCCATTCATCAATATACAGTATGCATTACCAAAACTATATCTTACTTTAAGTGCACGAGCCCACCGGAGTGCAAGCACAGTTAATATAAACTAATTAATAGACAGTAAACATGGTTTGGATGATCAACAAAGACAACAATGTTGTTTTGAACATCGCTTTTCTATGACTATTTAAAAATTGTAAAGAACCGATTATACAACAGAACGGACACTATACTGTATACAATAGAGAACTTCTAGACAGCGGACACGTCCGAATGATCAACAAACTTTGGTCACAAGGTGTCCGTAAAAGGGGTTACATTGTATTGATACACGTCATGATATATTTGTGGACCTCTAAAGCCAATGTTACGCGACAAATTTTAGCGAGAGCTCGTAATGCGAATCGTTCCAGAACCAATTAAATTTTGCATAACTTCATTTGCATTGCGAGTTGTCGCTAAAAGTTGTCGCGAGTAACATTACCTTAAAGGCGTAAGACCATAACTATTTGAAGATCACCAGCATTTATAACCATGATTATACTGCAACGTTTCAAGGTGGAATTAGTATAGGAAATTGCACGGTTCGAGAAGTATTAATGAAAAATTGCACTGCACGAGCGGTATTATCAATATTTCGCCAAACACAAGTGCACTTTTTCATTAATACTTCGAGAGTTACGGGAACAAGTGTAATTTCCTAATAATATCATTTTAGTCAATTTACTGCACAAAAACAGTTTTAATGTTGTTTTGAGTTCCCCGCGTGTGAACTGCGGGCGCAGAAGCGTGCAAATTAAACATTAATTGCACACTGCGCAATTAATGTTTAATTTGCACACTTCTTAGACCTTTTTAACCAATCAAAATCGCGTAAATTGATTATAACGATATTATGGTGATAACCGTGCATTGATCCTATTAATAAAGTTAATAAATTAGTATTTACTCGCAGTTATAGCATGCATGCACCTAAGAAATGTTAGTTCCTAATTGCCTAATGGTGGCAGTGCAACAGGTGCTTTGTGGAACGTTGCACGGCACGTCAACTGACCTTTCTGAGGAAGCGACGCCCTATTGGCTACAAAGACACCAGGGTCACCCCGCCGTGATACCTTAACTTTATCCAGCCTCTCGATAACGCCAACTCCGCTTGGTTGATTGAAACTCGGAAGTTCGAAATCCCTGTATCTCGCATTCTTTCCTGACCAGTAAAAGAATGGTAGTTCTGAATCGATTCTTTTTGAGTATTCGCTCAAAATTTTCCGAGACTCGTCGTAGAATTGCTTCAAGTCAAACACAGGGCCCAACATGCCATGGAGTAGAGAAAAAAATCCTTCCACATCATCGCTAGATGATGCTCGTGGATGCTCCGCGCTCATTTCTCTTCTCTGATACTCGACCCTGCGTATTTCTCGGCTCTCCAAGTTTGCAACGAGAGCAACCACCAATTCTCGGGTCAGGCCACAAATACCTTTGATGGGTCTACAGTAAAATATAAATTCAATATACAGTAGTTATTTAACACCGTCGTAGCCTGGAAACGGGCTTATAACTCTTGTAACTACGTTCACACGAGACCGGACGAATTCCTAACCTTACTCAAATTCATCCGGTTCCACTTGTTCTCACGAGAATGTGTACGATTAGCTGTGCTCTATGTGAACAAGTGGAAACGGACGAATTCGAGTGCGGTCCGAAATTCGTCCGGTGTCGCGTGAAGGTACAGTAGTCTAAAAGTACAGCAATGTCTACCTAAACAATAACAAATGTTGTAACAAATGACTGAACTTCTTTTCCTCTCAACCTTATATTCGCAAAAGGCATTTTAAAAATTCCTTAATGCTGTAGAAAAATATAAAAACTAACTACATCAACTTGATGCAAAATTAAGTAACTTATATCGTAAACCTCTGATTATAAGTCCCCCGTATATTAACATTGAGTGTCGTAATAGGCAAACAGAGTTTGTTGTGCAAGTATTTTATTTTGGCCAGTTTGCTCTTGCACGGTTTTTTTTCTCTGTATTTTATGTACCCTATCATGTGTTTGCAGGATTTTTTCCCCAGCTTGCCTTTTTGCAGGATTTTTTTTCTGCGGAACTGACCTTGGAGGATTTTTTTGGGGGGAATTGCCACCCCCCTCCCTCCCTCAACTTTTAATGGTCCACCCATAAAGCATATTTGTTAATTGCTAATTGCAGAGAACGTGTGTTGTTTTATTACGTTTGCTAATTCTTGGGTTTCACGTGGTGGTCATCTCTAAAACGAAACATAGTTATCGGATTGAGTCGGTTGTTTGCTATTAGCCTTGTGCTAGTCAATGGCAAATACATGCAACTTGGCATTATTTTCTCGCTACGGTGCAACATAAGCGTCACTACTTTTGAAGTTAACCCCCACTTGATTCACTGTGTTTTATGCTTAGTGAATTCAACCAATTGAAATTTTAGCGCAAGCTACCAAACCGCAAGCTTTCGTTCGTGACGCAATTTAATGCGAACTGACATGTACATTTCCCACCCAAAAATCTAAACAGATTGAGATTCAACTTGGACTGCATCTTCGTGCGTAATTTTAAATACGCTTTGTAATTGGTCACGCTGAAACAATCGGAATAGAATGTGTTGATGCTGCTGACGTTCTTAATTGTTCACGGATTGTAATAACTTGAAGGATGTGATGTATAATGGTAGGCATGCATGTCCACGTCTTGTATAAATTAAACAGTGTATACATTTATGGTTGTCCATGGCACACATGGCACACATAATGCTTCTAATCTTGTGTATCGATGTATTATCTAGCACAATATATTTACAATTCAAACTTGAAAACAATTCTGGCAGTACTTTTTTAAGTTGGTGATGTTATAGCTAAAAATAACACAATAAAATACTCCATTTGAGCAACTCAGGTAAAAAAAACCCACAAAAGAACCAAAATCTAACAACACTCGATCAAGTTTGTTTACTTCCGCATGTTGGATTGTTGGCTGTGCTACCCTCCGTGCGGGTGACCTGTGTTAAAACGTCATAAAACGTCATCAATCCATTGTTTGTCAAAAATCCGCCATGACAAACTGACATCCAAATTCTTCATAATCGACTTTCAAGCACGCAGATATACATAGGTCGGTAAGAGACTGGGGCGAGTTACATAGAAAACTTAAGCAGATGTCAAGATTAGGATGCTGCCTCGCTACGCTCGGCAGCAACAATGCGTTTACATCCTGAGTCACCAACCTGTTGACGTCAATCGTTGAAAAATCATTGTTGTATCTGTGCCAGGGCATCCAGTCGTCAAGCAACCAGTTCTTCATATCGGCCAGGTAGGACGAACGTTCTTCTTCACTAAGACCTCTCCCATCAACTGCTTTGTGCCAATTGCAAATAATTGACAAAATATTCGCTCCTCTTACATCTCCCTTTTCTCTGAGGAAGGAGACAACAGCTGGGGAAATCAACCTTTCGCAATCTGGTACAGACTGCTTATTCTTTCCCGTGAGAGACTCGTAAGTTAATCCAGTATTTGGATCGTGTAATGCATCCCTGAAGTAGCGGAGATCAATACCTGGAATTACACCTTCTCGTAAACAATTTACCAATCTCTTCAAAACATGATTATGATCTTCACGGTGATGAACATACTCGTTGGTATCTTCGTCTTTTTCAGGTTGGTACAGGAAGTCAGAGAAATTTGCGTGGTTAACTGGAAACTCTTTCAATTTTTGAACTTCCCAACGGAATAAATATATGGCCATAATCGACATTAACAACTCAGCCCTGGTTTCCTTTCTACCTGTAGAATAACCAACATACCTTTTTAAAATTTGATAAACGATGTTTCTCTTCCGCACGCTGGACACATGAATAACATTTTTCATAATTTACCTTCCACGAATGGACATGGGTTGTAGGAGAAAGGAAATAACGTCCTTCTCAGAATGAGAAGAGCCTGCTCAATTGGCCTAGGTTCCTTTTGACCATTTTTCGTGTATTCGTATAACCACAGGATATCTGCCAGTGGAACTGCATGATGGTGCTCAACAGCGTGGAACTACCTAAAAGCATAATCATAATGCAATTAATTTTTTGATCACAGTACATTTGTATTGCAAATTTTTTATCGACAGACACTCAAATTCATGTGCATAGGCATTTCACAATTGAAAATTCAAAGTTATTATTATTGAAAACAGTTAATAGTTCGGTCGTGCCTAGTCCCTCCTCACATATTTCAATAACGGTCAAGGATTTACAATGTATGTGCAAGTCATCTTTAAACTTAAAGACACAATCTAACATACATACCGGTTTGATTCAGCGTAAAATGTTTCAAAATAGCTTTCCCCCCGATCTTGCGGGCTTCCGCTTTGGCATTTCGGATGACTTCAATAATTGAAATTGGACGTGTCTTTCCCATAGTTCTCAACGAGTTAAACTCTCCATCTGTGGTAAATCCTGTTAATATAATGAAAAACACGGATATGAATTTACCTGTCATTAACCCAGCAACAGGCAGCATTCTTCCACTTTAATATTAAAATTATCTGGCGTTATACAGAGTAAATTACTGGAGTAAGCGCATTCAGGCTCATTCCCAGTTACTGAGTTAAACACAACATGTTATTAGATCTACAGTAAAGCCCCGCATAAAAGAACCAGTGAATTTTGACTTCAGGCTGAAGTGGTTCTTAACTGGTTCTCATTTTCAGTCAAAAACAATTGTTCCTGGTTTAGAGTTTTAAACCTCTTATTGTATACAATGAAACTAGTAAATGAACTGTAATTTAACTGTTAATTATATAAACTATAAATGTTTTATAAATGTATTTTGGGTGTTTAATTGCCCAAGTTTCAGGCTGGTGGTTCTTAACCCACTGGTTCTTTTATGCGGGGCTTTACTGTATCACATACCAACTGGAACCATTCCATAGGTTTTCATTGAAATCTCAATCTCAAGTTCTAGCTTGCGCATCTGGTCATCAGTAATGGTCTTGGTAGGCATAAACTGTACTGGAACTGCATATGGTTTCACATTACGAAGTTCATCAGCAAGCATGAATACAAGTAAGTGACTTGCAGAAGATCTTTTCTTACTGTAGAGGTCCTTGTAGTACTGCAGCATGTTTTTCTCTAATTTTTGTAGATGTACAACTCCTACATTTTGAAGACCAAGCTTTAAATCATCAACCACGACGTTGAGCTCATCTTTGAATTCATTTGCTTGCTTCAGAAGCTGCTCAAATCCAACAACATCCCAAGCCAACTTCATAAGCAAGTCATCTGAACAACGAGAATTAGTTAGTTTGTTCTCATACTTTTTTTTTGTAGTGGCCAAACCATCCTTGAGGAACTCTGTGTCATCAACAAACCCGTTAGCCAAGGTCTTCACATCATCCACAGACAAACTAGATTGTTTTTGAGCACACAACTTCTTAAAAGCGTTACATTTTGATGCATACTCGGAACGAAGTCTCTCCACAGAACCGTTTCCCAAATCTTCATCTCCAGACCATATCCCACGTACACTCTCTCGCAGACCTTCACGAACATCACATGCATCTGCTTTAATCCACCAACGACCGTTTGGGTTGCTGGCTTTCGCATCCTGTAAAGCATTCACCTAAAAACAAAACAGAGGCCCATATAAAATGTACAGTAGGGATAAGCTGATAAGTGTTTTTTATCCATAGAAGCTGATAATCTGTATGCCATGGACCCTTTATTTTTAAATCCATCTTAAAAAGGCTCGTCGAACAAATTCAGAGATCGATTGGTCAACATATCGTAGATTACGTAATTCGGTGACAGCACAAATTAGGAATGCAAAAGCGAATTTCCAGAGAAATATCCTGAAGGAAGAAACCAATAACCCAAAAACATTCTGGCGCCAAATTCGAAAATGCTATACATCGGAATCAAAAATAAAAAATCTTCAAAGTCATTTACGGTAGACGGAAATAAAATTACAGATACAAGCGAAATTGCAAATGGTTTTTGTTCTTTCTTTACCAATGGTGGCAAGAAACTCCAAAATGAAGTGATTATCATTAATAGCCGTATTTGGAAGAGTCGCGAGTGTATATCCAAATCACTCAATCAGATAAACGAGGTCGGTAATGAGTTCCATTTTGAAGCAGTCGAGCAAAGAGAAGTCCTTAGAGAGTTGAAGCGACTTAAACAAGGAAAATCTGCCGGTGTAGACCAAATTCCACCTAACCTACTTAAAGATGGAGGTGAGGAAATTGCCCCTGTTTTGACTTATCTCATTAATTGGTCCTTAACCACCTCTACATTTCCAATTGCAGAAAAGATAGCCAAAGTAGTACCAATTTATAAAGCGGATAGCCATGAACTGTTTGATAATTACCGCCCAGTGTCAGTATTACCTACTACATCAAAGATCCTAGAACGTATAGTTTACAACCAACTTTACGCTTTCCTGGATAATAATCATCTTATTACCTCTTATCAGTTTGGATTTAGGAAAGGTCGTAATACTAAACATGCCATCACATACTTAACTGATCGAATAAGAGGAGCTATGGATAAAGGGCAATATACAGGTGCAATTTACATCGACTTGAGAAAAGCATTCGATACTGTCGATCATGCAACTCTTCTCGCAAAATTACCTCAATACGGAATCAAAGGAAGAGAACTTGAATGGCTTAAGGACTTCCTTTTTGGAAGACGGCAATTCGTGCAGTTTGAAAACTCGGCCTCACAAGTATTTTTTGTAACAACGGGTGTACCTCAAGGATCCATATTGGGTCCCCTTCTTTTTCTTCTCCATATCAATGATATAGTGGAAACAATTGATAAATCGGAAATGCTTCTTTATGCGGACGATATGGTCATGTATTATAGTAACGAGAATGCAAAAATCGTTGAGGAAATACTAACCACCGAATTCGAAAATGTTATGAACTGGCTCCGGGAAAATGACTTAATTCTGAATCCAAAAGCTGGGGAAACGGAGGCACTGTTGTTTGGAACGCAACAAAAACTAAAAAAAGCTGAAAAACTGGCTATTCTAACCAATTCAGTCACAATTAATACTACCGAAGTCTACAATTATCTCGGGACCGTCTTTGATAAGTCACTATAACCTTCAAACCCCAGATGGATAAGGTATATAAAAAGGTTTCATCGAGAGTGAAATTACTGGCACGGATACGAAAAGAAATATCACCTCATGTTGCAGAGTCCATTTATAAAGCAATGGTACAGCCATTATTAATGTCGACCGAAAATGAGATGATGACATCATCAATTATGGATACCTAATATCAAGCAATCCAAAACAGAGCATATAAGATAGTACATGGAACATCAACCAACAATCAATGGCCCACGATAAAACAACTCTGCTCGGAGCAAGTGGCTAGTAATGTTTACCGAACAATTCATAATCAAGCGCCTGACATTTTCAGTAACTATTTCGAAACTTTCAATCATGCCAAAAGTACAAGGGGGAACTTAAATTGTTTAAGATTACCAAAAGTAAGAAGTGAAAATGGAAGGAAAATGTACCAATTTCAAGGCGCATTGTTATACAACACTTTACCAAGAGACATTATTTTAGAAGATAATTTAAGTAGTTTTAAAGACAAATGTCGGAACTTTTTTAGGAAATGACTTTTTGGGATGCTAATCTTGACTTTAATCTTGATTCTAAGACTTTAGATTTTTATTGCTCTACTTCATTTTTCTCAAGTATTTAGTTTTTATTGCTATTAGTACTCTATGTAATTACAGCTATTTCATTGATAACAGTTTTACACTGACGAAAAATGCTGTATAAATATTGATAATAATAATAATAATAGTAATAATAAATACTTCTTTACTAGAACTTTCTTAATAGAATATTTCAAATCTGTTACATACTGGTGATTGACCAGTCCCAGTGCTATCTGTATACAATTTCACTGAGGGTAAAAGTTCCTGCATTTTCCAAGTGTGCATAACTGATCCATTTAAGCCTGATTCCATGAGCGAAAGTTGTCGTGCGAACCGACTATATTATTTTTTCTTATGAGCTCTCCGCTGGAACTAATGACAGATTTAATAAATTATTTTCAACTTAAACATTTTAATGTTGTTTCGCGTGAAGAAATTTGCTCATGGAATCAGGTCTTTTCAGCTTTTGGCTTTCATCTAAATTTTCAAAAATGGAATCTTATATATTATCTAATCTATTGATGTTACACAATGTCTGGTCAAGGGCAAACAACCAAAATTCCAATCAACTGAATCAAGCACAACAAATATTATAACATATGAATTGAATTCTTACCTGGATGTTGGCTGATTTTATAAAACCAGAACAAGCAATGCGCTTCTGAAGTTGACGTACTCCAATTGCAGCTACATTTACTTTGGCCTGAAACAGAGTGACTTAAATAATAAATACTTAAAAAAATCATACTTAAATATCTGGCTACAACCATACAAAAATAATCACTACATGATTATATATAATCTTGCGCGGGGGTGCCAGTGTAGGTAGCGACAGTCAGTCTCCCAACCTCAAGTTCTGTTATGATGTATGAAGAAAATCTACATTTATGCCGAGGCACAAAACTTTTGACGAAAATATTCTGTAACCGACTCTTCGATTACATTATTTTGGCCTGGATTACTGCATTTTAGTAAAATCAACTGAAAAAAACACACCAGGGGTGGGTTTAATAGAAGATTAGTACACATTTGTGTGTCGGTTTTCTTTGTTCTTAGAAATCATATGTATCACAAAGAATCCTGGAACCCCTGAGTGGGATTTATATTACAAATTCCAAGGGCTTTATCTAGATAAGGATAAAGCCTGGCAACAGCTAGATTTATCTCGATAAAGCCCACTGTTCCTGGGCTGTATCTACATGTATCTATATAAAACCATTGAATTTATAATAAGGAGGTGAACAACTAAGTATAAAAAATCATACCCACAGGTTCAATGCACAAGTACAAACTCAAGTGCACCATCCTCTTTCTCGTATTAAGTTAGTTAAATAGTTAATTACCTCGAACGTCGATTTATTAGCGAAAAACATCCCTCGAGTGCATAGCCATCAGAAAGCATCCATCGGGCCAGACAGTCACTGGGATGCTTTTCTTCGGGACACACCCCTCATGTTGTATTTCGCTAAGAAACCTCGTTCTCATTAACCCATTCACTGGCAGTACTCTACCACTGACGAGTAAAATCGTCTGGCGTTAGACAGCATAAATACTAAAGTAGGGCGCATTTGGGCACACTGCCAGCTAATGGGTTAATTAACTCCAACTTTGAAATAGCATGAAAATACACAATCATATATAGACTAGAATAAATAAATTATACAAACCATTCTTGTATTGTATATGTTTGGATTAACAATCCTTCCCTTATTTGAAATTGGATGTATGTTGTGGTGCTCCTCCATGCATTCAGGTGAGATCTGCTCATTCTCAATAGCTTGACGATCTTCATCATTTAGCTGTGCCCATAGGTGGCTTCTATTTAATCTTGTCTGGGTTTGTATTCTTATGGATGCAGAATGCTCTGAAGAAGTGCTCTCTAAAACTTCTATGTCTAAATTCTGCTCATCACCAATGATATCCTTGATATTGGCATCATTCGATATCTGCAATGATGCTACTTGTTCACTCAACTCAACTGTGCTTGTTATGTCATCATGTTCCTTGAAGGTGTTGATAATGTTATGTTCACCTTCGGGTTCTTGGTATTCACTTAAATCCAAGGAACATTCTCTCAGAGCATTACCAATGATTGATTCCAGTCCTGCATCAGTTGATATTTCATGAATGTTGGTGCTACATGTCTCCTGACTGGCATTGGAATGTATAGGGATACATCTGAACATTCTTGAATTTCATACTGCCAAAAGGGCCCTCTGAACAGACACGGCCACTTCTGACCAAAATGGGCAAGCATGGTCTCAAGCCAGAGAGCATAGTGTTTCTCAATACCAAGTTTCTGTGATGATGATGCTGAGAAAAACCGAACATTATAATCGATTAAACCAAAGGGCATCCTGTCAATTGGCATTCGGGTTTCTGCTTTTTCATGCTCACGATTGAAACACTTGGAGATATGGTAAACAAGGTTATGCTTGCCTTCGTCGAACAACACTCTCATTGCTGAAAGACTTGTGTCAAGAAAATCATGTTGCACAAATGAATAAAACGAATTCCCACCAGAGCTAACAACCAAATGTTTAAACAAATGTTGTAATAATTGCTTTTGAAGACGTTCTGACATTGTATTTTGAAAAGAAGAGATGAAGTTTTGAATTTTATCTCCCAAGGATACCTTAGTTGCTTTCTGGGGTGAACAGCTAAAAATCGGTGATAAACATTCATTTATTTCACTGGTGGTCTGCTTTGATGGGGTTGAATTGGAAACAAATTCTTTGGAATTGGTTACACTGGTAACATAGTCAATATTATAGAATTCCTCTGCATCAGACAATGTTGCAAACTCTTTCACCAAAAATTTTGAGACTTTACTCCTACATGATGAGCCTACAAAAGTAATTAAATTCATTAAGTACTGATTGAACAACAAGCAAGTTCAACTCCCCCTCCCTATTACTGTCATTTTCAACTGACTTTACACAGGAGGTTTGAAGTTCTGCAAGTTTGTTACCAACTTCGTATTTACGTATGAAACCTCTGGTGTAAAGATACCAATTGAAACAATATTATATTGTTGCATGTATTTTATAGAACCCATTGAAAATTCCATACTTGTTATAAAAACACATTGGGCACCTGTTGCCAGAAGGGCGATGGCCGATGGTTGCTGTCTAAACATGTTAATGATTTTTGCTGGAAATTGCAAACTCCAAAAACCTTCAACATCAATTTCTTTTGAACAAAATACCCCAAAGAGTGAGAATCTTTTCCACTGTTAACTGTACAGAAACCTGCAATATACCATCTATACAGACTGCAAAATACAAGCTACAACAATAAATTTATGAAATTATATACAACTGGAGATGGAAATAACCAACCTGTTCGAGAAGCACTAGTTACACATTTTATTAACAGATATTGCACATTCATTCCAAAACTTCATGTTTTTTGTTTTTGGCCATTTATCGGTGTGTGCACCATCCCAATACAAGCATATGTGCTGAACCAATGTAGCCAATTCTGCAGTCAGTCAGTCACCCAATTATAATTGCCATTGACACATTTTTGGCCATCCCCCTGATTCATGTTATTATCAAACAATGACTTTTTCACTGTGTTGCCTTTCCCATTTCTCTTTATCTTTGTCTTCTTTTTCCCAGGCGTATTCCCCTCTGGAATGCATGACCGCTTTCCCAACATGGCAGTAGAACTTGACAGATCTTCGCAAGAAGACCTATTAAAATCAGCACAGAAAATAGCATGAAATGAATGTCCCCAAAAGGTACAAATTCAAGGGGCGCTAGGGGGCGCTACCATATAAAGGACACAAATAATTATCGTAGATCACACAAAGTGCAAACTTGAACCTGGTTCATGCACAGTTAACCTGCTATACGCAAATATAAAAGAAACCTTTGAAATCGGGCAAAATACAAGGGTTTGAAATGACATGATATTTTTGATAGAATTCCAAACGTTATCGATTTAAAAAGTACGAAGAGATAAAGATCTGATGTGTAGCTTTCTTTTAAGTCAGAATTCCAAAGTAAAAACTCTGAATATAAATAGAAAATCAATTCGAAACTTACCTGTCTTTCTGTTCCGAATCCGCCATCTTGAAGAAAACCAAAAAAATAATGCATTGCGGTCGTAGTGCGACCACCGCGAGTACGAGGAAATTTGTTTCGAAGCATAATATACAAAAACAAGCAAAACTCGCTTGCCAAGAATATCAGATAGCTGTAAAATTAATGTTTTTCGCTCACAGTCACATGCAAAAATGTTGACCAAAGACTGGAGGCACAAAATACTTGAAACCTGTTGATATATATAAGTTTAAACGAAAATACACATTATGCAATCAGCAGCGAGGATTAACTCAGACAAACATCAGAATATCCGTAAAGATATCGATTCTACATGATTGTACGATGGTAAATATTACAATTCATGAACATTCGTTGATAAGTTCAGTCTGATTTGCAGCTGCCAAGGACGTATATCTCATAAAAATACAAAATACATAGCGAAAAAATTAATCTTACTTGAAAAATTGTCCACCAGTGCCATTTGAAGCATTTTCGAGCATTTTCGCTTAACAAAACTACTATTTTACTGCGACCTCCTACCACACATGAACATAAATGTGTGTTAGACGAGCCCTATGTGTCTCAAAATAAGCTGAAAACCCTTTTCATTCGTGTCGAAAAACATCCAAACAAAAACGTTCACAAAGCTTCACTGCTTCAGCAAAGCTGAAAATAACCTGCATCACCTGATGTTCTGACGACCAATCAAAAACGCTATATAGGAACCGGAAACAGCAATGGTTCATGATTACTCTTAGCTCCCAACTTATTTATTTAATTGATAATGATGACAAGACATGCTTCAGACAATCAGACATTCGAGTGGTTAAATAAAGACATTGATACCATTGATTTTTTTGTCTATATAAAATAGTAACCCGTTTTATTTATCATATTAGTGACAACATCTTTAATATACATTAAGATTACAGAGTTGCTTGACGTTGGTATGTTGAAAGAAATTAGTCAGATAGAAGGCGTTGTTACACTGTGCAACTGTTTCATGTTATATATATGTCTCGCAACGGCTCAAAGGAAGTGTTACACTAGGCGATATTTCGTACTACTTGACTGACAACATGCATGGGGCCTGGGCAACGATCGAGTTGCCGAAGAGAAAAATTGCGAGTCATGTTGCAGATGGGAGTGTTACATTGTGCAACGATGGAAAAACTGATGCAATCATTGCAGAAAGTAGAATTCGATTCTATTCGTTCTGCAAGTTGTGACGCGCGTAACAATTTTCCCGTTGCAAGTGCAATGGTTCTGCAACTTGTGGCACGAGAGAGAGTGAGAGAGAGTGTTCATTTTATGTAAAATGTTATCTTTGTTGATCCAATGATTAAAAATTTTATGTTGTTTTTTTAATAGTAACTTGTAAATATATTGTGACAAATTCATTAAACTTGTGGCACGATACATTAATAATAATAATAAAGACGTATTAGGAGCATTATACAATAGTCTCAATGCTCTTACAACAATATATATATTCTTAAAGTTGCTTTTAAAGCTAATTACAGTTTCATTATAAGATAAAGCCTACTACATATATTAACACTATGAACAATAACTATTAATTTTAAAAAAGAAAAGTCTTAACTGCAGACTTAAAATTACTTAACATTTCAAAGCTTCTAATTTCCTGTGGTAATGAGTTCCACAGTTTTGGCGCTGCAACCGAGAATGCTCTGTCTCCATGAGTCACCGTTTTGGATTTTGGCTCGAGTAGCAGATTTTGCTCAGATGATCTCAAAGTGCGAGTAGGTTTATATTTAGTTAGCAAATCAGTAATATAAACAGGCGCCTGGCCATGCAAAGCCTTGAAAGTAATTATTAGTATCTTAAAAACAATCCGTGATCTCACCGGCAACCAGTGAAGATTACGTAGCGCAGGGGAGATATGCTCCGATTTTTTAACCCCTGCAACAAGTCTAGCAGCTGTATTTTGAATTCGCTGTAACTTGCTCAATTCAGTATCTGGTAAGCCATATAGGATGCTATTACAGCTGTCAAGTTTTGATGTTATGAATGCATGCACCAACTTCTCACAGTCCTTTTTACTCAAATATTTCCTGATCTTGCCAATATTTCTGATAGCCAAAGTGGCCGATTTACAAATGTTATTTACATGAGTATTTAATTTTAAATGTCTATCAACAGCAACACCGAGATCACGTGCAACCGGAGCCGGTTGGATTATCACATCATTGACACATATTTCTGGTATTGGTTCGCAATGCATAAAACGTGATGATAGATGGACAATCTCGGTTTTACTTGGATTGCATATAAGACCATTCATAGTACACCAGATGGTGATGTCCTTAATACATAACTCAAGTTTAGCTAGAGCAGCAGGTCGATCACATGGAGATTTTATAGGCATATACAGCTGTGTGTCATCAGCGTACATTATGCAATCAAGGCCGTGGGCTTTGATCACATCTTCCAATGGCGCAAAGAAGAGTGAAAACAGAAGTGGACCCAGTACAGAACCCTGAGGTACACCATATTGCAATGGTTTATTTGAGGAATGCGTATTCTTCACCGTAACTGACTGTACCCGATCAGAAAGGTATGAGCGATACCAGGCTAGTACAGTTCCACTAAACCCATAACGATGTTTAAGTCTCTCCAATAGAACAGTGTGGTCAATGGTGTCGAACGCAGATGATAAGTCCAACAGTACCAACACTACTTCCTGATTTTCATCAAGTGCATTAAGGATGTCATTGAAAACACGCAGAACTGCTGTCTCTGTGCTATGAAAGAGTCTATAAGCAGATTGCATTTTTGCAAGGAGGTTATTCTCAATAAGATAGTCTGTTGTCTGTCTGGCAGCATTCCGCTCTAATACTTTTGACAAGAAAGCCACGTTAGTAATAGGTCTATAGTTAGGGAATTGCTCTTTATCACTAGTAGGTTTTTTAATAGATGGGCAGATGAGACCTTTCTTAAGTGACAGAGGAAATACTCCTGAGGATAACATCGCCTATAAAGCCTCAAATACGTACTTGCTGGGAAAATTTATTGCAAGTACATGTGCTTCAAAAACACGCTGAAAAGGTATTTACGAATTTTTATTGATTGCGACGTGTACTAGGCTAAATGACTGTGATCGGAAGCGTTCGACGCCACTTCGTTGTTTATCGTGTTGTCATGGTTTTCCGAAACTGACGTAATTTTGCTGCACTAATTAGCTTGCGTCATCAATGCTTATCTTCGCGTGCGTTTGATTTGTTCAAAATGGAAAGTGGTAAGTTAGCTTAAAAAGTATTTTATTTTAATCAGGTTTAAAAAAGTAAATTAGTTAATAATTACATATTACAATAATTAGCTATTACTTTAGCAATATAATAACATCATTTTAAGATAAGAATTCCGTTGAGTGTTGAAGTAATTTGTAAATAGTTTTCTCCACGCAATCTTCACAATCAGCGTAATCGTCGCAATGGATCGAGGTGTGACGCTAGTGATATTACTACTACTTTTTCAAATTAGGAATCTCTATTAGTCTGAGTATTATCATCCATTTGCTATAATGTGTTTAGGTTTAATTTAGGTTTTTTGTTAATATCTAGAGTATCAGATTTTCTTCGCACAGCCAATTGTCTAAGCGTGAGATTTTTTTGTAGTAAAAAATGTCACGAGCCTCGTAGCGCGTCAGAAATTGAGAGCGAATTATCGAATTGTTTTAATAGAAACTAACTTATGTATGTTATCTCTTCAAATTTACTTCGAAAAACGAGACTAAGCCTACTCCATTTCTAATCTAATTGCCGCGCGCGGGCAGCGGGTTTTTGTCGCGGGTAATTGTCGCGGGTAATTGTCGCGGGTAGTTGTCGCGGGTAATTGTCGCGGACAGCGGGTAATCGTCACAGGAACATTTTTATCGCGGATTTTGTTCCGGTTTTAATTTTTTCTGGATTTTTTCCAGTTATTTTACCGGCGAGTAATGTAAAGGGAATAATCTAAATTAGAGTTCGCCTGAGTATGTTTAGTTGAGAATCAGGGCATGAAACATGAGGTATCATGCGTCAATGTGATGGCGCCTTTTAAACGCTGTATAGTTAAGCCTGTCTAGAGCAAGCTCGTTATCACCTACCGACCTTCATCGATTCTCATTTCATATTCTCATTTACTTCTGCTATTGTCAAACCTTTTTTGGATAAGTAAAGCCTTTTAAATGCGCCTTATATAAACACGTAAACTAAACACACAAGTAGGTGCGACGACCATAGTGGGACGACAAACAACGTTATGATTAATTTATCAACGTAACGACTTTTGATGGTTGCTTTTCACCAATAATTAAACACACGCTGAAAACTCTTACAAAGCCTGTCAATGTATGTGATTTTTGTTCCAAGGATTTATTGTGAAGGAAAATTTCGAGTGTTAGAATATAGATGTAGAATAGAGACCAAACTGGGACCAGTTGCGAAAAAGAAGCATCAAGGCCTTCCGGCTGGAATTGAACCTGCTACCCTGTCATGCTAGTCCTCGTTGCCGAGAGCCTAGTCACGATTTCTGTATTGCCGGTAGAATTACGTGTTAATATATAATGCACTGCTGTACACTACTGAATGTGGGAGACTCGGACTATACAGACGATACATGGACGATCGTCAAGCTCATATCCTCAGAAAAATTATTCCGATTCCCGAAAGGTTACAGGTTCGATTCTTATCCGAACTCAGAATCGTTTTTCTGATCCATTGAGTAATGTTTATTATGCTTAGCATAATTATATGTGTAATGTATCAGTCAGATTTTCTCTTCAGATGAAGAAGGCAACAAAGTCGAATCAACAGATACATTCCGAATTTCCTTCATTGCCCGCGAAACAATGGCTCCAAGTCGAGGCTGGAATAAGATCGTTATATACTAGTCATATGAGAGTTTAAAATGCGACCTCATGGTACTTCCCTAATTAAGATATTTCCTCAATACTATGACTTCTTTGTAACAACACAGAACAATTAAAGCTAGAAAAAACGCAGCAAATTTAAGCCAGAACAAAAAAAAACAGGCGATAAAAATAAACTCGCGACAATTAGCAGCGACTCGCGTCAAAAACCCGTAATCCGCAACAATTAGATTATCTCTCTATTGACAATTAGATAACGAGTAACAAAGTATTTCCATTAGACAATTAGGTTAAGAAATGTTAGATTAATCCTGATACACTTTAATGTTTGAGATTAGTAGAATTTCTTAACTCTTTGCTGTCCGGCTCAGTCAAAAGGGGTCATAGAAGACCCCCGAAATCGTCTATCGAAAAACACGGCACACGGTAACGCAGGGACATGAGATCCACTCACACGCCAAATTTGATTTCATAAACAACTCTGCGATTGGTGGCATTTTGAATTTTCATGATGCTACGCGGGCGTGCAAGATGGCCTTTTCTAGAAAAATGGAAGTTTTTCAACCTGATTTATGATAATTAATGCTAATTTAATTATATTAACATAATGTATATTGTTCGGAAAATTCAAAAGCATTGGTAACAGCCGGTGTATTGGGCTTTCAGAAAAGGTATAGGTTTCGCAACAGTTATGGATATTTCCCGAGATATCAATAGAACAAAGAGGTAGTTCAATTTTGGATGTTTTTCAGCAGGAAAGGAAAGAGTTAAACAAATTTGCATTGTACTCCTTTTTTCTGCATTGTATTACTTTTTCGGCATTGTGTTTCCTTAAAACTGCATTGCTCTCAGCCAATCAGAATTGAAAAATTTCTCTATGTTTATTTTAGTCATGATAATGATGGTCATTTATGAATTAGTTTTGTTTGTGCACTGAGCTAACTCTTAAGGTACCGCACGGTAAATTTATCAGAATACCGTACTGATCTGTATTTCTAACTATGTAGGAAAGTATTTACGAGAGTTTTTAGAAAGTTCATCGGGAAAGCCTTTGTTCAAGAAATGTTGTTCCGAAAAATTAGGTAAGGAAAGTTACAGGACATTTGATATAAAAACGATAAAGGACTAAAAATGAATTATATTTGTTATAGAAAAAAGTAATAAGAAACACGAAATTATTTTAGTGGAGGAAAAGAAAGATCATCCATTGGTAAGGACAAATGCCTTGAATAAGAATAAACTAGTATTGAACGTAATGAGTTAACGAATGAATGAAAGAACTAAAGCATTAAAGAACTAATAAAAAACCAACGAATGAACATATACGGACGAAAGATACAACGGCCTTCAAACACGATTCTCATGTTATTGATTTTGTATAGAAACCTCCAAAGGAAGATCCCATTGTGACAACTGAAGGTGAGATCAATGATTCAAGAGCATATAAAGAAACTTCATATTAACACAAATATTTTTGCTTTTCGGTCAAAGTGTGAATGATATTAATAAAGTATTAATAAAATATTTATTTAATTAATCACTTCCCACCGTTTTCTAAGAATACTATATGATTGTTCATCAATTTTGTCGTGCTCGATCTACTGGAAATGATAAAACACAAACTCCATGTTGGAATAATTATCACATTGCCTGAGCAAAAAGCAATTTTATTATCTTTATAAAATCAAATTACCTCATAAATGAAGATTAATAAGCATAATTAATGATTTAACAGGAAAGGTTGGGGTGTTGAAACGCCCATGAAGGATATACTAGCAAATTTTTAGCCCTCATTTACATCGAAGCCCTAATAAAACGTTGTTGTAATTATCAAAATATTTTGATCTTTTCGATTTTTTGGAACAGTTCAAGAAGAGCCTGTTATACCCGATCACAAAAGGTAATTTTTAAATCTTCTTAAGTCTAAAGCAGTAAACAATACGTTACGTAGTTAGCATCGTATGATTACATCCAGTTCTTTATTGTTTGACTTATCTTTTAAACTATAATTGACAATTTCTAGCGATACTGAGGTGTCTATTCATGAAAACAGTGAAACCGAACCAAGCAATGAGGTTTGTTCTGTAGCCTCGTTTATAACTATTAGCTATTGTATATAAAAGGAGAGCATGAGACATGGAATTTTTATGTTAAATCCTGACTTTTGTCAACTGAATATTTTATTTAATTGTTAGGGAAGATACCTCACGTGCATTTGAAAATCTTGGAATATTAATTTTCTAAGATATATTTTTTAAAAGATAAGATTGCATTGAAATCAAGTAGTTGTTTTGAAAATAAAAAAATAAGAATTTTAATCTTTACATTGTAATTTCGAACGGAAAACGATAAGAAAAGGTAAAATTGCTGTCTAATGAGAAGAGCAGAAGAAAAGGGACTTCTCGCGTTAAAATAAAACGTGAAATAACCATCATGAATTTAAAAAAAAAACACCTCAAAAAACAAGACTTTTGAACTTTAATCAATGCACTTGAAGTTTAATCTCGCTATGATCAAGGTTCCCATGTATTAGTCATAGTTAGTGTCCTCATCTGACCTTTGTTACCTTTGTTATTGCATTTAATTCACCCTTATTTTAAATTTTTAATTGATCAATGCGTCGTTTTCCTATTGGTCGTCACTTGTCTTAATCTGAGCTCTATTGCTTATATTTTTAATTTAGAGTTGTTTCTTCCACATTGCTGATACTGTGAAATCAGCATTAAGGTTTATCACTCCTTCGATAGTGCAGAAATATTTCCAGGTACGACATATGGTTAATATGCTTGAAGAAGTAAAATTTCAAGGTGGTGTACTGAGGAATGGCAGTCGCTAGAACAGATGTAATGTGTCGACGTTATTAATATTTCGTCAGTTCACCGCTTTATCTGATTTATGGATGCATGCTGAAATAGAGCTTCTTCTTGGTAATAAAAGAACATTTGGGGATAAAGTAAATCAATTGCAATATTCAACCAAAACATTTAATTGGTCTGTATAGGTAACTGCAGAAGTTACGAAAGAAATTGTCAACAATAAGGAGGAAGATAAAGGAAATGGTAAGAGATTTTCCCAATGATGTTTGAGTAGTAACACTGATAGAAGTAAACTATAAAGTCTTTTCTTCTCCTTGATTTCCTGATCATCAGACATCGCAAGGTAGAAAAACATTTTTAAAGTTATTGAACGTTAACTCGTTAAGTTATTCATGAATCAGGAAAAGCCAGAGTCCAGACGGGAATTAAACCCGTATATATAACCTTCTATAACTATAGTCTAACACTGTAACACTAACACTGTAACACTAGGTTTCGGGAGGATTTAATATCGTCAAATACATATATGGAAAAAGTGACTTCCCCAACCGGGAATCGAACCCTGGTCTCGGAATCAACGTTTCAGCACTCTAACCTTTGAGCTATTGAGACACGGTCAGAACAGTCAGTGTCTCAATAGCGCAAAGGTTAGAGCGCCGAAACGTTGATTCGGAGACCAGGGTTCGATTCCCGGTTGGGGTAGTCACTTTTTCCATATGTATATGACTATATTAAATCCTCTCTAATATTATTAATTATGAGTCTAACAGAACACAGAACAAGGTTACTTTCACGCAAGGATTGCTTTACCTGGTTTAGCAAGGTCACGCAGGATTTTTCAAAGGATTTAAAGGCTGCCAAACAAAAACGTAACCTCAAGTTACAAACATCAAACTGTAATTTTTTAACATTAAAGTACATTGGCAACAAAAAATAAGTACCTTTTAGATCAAAGGATGTGACTTTTTAGATCAAAGAATGTGTGAGACTTTTTTGATCAAAGGATGTGACTTTTTAGATCAAAGAATGTGTCAGACTTTTTAGATCAAAGAATGTGACTTTTTAGATGCATGCACAGCTTTTACAGCAACGACATATAAACATGAAAATGCAAATTTTTACATTATTTGAACTTTATTACAAGTTAGAAATATTAAAGGACGACAAAAGTATGGCTGCAGAGAGATTTTGATCACAAACTTATGCCATCAGCAATAGAATGACTGAAATGCATATCATATTTCTAATTAACTTTTCACTAAATTTCTAGACATAATTTTTAAACATAATTTTAAACATAATTTTTAAACATTCTAAACATAATTTTTAGCCAATAAGGAGTTGGAACAAAATGCTTGTTTATTAATTTTTCAAGATATCGATATTGTTGTGCAGAGTGAGAAACCATGTTCTCAGAAAGATGTATCGGACAAGATCGATTGTCACGAAGGTACACTGTATAGTAAAATACGTCTACGCAACAACCCCATAGCCCGCTTAGTGTTTGAAGCTTTTTTAGCATTGTGCTTATAGTTCTTTAACTAGAAAATATATAATAACCCATTCATTAATCGATTAATCCTTCGTCGCTCGTTCTATACGAAAACCTCAGCAAATTGTTTCCCGTACAGACCTCACACTCAATTAATAAGTATTTTAATTAAGTGAAATCGATTGAAATGTTTCTAATAGAATGAAATACTTGTTTTATTATTCTTTAAAGATATCGATATTGTTGTGCAGAGTGAGAAACCATGTTCTCAGAAAGATGTATCCGACAAGATCGATTGTCACGAAGGTATACTAAAAATACGTCTACGCAACAACCTCTAGCCCGCTTAGTGTTTGAACCTTTTTTAGCATTGTGCTTTTATAGTTATTTAATTGAAAATATATAACCCATTCGTTAATCAATTAATCCTTCGTCGCTCGTTCTGTACGAAAACCTCAGCAAATAGTTTCCCGTACAGACCTCACACTCAGTTAATAAGTCTTTTAATTAAGTGAAATCGATTGAAATGTTTTTAATGGGATGAAATACTTGTTTTATTAATCTTTTAAGATATCGATATTGTTGTGCAGAGTGAGAAAACATGTTCTCAGAAAGATGTATCGGACAGGATTGATTGTCACGAAGGTATACTAAAATAAGTCTACGCAACAACCCCGAGCCCGCTTAGTGTTTGAAGCTTTTTTAGCATTGTGCTTATAGTTCTTTAACTTGTAAATATATAATAAACCCATTCATCAATCGATTAATCCTTCGTCGCTCGTTCTATACGAAAACCTCAGCAAATTGTTTCCCATACAGACTTCACATTCAGTTAATAAGTCTTTTAATTAAGTGAAATCGATTGAAATGTTTTTAATGGAATGAAATACTTGTTTTATTAAAAAATTGTCGTCAAGGTATACTAGAAATACATCTACGCAACAACCCCTTGCTCGCATAATATTTGAAGATTTTATAGCGTAGTCTTTAACTTGAAAATATCTAATAACCTATTCATTTGTCGATTATTCCTTGGTTCAATATCTCATTAAAATTCGAAAACTGCTAAAGCCTGTATTTTTCTTTTGTTTTCTAGCCGAGAGTGATAATCTGGAAGCAGTAAAAAGCCAAAAGTATGTTCCTTTAAGAAATTATAGCAATGTTAGCATTTTAGATTCTATTTTGAGTTATCATTTATTTTTTACGGTTTTTGTTTAGAACCTGTAAGGATTGTCCAGACAAGATCGTAAAAGATGAACAGTCAAATACGGCAGATAAGGTTTGTCTTTGAGAAAATAAACGCATTCAGTTACCACCAGAACATACTAATTAAAATAATTGACGCTAATATCTGCCTAAAATATTTGACTTCGTTTTCTTTTAGACCTTTCCTGTTAAAGATTTTGTTACAAATAAGACAGGTAAGATATAAATAATCAGCGTTATTGTTGTCGTCGACGTTGTTATTGTTGTTATACCGAAAGATTTGGCGACCTTGCGCTCAGTGAACATTGTATATTGCTTATATATCAGAATACAATGTTACAAAAAGACTTTTACCTATACTTAATTCACATTAACGCGTCAAACAACGCATGGTTGGGTAAAAGCTATCACCTGAACGGGAGGTTTCAAGATGGCGGCCAAATATTAATATTTCTGTTTGGGTACGCTGTAGCGTTAGTATAACGGCTAACATTGTTGGGATAATATATTACGGTTATTTTAGCAACCAATTACAAACCGTAGCTTTCGCTATTAGAAGAAATTCGACATCAGGATACAGTCAAAATTTAACTGTAGTTACATCGAATTTAAATTCTCAAATATTGTGATTAAATTTACCTACAGCAGCCATCTTTATTGCTAACGCTAATTGTAATTGGTGTTGTTGTGGTTATTATAATATTATTGCATGGTTTGCATTAATTTGCATTAACTTGAGTGAAGCTAGTGTAAGCTTAACGTTTTTTTCTGGAAACTTCTTATTCTTTATTAGACGTGAAAGTGGAGCGGGTAGAGATAGAGAATGAAAGGCAAGTTTCCGCAAGTATTAGCGATCACATTTTTTACCTACACTTTTTTATCAAAATTTATTTATCCATGTCCTAACAATTATATAAAATTGCAAAACGTGGAAAATATACTCCAGGATAAGTTATTTATATGACATAGTTGGTTCGTCCTGCGAAAATGTTGTTCTCAGGCTTTCTAGCACAGGCCTCTGTCCGTACAGTGATAACTTCCTGAAACGTTTTCCATGCACGCATTCTCTCTTTGGTCAATAACATGTATATATTTTAATGTTGTTTAGAATCAGTGAAAACATTACCACTGATACCATCCCAGAATATGGTGAACCTGAAGTAAAGAATAGGGTTTGTGCTCTTTTTATTTCAATTGATTATTACGCTTTAGAATCACCTTACACTTGGATATTGAAAATGGTGCATAACTGATAAATATTAATGAGCTCTTGTCATCTCTACTCTATTATTTTCGTCACAATACATCTTTCGTCCTAGTCAGTTTCGCCGGGCCAAGCTGTTCAAAAGCTTATTAACACTTACGAAAAGTTAATATATAATCTTGTATTTTATTCCCGGAAAACTTGTTTGACTGAAATTCATTATTTTTAACTGAAACGTGTCTGGTCAACGATTTCTAAAATGTTATAATATCTCTAAAATAATTAACTCGGTTTGACCGATTTGCTTTTAGATCATTTACTTATAAGAACAAGATTAAACAAATCTGCGTTGGAAATCAGAGCCCTGCATTATTATTTTTGTCAGTTATATTTATTTGTTGTTATTTTTGCAGGGTGGCAGATTGCGACGGACCAAAAAGGCATTACGAAAGATCGCTAAATCGCCACGCAAGATAAAGAAATTACTAAAGGTAAATGTCAATTCACAGGATACTTTCCTTGGGTCATTACACCGGTCATTATGCAACCCCTGAAACGATTTAAAAAATTACAAATAAATAAGGAAATATGAGAAATTTAAAAGAGCCAAAAACGTTATTAATCTCGTTTGGTCGAATTATCCTTTTTGGTCGAATTATCCATTTTTACAGGAAAATTATCCTGCCCTTGATCTTTTCGCACAGACCTCGCTCATTCGTCGCTCGGTCTGTACTGAAAGACCGCAGGCAGGATAATGTTGCCATAAAGACCTGCCGCTCGGTTGTTTAATACTCTTCACAATAATACATTTATATTAAGTTGATGAAGCATGAAATCCCTCCTTCAAATTATTTACATGCATTATACTAAAATGAGGAAATTGTTTTATTCTAAATATTGTTGTCATATGACGTCACATTTCACACGTCAATAAAATATGATGAATGCTAGTGTTTCTTAAATGAAGAGACTATTCCCTAATTTGCATTAGTAGGTGAGAACAAAAGATACAAATTGAGGTTTGACACTAAACGCAGAGTCCGACGAGAGGCAGAACACAGACAACAACATACGCCAACAGAGTTGGAGCGGAGAACAATTTATTAGAACAAAGTGCAATCTTATATAGCGTAACATTGCGTGGGAATCACACCCAAAAAGGAACTACGTCAATTACATAATTTGCGATGACAGCAACTAAACAAATGCAGGAAGGAACGAAGTTTCTACCGCCTAATCTCATTATCATTACTACGTCAATGCAACATGCAATATATGAATCCACGAACGCCACATCTAAATAGTCCAGTTGCCACCAATTTTTTATGTCATTGGTTAATTGCAGATATTTGATAATAATTTACTAATAAATTACCTCGTGTGTCCCTAATCCGAATTCCTAGCTGCTATGCTTGGAACGTTATGGAATAACTTGGAAGCTTGAAAAAGCGCATTGCAAATCTCCTAGGAAATTTTGAAATTTTCGAAGGATATCTTTTAAAATTTCCATTGAACTTTTTTTAACATCCTATAAAAATTGGGTAACTTCTTGTTCAGTTTTGTTCTGTTCAGTGGGTTGTAATTGGTTAACAAAAAATAACATATATTTCAATATAAAAGATGTTGGAAATTTATCAGGAAATTTAACAGGAGTTAGGAAAGTTCAAATGATTTTTCAAATCTCCTTGGAAGAATTTCAAATTTCACGAGTAGGTTTTCAATGACGTTTTCGATAATTGCTAACCAATCAATATGCTATGCAAGTTTGGGACTAAGAGTAGCACGTATCAGCATTGGGTTTATAAGTCAAAATAAATACACTAATTTAACTGGTTCTTGTGAGAATTAATATGTAATGTAATATATATTGTTTAATAGTTTATAGTTGTTATCAATTTTCTATGGTTAAAAGCAAACCTTTTATTGAACATATAATATATTGAACTTGCAGTAGACGCAAAAAATCTCAAATTATAAAGGTTGATAGGGTGTTTTAGGACTAATAGGAATCTAATGTGAACATTGTTAAGTTTAATTGCAGTACGAACTACTGATATGAGCTGAAATTATATGAAATGAGCCCCTAAAATTAGCTTGAAAACATTTATATTTCATTACATTTGCGTTATTTTTTCTGTAGGGAAAACGTAAAAAGTCGAAAGGTAAGAACAGTTTTAGACAGTTTATGTCATATTTCTTGCAGCTTAAGAGAATGTACTATTTATTTTATGAATCTTTGGAATAGTTCAAACAACAGGAAGTAACTGTATACATATAATATATTTATCACAATGCAGAGACTAAATTTGAATATTTCAGAGCTGTATCTTTTGTTAATTTACTAGATGAAGAAGATCAACTGGAGGTAGTTGAAAGCGAAAAGTAAGGATTTAAACAACTCATACATATACATAATATATTGCATGTCTAACCGCCGTATATCCTTTGACATTTTGTTTAGAATTCCTAAAGATGACACATGCTACAGCATGGAAGATGATCAACCCATTTCAGACACGGTTTGTGCTTGCAAAGTTTATTGAGGGATAATTAAGTATTGGATTTAAAGTGCGTATGAAACGAAAAGTGTTTTTTTTCCAATTTTTAAATGTTCAATATGCATTTAGAACATATTAAAGAGAAAATTTATTTTAAAAGTGGTCACTTCCACGCGCGGCTGAATACCACGTGACTTGTACGTGTGACGTCAAGGTGTTTGCAAGTAGTGTAAAGATGGAGAAATTAGTGAAAAAGCTACAAAATACGGAGGAAGATATTGCGTTGCTGCCGCTCCAAGCACCACAAGTTGTCGAATCGCTTGAGATTTTTTAAATACGATCTCTTTCGCTGTCTGTTTATCAAATACCTTGACATCATTAGTACATTTTCCAGCTAAATTCGGAACCAGTCATAAAATGGTCGATTTTGAGCCTTAAAAACGATGTCTAAAATTAAATAACAAGTATCTAAAAGCGAAAAAGTAAAAAAATAAATTTCATTGGCACTTTAATAAAAACAAAGAAAAGGCATGTTCAACATAGTCTACTTTAAAACTAAATTTAAAATTAACATTCAGCTATCAGTTTTCATAGTGCAAATATAAAACAACACGAGAACAGAAATAACAAATAATTGTGCTATTTATAAAATATAATACTTTAATAATAATTTTATTAATATACAACATTTATCCTTCCCTTGGCCGTATGTAATCATGTAAGAAATGATGATTGATTTTATGGAGATTTATTTTATTTGCTGTGAAAAAACATCCATTTGAGGGTTTGTAGAAAAAGAAACAGTTATCAAGAATCAACAATTCCTATTAAAATAAATTAAATGATGGGTGTGTGTTTTTTGTTACTATTTATATGATAAATAAAGTAAAATAAAGAAAATGAAAGACATAATTACTTAACTGATACATTTTTTCCCCTCTAGATGTCTCCAGTGAAAGATATTGTCGAAACGACGAAAGGTAAAATTGCTTTAAATTGTTATTTCGTTACAGTTGTTTGTTATTGTTATCGTTATTGTTACCCCACCATTACAGTAATTTTTAAGTGGGAATCATACACTTTCGAGTAGCACTAACGGGGACCAGTTGCGAAAATCCAACGTCAAGGCCTTTCGACTGCGTTGATTCTACACTCGTAATTTATCATAACTTTCTTTCATCTGATTCACCGAGTGTAACTGCCAAATATTATTTTTTTTATTAGAGTTTGTTAGTATTTCCAATGAAGTAATTATTGGCCATAATTGGCGTTCTGTTTAAAGAGTGAGTGTCAACCGTGACGCATTGCACGCTCGATCGGCCATTTTTCGAAGCACGAAATTCCCTTGGTGAACTGCATCCGTAAATATCTTGTCAATCCTTGGTATAAATTATTCATTTTGTATTTTAATTGAAAGAAGATATACCTTATAAAGTAATTATTTCTGTATTTTTCGCAAAAATCGACGTTTTCTTGACTTTCTTTTCGAATGATGTCAGCCTTGACTGATGCGAAGCGTGGAAGACCAAGTGACGAGGTTCAAACAAACAAATCAGGTTCCGAGTCGACGTATTTGGATTGTGGATGAATAAGAAAGCCTCTGTAGGGTTTTCTGAGAAGACTTGGCGAATTTCCGAAGTATTTATACCACATCAAGTTGGCAACGAAGCAGTTCAAAACACTTCGTTATCGTACAAAAAGATAAACACAAACGCGCAATGCACGACGGTTGACACTCACTCTTTAATGATTTGTGTGGAGCTATATATGGCTTAGGGAATGCGCCGCCACTTCTCCCATTTTCGACATAAATCATCATCATTATCATATAATTGTTAAATTCAGCGGCACATAGGGTATAATAATATTTCAAATTTATTCACTTAAATTTATTATTAATTTTAGTTGAGAATGTCGAGCTAGTAGAAATCACCGAATGGGAAAGGCAAGTTCGTTTCTCAAATTATTACCAATATCTGCGCCTACAATGTTTGCGTAACCTCATATGTGACCTATTATGCGACCACATAATATACTAACATTTAATTGTTTCCATACAATTTAGCATAAGCAGTTCAGATGCTTCCAACGATCACGAGCCTCAATTAAAATATAAGGTACGTACTTTAGTAATACTAATTATTGTTTATAGTTATGCGTCAAAGCAAAAAAATTAAAAATTGTAAAATATTTTCCTCTGTAAAAAATATTACGTATAAATTATTGGAAAAAGCGTTAGACCATTTAGAAATTACAATTTGCAATTTGCAATTTATATTTTACAATTTACGATTTAAAAGATAAAATTTAAAATTTTTCAATTAAAATGTAATATTGCATTGCAGAGTTGCTTTGGAAAGGCCAAAAAAGGAATGCTCAAGGTTATAAAATCGCCTCTTAAAGTGAAGAATTTTTTTAAGGTAAAGGTTACATGATGTGAAAAAGTGTATCAGCTTTAGATACACGAGTACCTTGATAATTAATAGGGCTCTATAATTAACAATTAGATTACAAGTTCGAAACTATACAAATAGTTTGAGAATTTTATATGATATAATAGTCTAACATTTGTATTCAATTAATATTCTTGTATTGTTAATTAATCTCTACTGTCTATTTCCTTCTCTCTCGCTTATCTTCACATGCGCAACTCTCTCATTCTTGCTTTTGTGTTTACATTATGTCTTTCACTCTATGCAGAAGAGATTTTCAAGAGAACAAAAACCACCAGACGAAAATGATCCACCGCCAAGGTATGATAATTGGTAAAATAGACAAATAATTAATGTAATGAAGTTAACAAATAATTAAATAATTGCGAAATAAATGAAATACGTATTCGGAGATCAACTAAAGTATTCAATGTTTTTCTTGATTTAGATTATCATCTGAGGATCTATGTTCACGTGTAATAGAATACACGAAATGTGGTTTAAAGTCGACAGTTATTAATATTGGAGGGAAGAAAATAACGCCACTGGACCTTTGGACCCTAATTAATCCCAGTGATTACATTAGAACATTTGAAAATACGTTACGAGCGTCGGATTCACAGTTCACACCTGGCTGGCTAACAGATGAGGTATATGTTTCTAAATGTGTTCTTTTAATTGTTTGCATGTGCAAAAGAGAGAGAGAGAGAGATGCACTAGCATCGCAGGGTCGCGGGTTCAATTCCAGCATAGACTATCCAGAAGACAGGGACTGGAAACGCAGGGTAAACGCTATGATGCTGACGTTCTATCCGTGATACGGCTAAAGCACGTATCGATTCTTAGTTGCTACGGCAACCAGCTCTAATCAGAACAAAAAAAAATCTCGAAAAATTTTTTTTTCCATTGTTTATACGTGTGTTTTTTGCACGTTATCGAGCGTTAAAAAGCTTATTTTTTATGTTAATTGAAGGAGATAAATATTGTGAAGGTAAGGCTGCTTTGTTTTTGATTTTTATTTTTATCTGGCAGCTATATTTTTAAATTTTACGCAGGGCTTACACAAAAATGGCGCAGGTAATTTGCATCCTTAACTTACGCATCTCTTTCAAACCCTGAAACTTGAAGAGAAGACTATGACTTGTCTACTATAACATACGTTTGCCATCGTAAATACAGTAAGAGTGCGTTTAAAGTAGTTACAACCATGTGTAATACCTGAATATTGTGAAAAGCAGACCTTTTTTACGCATCGACATTCGCTACACAAGAGCATTGGCATTTGTGTTGATGTCTCTTCAAACCATGTAAGTCTAATTTTAACAAATTTTATGATTTTTTACTAAAATATTTTGAAGAAAAATATATATGAGTGTGCAATTACCACGTTTCTGGACTCTTTTTTGCTCTGACAACGCTAAAAATCTCAAATGAATGCGTGCATATAGTTATTGAGTGCAAAAATGTCGCCATTCTTGTAGTTAAAGTACGTGTCCAGTTCAAACCCTGTAACTTCGCTTTAAGTACATTTCAGAACCTCAAAACAACATATTTTAAAGATAAATATATATGAGTGTGCACTAATCACGTTTTCGGACTCTTTTTTGCTGTGACAATGCCAAAATCTCAATTGAATGCGTGCGTGTAGTTATTGAGTGCAAAAATGTCGCCATTGTTGTTGCCCTCACTTCAAACCCTGTAGCTTTTGCTTGAATGCAGCTCATGATTTGTAATTTACATATTTTAAAACAAAAAGAAAACTGTGGATACACTTAACGGTTTTTTAAACTTCTGATGGGTCAAACAAAGCCAAAAATCATCTTTGAGTGCTTGCGTATAAATACTGAATGCAAAAATATGGCCATTGTTGTTGTCAAAGCATGCCCCCACTTCGAACCCTGTAACTATAGTTTGACTGCAGTTAATGATTTGTAATTTACATATTTAAAACAAAAAGAGAACTGTGGATGCACTTAACGTTCTTTAAACCTTTCTGTTGGGTCAAATAAAGCCAAAAATCGCCTTCGAATGCTTGCGTAATGTTTTTGGCTGCAAAAATATCGCCATTTTTGTTGTCAAAGTATGTACATACTTCGAACATTGTAACTATACTTTGAATGATGTTTATGACTTGTAATTTACATAGATAGAAGATAAAAGGATAAAAAGAAAACTGTGGAGATAAAAGGAAAAAATAAAAGATAAAATTAGATAAAAGGAAAACTGTGGAGGCACTTAACGGTTTTTGAAACTTTTCTTGTGTCAAAAAAGCCAAAAATTACTTTTGAATGCTTGCGTAAAGTTTTTGAGTGCGAAAATGTCGCTATTGTTGTTGTCAAAGTTTTCCCCCGCTTGTCCTACTTCGAACCATAGTTGGAATGCAGTTCATGATTTATTATATAATTTACATATTTTGAAATAAGAAGAAAGAATGTGAATGCACTTATTAACGCCACAAACCTGAATCATTCCTGAAAGCCCATTCCACTTCAAAATATCCAAAAAACAAAATTTTCGAACAAGCACAAGCTCGGCCAAAAATTCTCGCACTCATTGTCAACTTGTTTCAGGAGTTTATAGCAGTTCCGGTTTGAACGTTTTTACAAATTATACACACAATTTGATATTCACATTCCCTTTTCCGTGCGGATGTTTCAGTAGTAGAAAATCAGTAAAGAAATGACCACAGTCTACAATGAAAACCTGTTTTCAAAGCAACAGCATTGGTGATTTTGTTCAAAGTGAGTCCGCAAGATTTGCAGCTGACCGTATCACGGACGGCACGCGTAAAACATTAGCCGTTTCCAGTCCCTGTTTTCTGGATAGTCTATGATTCCAGCCAGAAGGCCCCTTGAAGTTTCATTTTTCCCAACTCGTAATATATTTCAAAATAATTATTTCTCATGCATCTCATACACACTTTTTCATTAACTTATCAAGATATATAAGAATATAACATATTACTAAGTATAGACCATATTTTAAAATGGCTGCCGATTTAATATTCTTTTATGTACATATAAATTAGCCCTTATACCCTCGTTTCAGAAGAAAAATTATTTTGAATTTCGTACACAACAACCAGGCTATAAGGGCTAATTTATATGCATATAAAGGAATATTAAATTGATTCTAATTCAAAACGACCCTATGCATTATATTATTCAATGATTAATATGTATGTTGATTATTGTAATGTAGTTTGGGCTTCTACTTATTCGGTAAATCTTCGTCTAATTATATATGCACTTCAAAATAAGTAATTAGAATCTTAAATAAAAGTAAATGTGATGCATATTTACTGAAATTCATTAAATTCCTATATATTTTACTAAACTATCGTAAAATATCATTACGGTCTTTGAGCTTAATCATCTGATTACCCATTTTAGGTTATTGATGCATATTTGAACACCATTCAAGAGGAAGAGAACGGTAATAAGAAGGCAGTAATAATGAACTCGTTTTTTCTGCAATACCTAAAATCTAGAGGCAGTGCTGGAGAAATGTTACAAGACCGAAATGTCGAAAATATCAAAATTGTGGCAATACCAATAAATCTTTCCAATAATCATTGGAATTTACTGGTAAGTCTACGCTTTGCATCAAAAGAATGAGTGGTTTGTCATATCTCAAACCACGAATAATCGTCTACTTTTGAACAATGATGTTTCTTCTGTTGTTTGTCGCCGAGATCCATCATGAACTACAGTGAATATTTGAAAATCTTTAAGTTGAAAATAAATCAACAGTTTCTTTATATCCATGCTATGCAAGTTAATGGATCAACAGCTTCGTGAACATCAATGAATATAATGGCAATTGTATATTTGTATCTCGGATTCCGTTTATTGATGTGCATTAATATCGTTCTTTCATTTTCTCAAAGTATTTGCAGACTTCTTGTAAATGGCATTATTTTGTTTTTTCTTTTCAATAGGTGATTGACAAAAAAAAGAAAAAGAAATTGTTTTTGAACCCAATGGATTCCCAAGAACAATTGTTAACGGTTACCAAGAAATCGTCGTCTTCAGACAGATCATTGGTATCTGATATTCAACTGATAAGGTAACTCGATATTAAGTCTTTGTAATCTGGAGCTATAAACACTTTTTAAAGATTGTGATCAGTATAATATGGAATATTGAGCTCGAATTGAGTTTAAATTATTAATAATATTTTTCTGACCTTTCTTTAAAAAACAGGCGAATAAAAATAACAATTGCAATGAAAATATTTTCGTGTTCACAAATTTTCTGAAAAACATATCTAAAAATTACTCCAACCTATATTTATCATCCTCTCAGCGTTCATGCCGTAAATTTCCATGAAGTTTAACATAAGTTTGACCAAATGCTATACACAGAACTGGTGTTGAACTACCATATTATATAGTGTAAATCAGTTTATACAATCATAGTGTTGAATGGGCTAAAGACTGATTAGTGTTGTGGCTACACATGACATGTGTATACAAATATACATATTAACTGTGTAAATTAACACTGATGCTAAATTTTACCTGTAATATACCCCCAGAATCCTATCCTGGCATTACCTCCACTATATATACAGAACTCGTGACTAGGCTCTCGGCAACGACCTCCGTAGCTCAGTGGTCAGATCACTACACTAGCATCGCAGGGTCGCGGGTTCAATTCCAGCCGGAAATTTTTCGCAACTGGTCCCGGTTTGGTCTTAAAATGTATATATTCCAACACTCGAAATTTTCCTTCACCATAAATCCTTACAACATGTTTAATCGAGTGAAATGCCAAATATTACTTGTAATATACCCAGAATCTTATCCCGGTATTACCTCCACTATATATACAGAACTCGTGACTAGGCTCTCGGCAACGGCTTCCGTAGCTCAGTGGTCAGAGCACTGCACTAGCATCGCAGGTTCAATTCCAGCCGGAAGACCTTGAAGTTGCATTTTGTTTATTTAGAAGATGATTATTTTAGTTAGCTATATTGTATAATTTTAATATTGTTCTAGGATACCACCATTACCATCTTAAGCTTAGCACCTATTGATAGGGTTTACCGTTGGATAAAGAAAAATAAAACGCTTTTTCAGATTGAGTAACTAAGTAATTTAGTCTGTTTTCTATTTCTCTTTGGTACCAACACTGGGAATAAATAATAAACGATCCCTTACATTTTTCGAACTAGAGTTGGGAAAATAAGCCAACGAAATAAATTCAATAGCTCAAAAGGCAGAAATAGGATAGAAATGGAAATGTTGCAGTTGAATTAGTCATAGAACCAGGTGAAGAAACGGGCATAGCTTCTAGCGATAATATATTAAAAAGTATAGTGTACGAGAAAATTAGAAAAGTTCATACCGTGGTGAAGGGAAGTACAAAAATAGATTTCCGAAAGAGCAGTTTTCCCGCCCAAAGCAGTTAATACTTACGGTATTTCTCAAAAAAGTTAGATTTAAGTCTCAGTGCTTCTGTAATAACAAATAACGTCCTGGGAAATACTTGGTATAAGATTGTTATTGTAATACTCTCTCGCTCGTTACATAGCCCAGAATAATAGTTCTGCATCTTTAATCTTACATGTAATGTACTATTTCGCACAATAAAGTATATTAAAAGTATATTATCGTTAATATTTCGCGAAGTATTGTCAATTAAAAATTCAGATTGTTTTCAGTGTTCTGCTATCAGTTTTAGTCATTTTTCATGATACCAAATTATCATAAATTACTTTTTCTAATTTTGTTTGTTTTATTTTCAATATAGTCTTGCCCTAGATGAAGTTTTGCATTGGAACCTAGATAAATGGCCTTGTTTGCAGCCAGAACATGTCAAACAAGTTGATGCATACAATTGCGGTGTGTTCACGTGTGTGGTAAGATATTTACTCAATTGAATCCTAATTTAATAACATAAATAAATAAATTTTGTACTGTTTTACCATCATAACTTTCCTGTACTGCTGAATCAGCGAACATTTGCAACCTAGCTAGCTTACAAAATGTATTCGCATAACACCCTCGCCCGTCACGGCGATGCCAGACCATCAAAATAAGCCAGTTTCGGCACCAAAGCAACGGATGCAGTAGTGTTTGTTTTAATAAAACATGACCAATTTGTTCCGAAACTGTTGTAAGGGAAGCAACTTTTATTTCGCTTATTATTTAAAGCTTCAAACAGGAAGCGGGATAGGAGTTGTTGCGTATACGTAATTTTAGTTAACAATCATTGAATGAATGAATGGAATGAATAAATTGAAAGTAGTCGATGCAATATTTGCCAATTCCGAAGCTAAGACAGAGGCAAATAATTTATTTGATGTTTTGATAATTGATTTGTTTTTGATTATTAAATCGATTATTTCTGACAGATGACGATATTTTGCGGTAGCCATGGTTGCAAAATTGGTTGCACTGTTCTAAAATTATTCAATTTATTTTAATATTAACTGATGCTAGCTTTAATGACATTATTTTTTTATTATTTTTTGTTGACTTAGTTTGCAAGACGCTTGATCCGTGGTTATAATGTATCAAGCGAGATCAATGCAATTGAAGAGAGAAACAGAATAGGATCTGCTCTCTTAACATCGTAAAGGTAAGATATTACTTGGTATTTCAGTTATTATTTCACAGAAGCTAAGGCATGGCTCTTGACTTGAACACTGAAATTTACTTCCTATTTTCCAGAGATTTTAACCAAAGTTAATAAGACATGACAAACATATTTATCACAGAGCAGGGCGGTAGGCAGTAATCTATGCTAGTTTTTGTTTCCACGACAACAAAGTCACTTGACGCATTGGCGGTCATATTGAATCAAAACATGATAGACAATGAAATTTTTGCAAATTCTGATAACGTTTAACACGCAAAGTTGAAAGATAGGACTCACATTGTGTAAACAAAAAATATAATAGACATTGTAAAAAGAGGAAAAATATTTCACTAAAATTTTGCATTGATCTTAAAGTTGTACAATATTTCCGCTTAGCATGATCAACTAGATCAATATTTCATCAAATTTTACGCTGCTTATTTGTTTAATTTCTATATATCTGCTTGCATCAAAAAATTTCTATTTTTTATACAACATGGCCACCAGTGAGCCAAGCGACCATGTTGTCATGGAAACAAGAAGGCAAATTACTGCCTGTGATAAATATCACCTGAATGTTTTATTAGTGACTGATTAAATCTTTGGAAGATATAGAAAATTTTGGTTTGTTAGTCTAGAGTCATGCCTTAATGACGATGAGCATGGTGTTAAAGACATAACCTGCAAGATAAAAAGAATGAAACATAATCCGAGGAACGTCATCTTAGAATTCAATATTCAGATTAAAACAATTAGAATGACCATTTCAAAACTCATATACTGTAAAATCAAAATGCTGTCATTAAGTATTACTCAGCCAGCAACATAGCAAGCAGAAAATTGCGTTTGTGACGTGCGTATAGTAAGGGCAAACGTTTGCATAGCGGAACGATTTTAATAACCTTCACGTGCAGCCAATCCTGTTGGAATGCAAATGAACGAAAATAATACACATTACTCGATACCCTGCTTGTTTTCAGAAGGATCTAAAGGGCAGATTTAAGGATGATGGATTAAACAATAAAATGTTAATCTTCACTTCTCTCTCCCTTCCTTTCCAAAGGTCAGCCGATGGTAGTAGTCGATACAAGACCTGGAAATGAGAACGGGATACAGCGACAACGGTGCTGAACAAGGTCCATCACGGTTCGGTCGCTACAAGATCCGGAGTTCGAAGACACCAAGCGAAGTCGCGGCGAAACTCGACGTTCAGCAAATGGGATTGCGGGAACCGAAAGTGCCAATAAAATCGTTCATTCGACGTAAGGAGTGCCCTGGGGTGACGACCTTACACACAAGATGAAAGGTGCCAACCAATGACTCTATCATTCATTACGCAAACAACAGAGTTTTGAAGCCCATTGCTGGAGTATCGTGTAATATTTAATAAACAATAATGTAAATAAAATATAATAAACACAAATATATAAGATATTTGTATCTTGAAATTCCGCGCCTTTTGTACATCTCATTGTATTCACCATACTGGCAATGGCGGAACAGACAGATGACGTATATTGCGGATGTTTGTTCGCATTTACCATTAAATCGTAAACAATCGGAAATGGGTCATTTGTCCATATTTTGGGTTTAAAAATAGCATCTGTGTCCTCCGTCAATTCTCTCATAGTATTCGCAATCCTGGAAAGTTCTTCCCGTAGCTTTTACTTTCTAAATACTGGAAGTTATCCTTCGAAGAACGGAAGAAATACATTATATTTATCTTTTTGTTGCGTGAACAATTTGGAATGGAGCAACAAAGCACTCCGGAGTTTTTTCGTCTTCATTTTGTAAGTTTGGTAAAAACTACAGGGGAGAACTTGCCAGGTTGGCGAATTACATGCAAGCGTACACAAATATTACGCCAGGTTTTCACTCGACTCCACGGACATTTCCAATGACACCAGATGTTGAAGAAACTTCGTGTCCTCTTTTTTCAAAATTCTTATTTTCACTGATTGAACAACATTGTCGTAGCTTGGTTAAAAGGAACGCCAATAACGATTATAAGACTATGCAGAGGCAGCATATACGGGAGGAATCTTGACGGTTTCTGTTATTGCGGTTTCGTTAACCAAATTCGTTAAATTAGCGCAAATCCAGGTGATTAAATGAACAAATGTATGTTAAAGAACATTGGCAAAAAAACCGCTAATAACAACCTTATATATCCAAGTATATGACTTAGTCGGGATATAGTAGTTTGGAGATATGAAAATGTTCGTACGGCAGTTGTTCTTTTGGATGTTTCGATGTATGTATGTCATTCACGCAAGCATTACTGATATATAGTGACTACTAGAGATGTGCAAATCCGATCTGAATCCGATCCGAATCGTTCGGATTCGGAGCGATAAATAGAAATTTCGGATCGGATTAGAAAAGTTGTTCGGCAATCGGATCGGATCGGATTGGAAAAGTTGTATGGCAGTCGGATATGATCGGATTACGATTCACAAATTTGAAACAATAAAACCTTACTGCTGAGAGGTTAATGTATGCTGTTTAACTGTTTACGGTTTCATATTACCTCGTATTATAGTTTTTTTGATGAGTGATATTTTTTGATGAGTGATATATACTATCAATGTTCGACGCACACGACTCCCGCCAAAGAATGTCAACGCGCTTCTTTGTATACGAAGCTTTCTTAAACAGAAAGCGTGGGATACATTAGAAATGGATGATGTAGATTTTGTAGAATGTAGATGTTCTTTCGATTAGACTCTCGATTAGCTTTATTTTGTAATTTGTAAAAACTTTCTGTCATGTATTATCTATTTATCTGCTCAATTTTCATTTGATTAAACGGTTTACATTTTGATGACAACTCAGATTTATCGTAATAACGCAGTATCCTGTACGAAAGTTTATGTATTGGAAAATGGAAAGGGTATAATTTCATTTCGGGTTTTTTTCGGATCGGATCGGCATGTTTTATTGACGTCGGATCGGATCGGATCCGGATACAAATTTTTCGGATCGAATCGGATTTCGATCATTAATCAATTGTTGGATTCTAACTGTCCAATCCGATCCGATGCACACCTCTAGTGACTACAGCATAGGCAAGACATATATCAATCGCACTAGTACATTGTAATCTTTGCTCTCCATCCGATCAAGTCTTGGTAGATCAACGATTCGATCGTGTAATCGGATAAAGAGAAAAGGGTTACAATAATGTACTGGTTTGATTGATATATGTATTACACTGCATATAGGCATTAATGTTATAATTAAAGTGACGGCCATTCTTTCTAAGATTGCCACTGAACGCTCGTCACCAGCTAGTATTCGGAAAGTAATGGTCGAGTACGAGTTGTGAAGTCATCCAATCAACCGGGAGACGGCTTCTATACGGTTTTAGATGTTGCAGATATTATCACTGTCACTTGATGACATTTATAAGTCTTGCAGTGTACAAAGGTCAAGAAAGCGAAGCAAATAAAGCTGGGATGTAACATGCAACAAGAACAAGGTTGATTGGATCACGTCACGAAAGCAGACCGCTCGTTAGAATTTGCGGGCCGATTAAACAACAACTTAATAATGAGGAAGGACATTTTCGTCTCTTGTCTCATGAAAATTTCTCCACATTACTTCATGCCATTTCCAAAATGTTTTCGAATTTAGAACATTTAAATAGTATAGGTTTATTTCAATTTTCAAAACACACAATTTTCATCGCAGTAGCACATTAATGAATAAAAATAAATTGTATTTGATTGTGAGCTTTTATCGCAAGTAAAGTAGTGTACTAATCTCCACAGCGTAACAGGACACCTTTGGTCAGTCTAAAAATGTTGTCAATGTATACAATACATCAGTCTTGATTTTAACTTATGTCTTGAATTCTCTTTAATACGACCATATATGTATATAACTTGGATTTGGCATTGAAACAATCACGAGTAGTGTAAATCTTTAATTGCAGAAGCAAAATCATATGATTATCTATTATATTCATGACAAAATTACGATGCTGTCCAAATTAGTAACGTTTTGTGTTCATCTGAACCTGAAATCACTGAATGTCTGTAAGCCATACGACCACACCGATACTTTGCTCTTTCAAAGATGCTCTTTCAAAGATGTCAATTCATTGAAAGCAATCGTAAACGTTTAACTTATCCTTATCTGCGAATGTCGTGACTCGTTCGTTAGCTTCGTATACACTTCATACTTTTTTTACGTCTTGTGTTATAACTGACCAATTTTCGTTCTGGGTGTTCTCTGTATTCGTGTCAAAATATTTAAGGTTATATGGAATTATCAAGAGATATCATAACACACGTGGGGTTGACACTTGACAAAATGAAAATCTTCTCATAAAAAATAGACAGCCATTTTGAATTTATTGTGATTATGATTTTGAGAGATACGAGTGGAAATTGCTCGTAGTTGACATATGTCGTCGTTGGCATATTATAATCGGGTGGCAGTCGCTCATCTTCGTTTTATTCGTCTGTGTTATGATTGGTTCCGAAGGCATTGTATTGTTAACTTAACTTAACAAACTTAATTTAACATTCCCGATAGCAATATATACAAAACAGACGAGATCTATCGGAATTGAAATTCAATAATTGAACGAACGTCCAGAACATAATTGATTTGAGGTAATATTGAATATGTCACTTCTTCCCTTTTGCAGCGTCACTGAGTGTAAATTAGACAACGCAAATGCATAGTTTTTCTTGTAATGAATTACTTTTTCAAATTGGAATAATTCAGGTTAACTTTATGTGATATGATTGTCTTGTCAAGAAGACAACTGCAAACAATATTTCCAATATTTGGAAATTGTCTAAGGGACTGGTCATAAATTACCAGGGGGAGAGGGAGGGTGGAGAAAGTGGGAGGGTCATAACTTTTTCAGCCCCTCAAAAGGGAGGGTATTATAGAAAATTGAACTTCAAATGGGATGGTCACATAAATTATGATAGTTTCACTTTACTCAAAATTCCAAACAGATCACAGTGATTATTGTAAAATAGTGTAATAAAATAGTAATTAATAGTATAATAGTAACATATGAATTTATTCATAAAATACATACACATGTTTTATATATCCTAAAGTCAAATGTCATTTTACATACATTTTAAAAATTCATAAGAAAATTAACCAGTATAATTATTTTTGACAGATATGCTTCAGTATGAGCTATTTTGTGCAGGGGGAGGGATCATGATATTTTTGGCTATTGCCAAGGGGAGGGTCACGCTATTTCATGCTCATCGTCGCGGGAAGTCACATTTTTTTAACTTTTTTACTTCGAACCTCTAACCCCCACCCTCCCCCCTGGTAATTTATGACCAGTCCCTAATTACCTCTAAATGAAGTTGAAAGTTAAAGAAAAAAACACTAGGATACTCATCTACTTCATTTTAATTAAACTATATTTATTTTACAATTGCTATAATAGTTACAATAGTTTACAATTTAAAATTTACAAGTGCATTGCAAATATACTTTAATTTGGAAAGGCAAACAAATGAATGCTAAAGCTCATTAAGGTGGCTCCCTGTGGTTTTATGACCGCGAGAGAGCTGGTTACTAATTTGGCTGGAAATTTACTGATAATCGGGATATTTTATGACGTCACACGCGTAAAACAGCCCGAAAATAAACGCAAATATCTTGCGTTTCCTTTGGTGAATTGTTTTGAAAAGTTGCAGACAAATTTAGCTTAATGTTAATGACACTAATCGTAATGGAGAGTTTCATGAACATACGTTACAATATGAAAAAGTAGGCTTCCTTAAGTACTTTAGTGCAATATAGTTATGCATTATGTAGAAAACCTGGGGAGCCACCTTAAATCACTTCTTAAAGTAAAGACATGTTTCAATGTAAACACTATATGACGAAAAAATGTTTATCGGCTTTAGATTCACGAGTACAGGTACCTGGATTAGTAGGGCTGTAATTAATAATTAGATTACGAATTCAAAATATTTCAGATGATAGTTGATAAGGGAGAAGCCCAAATTTACAATCATCTCATAGGAATTGAGAAGATTAATCTAATTATTTTAGTCGAAAGTAACTTTCGTTCGCTATTTCTTCAAAATACTTTTCTAAACACGGGGAATAAACTTTGTTTTGTTTTTGTAAAACGCGGCCTTATATCAGGTAACTTGAAGATAAAGAGTAGCGTAACCAGTCAGATTAGAGCAATTGCATTAGACTACTAGTACCTTGTACCAAGAATCCTCATAATTGACAAAATATCAACTGAATAAAAAACATGTTGTAAAACTCAAAATAGGAGTCATTAAACCAGACAAAGCATTTCTACATTATGAATAATATTGGCATTTATACTCGATAATCAATTCTACATTACTTGGCTGGTCATGGATATTATTGACTTATAAAACTATTGAGCCTCGATATTCATAAATAACTACTTATTATTGTCCTGATTATTAATTGTTATTGTCTATTTTCATCTCACTTCACCCTCGTGTTCACAACTCTCTCATATTTGCCTTTGTGTTGTCATTACTTATTTCACTATGTGCCGAAGACGTTTTACAGAGAAGAAAAAGTGTCAAACGAAAATGATCCTCCGCCAAGGTATGATATTTAGAGAGGTAGAGAAATTAAATTAATATTATGTAATAAACAAATAGTTAATTAGTCACGCAGTAACTAGAAATATGTTTCGCAATAACCCCTCGTCGACCTGTTCTAGCCCATGCGGGATTTTCAATCACTGGTCCCTAGACGACGCACCCCGTGTGTTAAAAATCAGAAATTGCAAAAGGCCGCTTCGTCGTAGATTTTGAACGTTATCTCGGCCAATATTTAACCGTTTTCAATTATCAAAACAGATTTGGAATTACTGAGTCTAAATACATAACATTCGTGCCTATTATATTACGCAAACGTGTATACCCATTGTGAAAACCTGCTTATGTACTTCGTCAGATCACAAATCGCCATTGACCGCTTCGCTTTGTCTGCCAAGGCCCAAATATTGTCCGATTCGAACGGATCGCCCAAAACGACTTTTCACTTCCTTATAAGGAATTGATACTACCATTTTAATATATATTGAGCGCTCTTAAACCTTACGCCGACTTAGTGATTTTATTGTCACACACGATTTTTGGTATATATATATATATATATATATATATATATATATATATATATATATATATATATATATATATATATATATATTTATATTTTTTTCGACAAGAAATTGATCATCCCGGTCGCGGGGGAAAATTAGGGGACAAATAACTAAATAAATAACGGATCTGGACATCAACTGAAGTCTCAAATTCAATGTTTATCTTGATTTAGATTATCATAAGAGTATTTCTGCTCACCTGTCAAATAATATACGAAATGTGGAATGAAGTCTACGATTTTAAATATTTGAAAACACGCCATTGGACCTTTTGGACATTCGTACATCCCAGTGAGGGCAATATGAAAATATGCAAATATGAAAATATGAAAATATGCAATATGAAAATAATCTACGTGTTTGTAAACTAAAATCCTTAAAAGAGCGTAGAGATGAACTATGATATGTGTTGTTTTGATAAAAAAAAAACATGCTACAACCAACACATCAATGGCATAGTTTACTCACAAAAAAACTTGAGGAAAGAAAGGAGAGCGTAACTAGAGGAAGCACCAGCAGTAATAAAATTTGCCATTCACAAATATAACAATAAATTTAACTAATTAGAGTAAGATAAATTTTTAATAATTGTAACAAGTTTTAAAAGTTATACATTGTTTTTTATAAATGATTAGATAAGAAAGTAATATTAGAACATTATATGTAAGCACGTTGTAATTTAGCTTTATTTGCCTTTAGCTCATTTAAAAAAAGCTAAAAAACTTCTTTTTTAAAAATGTCAAGAAATTTGCCATAATTTTTTAAAAGGCATATTCTTTATTATATTAATCTGCCAAAGTTATTTGTAATATAAGTCAGTCATGCAGTTCTTATATACAAAGGAAGCCTAAATAAACACCCTTGCTGCTAATTTTGTTCACACTGTATATATAATATAGTTATCAATCTGCAAAATTAGTGGCAAAAACAAAGCATTAAATTCATTAAATTCTAAATATTTCACTAAACTATCGTAAAATATCATTTTCGGTCTTAATCATCTGATTACTCATTTTAGGTTATTGATGCATATTTGCATACTATTCAAGAGGAAGACAACATGGACAAGGATAACATGGACAAGTAATAATGACAAGACAACAAAAAGTAGTAATAATGTAGTAGACAGAAGTAATAATGAACTCATTTTTTCTGCAATACATAAAATCTGGAGGCAGTGCCCGAGAAATGTTAGCAGACAGAAAAATCGAAATGGTGGCAATACCAGTAAATCTTTCAAACAATCATTGGAGTTACTAGTAAGTCTACATTTTGCATCAAAATAATGAGTGGTTTGTTATATCTCAAACCAGAACTGAGCCTTGGAACTTTCAAAACTGGAAAAATTGAACTTGTGAACATTTTCAATATTAGGATTTTTCATCTGACCAATCTCCTGAATAAATCGTCTACTTTTCAACGATGAAAATATTTCTTCTGTTGCTTGTCGCCGAGATCCACTTCAATTAATTTTTATATAATTGATTCCTCATGAACTACACTGAATATTTGAAAAACTATAAGTTGAAAATAAATCAACAGCTTCTTTATATCAATGCTATGCAAGTTGCTAATAGATCAACAGCTTCCTGAACATGCAAAACTAAATATAATGGTAATTGTATATTTGTATCTCGGATTCCGTTTCTTGATGTGCATTAATGTCCTTGTTTTATTTTCTCAAAGTATTTGCAGACTTCTTATAAATGGTATTATTTCGTTTTTTTCTTTTCAATAGGTGATTGACAAAAAAAGGAAAAATAAATTGTGCAGTATTTGAACCCAATGGTCTCCAAAGAACGGTGTTAAAGGTTACCACGAAATCTTCGTCTTCAGTCATATTATCAGAAAATCTATCCAGTTTGACAAATGAATGGGCCATTATCTAATTCAAGTAAAAGAAAATAAGCAACTACACTATAAAAATTTCAAACAGTAAGCAGGCGAGGGAGGGGTTGTTGTGTATACCTACAGTATTTCTAATTGTAAATTGAACTGTGATTGTTGAGAACACGAGAGAAAAAACAACGAATAAGTGTGACTGAGCTTGGTGTGATTTTATCGAGACGAGAATCAGCGAAGGACGAGAAAAGTGCGAATAAAACAAAACGTGACGTGGGGAAACTGAATCGGTGCTTTTCGGGCAACATTTCCCACAATCTGATTTACTGATTACCCATTCTAGGTAATTGATGCATATTCGCATACTATTCAAGAGGAAGACAACATGGACAAGGCAGTAATAATGAACTCATTTTTTCTGCAATACGTAAAATATGGAGGCAGTGCCCGAGAAATGTTAGCAGACCGAAATATCGAAAATATCGAAATGGTGCCAATACCAGTAAATCTTTCAAACAATCATTGGAGTTACTAGTAAGTCTACATTTTGCATCAAAAGAATGAGTGGTTTGTTATATCTCAAACCAGAACTGAGCCTTCGAACTTTCAAAATTGGAAAAATTGAACTTGTAAACATTTTGATGAATTCTTGAATTCTTGAAATTATATATAGTTACCAATCTGCTTAGTTACAAGTTTTATAGCAAAATTAGCAAATACAAAGCATTAAATTCATTAAATTCCTATATATTTTACTAAACTATCGTAAAATATCATTACCCGCTTTGAGCTTAATCATCTGATTACCCATTTTAGGTTATTGATGCATATTTGAATACCATTCAAGAGGAAGAGAACAGTAATAAGAAGGAAGTAATAATGAACTCGTTTTTTCTGCAATACCTAAAATCTGGAGGCAGTGCTCGAGAAATGTTAGAAGACCGAAATGTCGAAAATATCAAAATTGTGGCAATACCGATAAATCTTTCCAATAATCATTGGAATTTACTAGTAAGTCTACGTTTTGCATCAAAAGAATGAGTGGTTTGTCATATCTCAAACAAGAACTGAGCCTTCGAACTTTCAAAACTGGAAAAATTGAACTTGTAAACATTTTGATAAATTCTTGAATTCTTGAAATTATATATAGTTACCAATCTGCATAGTTACAAGTTTTATAGCAAAATTAGCAAATACAAAGCATTAAATTCCTATATATTTTACTAAACTATCGTAAAATATCATTACCTGCTTTGAGCTTAATCATCTGATTACCCATTTTAGGTTATTGATGCATATTTGAATACCATTCAAGAGGAAGAGAACAGTAATAAGAAGGAAGTAATAATGAACTCGTTTTTTCTGCAATACCTAAAATCTGGAGGCAGTGCTCGAGAAATGTTAGAAGACCGAAATGTCGAAAATAGCAAAATTGTGGCAATACCGATAAATCTTCCCAATAATCATTGGAATTTACTAGTAAGTCTACGTTTTGCATCAAAAGAATGAGTGGTTTGTCATATCTCAAACCAGAACTGAGCCTTCGAACTTTCAAAATTGGAAAAATTGAACTTGTAAACATTTTCAACATTAGGATTTTTCATCTGCAACCAATCTCCTGAATAAATCGTCTACTTTTCAACGATGATAATATTTCTTCTGTTGCTTGTCGCCGAGATCCACTTCAATTAGTTTTTATATAATTGATTCCTCATGAACTACACTGAACATTTGAAAAACTCTAAGTTGTAAATAAATCAACAGCTTCTTTATATCAATGCTATGCAAGTTGTTAATAGATCAACAGCTTCTAGAACAGAACTGAATATAATAACAATTGTATATTTGTATGTCTGATTCTTTAGTTGATGTGCAATAATGTATTTGTTTTATTTTCTCAAAGTATTTGCAGACTTATAAATGGCATTATTTTGTTTTTCTTTTCAATAGGTGATTGACAAAAAAAGAAAAAAGAAATTGTATTTGAACCCAATGGTCTCCGAAGAACGAGTGTTAAAGGTTACCACGAAATCTTCGTCTTCAGTCATATCATTGGTATCCGATATTCAAATGATAAGGTAACTCGCTATTATGTCTTTGTACTAATCTACAGTCTTTGTAATCAACAGCCTTTGGTGTCTGTTTATACTAACTACTGAGTTGATTATTTCATGAATTATCAATAGTGTGAGAAAAGTAATTTATTTCTTAGTGGTTGATGGTAGAAACAGCAGTAGACATCCCCACTATTCCTTTGCTGCAAGCCAAAAATTAAAAATTTGGGCTATTTCGTTATTTATTTTGATGTCCTATATGTATGAAACAATTTAATTCGACAACACAAAGCTCTCAGAGATATTGTCCACTGAAAATCTATCCAGTTTGGCAAATGAATCGGCCATTATCTAATTCAAGTAAAAGAAAATAAGCAACATTATAAAAATTTCAAACATGCAGTAAGCGGGCGAGGGGTTGTTAGTATACGTATTTTCTAGTTGTAAATTGAACTGTGATTGTTGAGAACACGAGAGAAGAAAAACGACGAGTAAGTGTGCCTGAGCTTGGTGTGATTTTATCGAGACGAGAATCGGCGAAGTACGAGAAAAGCGCGAATAAAAGGAAACGTGACGTGGGGACACTGAATCGGTGTTTTTCGGGCAACATTTCCCACAATCTGATTTACTGATTACCCATTCTAGGTAATTGATGCATATTCGCATACTATTCAAGAGGAAGACAACATGGGCAGTAATAATGAACTCATTTTTTCTGCAATACGTAAAATATGGAGGCAGTGCCAGAGAAATGTTAGCAGACCGAAATATCGAAAATATCGAAATGGTGCCAATACCAGTAAATCTTTCAAACAATCTTTGGAGTTACTAGTAAGTCTACATTTTGCATCAAAAGAATGAGTGGTTTGTTATATCTCAAACCAGAAAAATTGGAAAAATTGAACTTGTAAACATTTTCATGAATTCTTGAATTCTTGAAATTATATATAGTTACCAATCTGCATAGTTACAAGTTTTATAGCAAAATTAGCAAATACAAAGCATTAAATTCATTAAATTCCTATATATTTTACTAAACTATCATAAAATATCATTACCCGCTTTGAGCTTAATCATCTGATTACCCATTTTAGGTTATTGATGCATATTTGAATACCATTCAAGAGGAAGAGAACAGTAATAAGAAGGAAGTAATAATGAACTCGTTTTTTTTGCAATACCTAAAATCTGGAGGCAGTGCTCGAGAAATGTTAGAAGACCGAAATGTCGAAAATATCAAAATTGTGGCAATACTGATAAATCTTTCCAATAATCATTGGAATTTACTAGTAAGTCTACGTTTTGCATCAAAAGAATGAGTGGTTTGTCATATCTCAAACCAGAACTGAGCCTTCGAACTTTCAAAACTGGAAAAATCGAACTTGTAAACATTTTCAACATTAGGATTTTTCATCTGACCAATCTCCTGAATAAATCGTCTACTTTTCAACGATGATAATATTTCTTCTGTTGCTTGTCGCCGAGATCCACTTCACTTAGTTTTTATATAATTGATTCCTCATGAACTACACTGAATATTTGAAAAACGTTAAGTTGCTAATAGATCAACAGCTTCGTGAACATGCAGAACTAAATATAATGGTATTGTATATTGTCGCAATGGAGGAACCAGGCGGGAATCGTAATCTTGTTATGAATATTAATGCCCAGCAAATAGCTTTAAAAAGAGCCATAACAACATAATTTTGAAAATTAAAAATTAAAACGTTTCGTTACTAAACTCGTAACATCATCAGAGTGACAAATTACAATAAATGAAGGTACATAAATAGAAAGTGACAAAATGTGACAAAGGAAATTAAAAAGCGAGACGACGGAAGAACAAAGGACGTGTCATCAGATTAACACAACACGATGAAGAAATAAATTAGAAAAGCGTTAAAGGAAAATATCTAATGTTGGCGTTAAGAGAAGGTTTAAACTTAGAAATTAATAAACTCTCGCGAAGTAGGACTTCGAATTGCGTGGAGCCTGAGGACAAAATAGAAAAGTCATCAAAAGAGACATCATGACATTGTATATTTGTATATTTGTATATTTATCATGACATTGGGTATTGTACATTTGTATCTCGGATTCTGTTTCTTTCTTGATGTGCATTAATGTCCTTGGTTTATTTTCTCAAAGTATTTGCAGACTTCTTATAAATGGTATTATTTTGTTTTTTCTTTTCAATAGGTGATTGACAAAAAAAGGAAAAAGAAATTGTACAGTATTTGAACCCAATGGTCTCCAAAGAACGAGTGTTAAAGGTTACCACGAAATCTTCGTCTTCAGTCATATTATCAGAAAATCTATCCAGTTTGACAAATGAATGGGCCATTATCTAATTCAAGTAAAAGAAAATAAGCAACTATACACTATAAAAATTTCAAACAGTAAGCGGGCGAGGGGTTGTTGTGTATACGTATTTCTAATTGTAAATTGAACTGTGATTGTTGAGAACACGAGAGAAAAAACAACGAATAAGTGTGACTGAGCTTGGTGTGATTTTATTGACGAGAATCGGCGAAGGACGAGAAAAGTGCGAATAAAACAAAACGTGACAAACAAAACGTGGGGAAACTGAATCGGTGCTTTTCGGGCAACATTTCCCACAATCTGATTTACTGATTACCCATTCTAGGTAATTGATGCATATTCGCATACTATTCAAGAGGAAGACAACATCGACAAGGCAGTAATAATGAACTCATTTTTTCTGCAATACGTAAAATATGGAGGCAGTGCCCGAGAAATGTTAGCAGACCGAAATATCGAAAATATCGAAATGGTGCCAATACCAGTAAATCTTTCAAACAATCATTGGAGTTACTAGTAAGTCTACATTTTGCATCAAAAGAATGAGTGGTTTGTTATATCTCAAACCAGAACTGAGCCTTCGAGCTTTCAAAACTGGAAAAATTGAACTTGTAAACATTTTGATGAATTCTTGAATTTATATATAGTTACCAATCTGCATAGTTACAAGTTTTATAGCAAAATTAGCAAATACAAAGCATTAAATTCATTAAATTCCTATATATTTTACTAAACTATCGTAAAATATCATTACCCGCTTTGAGCTTAATCATCTGATTACCCATTTTAGGTTATTGATGCATATTTGAATACCATTCAAGAGGAAGAGAACAGTAATAAGAAGGAAGTAATAATGAACTCGTTTTTTCTGCAATACCTAAAATCTGGAGGCAGTGCTCGAGAAATGTTAGAAGACCGAAATGTCGAAAATATCAAAATTGTGGCAATACCGATAAATCTTTCCAATAATCATTGGAATTTAATAGTAAGTCTACGTTTTGCATCAAAAGAATGAGTGGTTTGTCATATCTCAAACCAGAACTGGGCCTTCGAAATTTCATTTTCAACATTAGGATTTTTCATCTGACCAATCTCCTGAATAAATCGTCTACTTTTCAACGATGAAAATATTTCTTCTGTTGCTTGTCGCCGAGATCAACTTCAATTAGTTTTTATATAATTGATTCCTCATGAACTACACTGAACATTTGAAAAACTCTAAGTTGTAAATAAATCAACATTTGTATGTCTGATTCTTTAGTTGATGTGCAATAATGTATTTGTTTTATTTTCTCAAAGTATTTGCAGACTTATAAATGGCATTATTTTGTTTTTCTTTTCAATAGGTGATTGACAAAAAAATAAAAAATAAATTGTATTTGAACCCAATGGTCTCCGAAGAACGAGTGTTAAAGGTTACCACGAAATCTTCGTCTTCAGTCATATCATTGGTATCCGAGATTCAAATGATAAGGTAACTCGCTATTATGTCTTTGTACTAATCTACAGTCTTTGTAATCAACAGCCTTTGGTGTCTGTTTATACTAACTACTGAGTTGATTATTTCATGAATTATCAATAGTGTGAGAAAAGTAATTTATTTCTTAGTGGTTGATGGTAGAAACAGCAGTAGACATCCCCACTATTGCTTTGCTGCAAGACAAAAAATTAAAAATTTGGGCTATTTCGTTATTTATTTAGATGTCCTATATCGATGAAACAATTAAATTCGACAACACAAAGCTCTCAGAGATATTGTCCACTGAAAATCTATTCAGTTTGGCAAATGAATGGGCCATTATCTAATTCAAGTAAAAGAAAATAAGCAACATTATAAAAATTTCAAATATGCAGTAAGCGGGCAAGGGGTTGTTACGTATACGTATTTTCTAGTTGTAAATTGAACTGTGATTGTTGAGAACACGAGAGAAGAAAAACAACGAGTAAGTGTGACTTGATGCATATTCGCATACTATTCAAGAGGAAGACAACATGGACAAGGCAGTGATAATGAACTCATTTTTTCTGCAATACGTAAAATATGGAGGCAGTGCCCGCGAAATGTTAGCAGACCGAAATATCGAAATGGTGGCAATACAGGTACCTATATAAATCTTTCAAATAATCATTGGAGTTTACTATTACCAGTAAGCTCCAATGATTGTTTGAAATATTCATTGGTATGGATGAGTGGTTTGTTATATCTCAAGCCAGACCTAACGCCTATGTTCTGAGCAGGTATCAAACATAACTTAAATATGGAACTGTATTTTTAACATTAGGGAGTTTAACGATTTTTCACATGACCAATCTCCTGAATAAATCGTCTGCCTTTAAAGATGATGTTTCATCTGCTGCTTTTCGCCGAGATCCTCTTTCTTTTTATATAATTGATTCCTCGTGAACTACACTGAATATTCGAAAAACTCTATAAGTTGTAAATAAATCAGCAGCTTCTTTATATCAATGCTATGCAAGTTGTTGATAGATCAACAGCTTCGAGAACAGACCTGAATATGATGCAAATTGAATATTCTAATATCTGATTCCATTTTTTGATGTGTATTAATGTCGTTGTTTTATTTTCTCAAGGTATTTGCAGACTTCTTATAAATGGCATTATTTTTATTTATTTTTTTCGATAGGTGATTGACAAAAAAAGAAAAAAAGAAATTGTATTTGGTCCCAACTGTCTCCGAAGAACAAGTGTTAAAGATTACCACGAAATCTTCGTCTTCAGTCAGATCATTGGCATCTGATATTCAAATGATAAGGTACCAAAGAACAAGTGTTAAAGATTACCACGAAATCCTCGTCTTCAGTCAGATCATTGGTATCTGATATTCAAATGATAAGGTACCAAAGAACAAGTGTTAAAGATTACCACGAAATCTTCGTCTTCAGTCAGATCATTGGTATCTGATATTCAAATGATAAGGTACCGAAGAACAAGTGTTAAAGATTACCACGAAATCTTCGTCTTCAGTCAGATCATTGGTATCTGATATTCAAATGATAAGGTACCGAAGAACAAGTGTTAAACATTACCACGAAGTCTTCGTCTTCAGTCAGATCATTGGTATCTGATATTCAAATGATAAGGTACCGAAGAACAAGTGTTAAAGATTACCACGAAATCTTCGTCTTCAGTCAGATCATTGGTATCTGATATTCAAACGATAAGCTACCGAAGAACAAGTGTTAAAGATTACCACGAAATCTTCGTCTTCAGTCAGATCATTGGTATCTGATATTCAAATGATAAGGTACCGAAGAACAAGTGTTAAAGATTACCACGAAATCTTCGTCTTCAGTCAGATCATTGGTATCTGATATTCAAATGATAAGGTACCGAAGAACAAGTGTTAAAGATTACCACGAAATCTTCGTCTTCAGTCAGATCATTGGTATCTGATATTCAAATGATAAGGTACCGAAGAACAAGTGTTAAAGATTACCACGAAATCTTCGTCTTCAGACAGATCATTGGTATCTGGTATTCAAATGATAAGGTAACTCCCTATCAAGTCTTTGTAATCTGGAGCTATAAACTCTTTTTTTAAAGATCGTGATCAGTATAATATGGAAACGAATAAATGATGAAATAAACACATGGAAATAACAAACAATAGAAAAATTTACTTGAGCACTGGCGAGCTACAATTGTCTTTAAAATATTAATAATATTTATTTATATACCCATGTTTAAAGAACAGGCGAATAAAAGTAACTATTGCAATGAAAATATTTTCATGTTCACAAATTTTCGGAAAAACATATCTAAAAATTACTCTGACGTATTTACCATCCTCTCAGCGTTCATACTGTAAATTCAGTTTCCATGAAGTTTAACATAAGTTTGATATAAGCTATACTGTTGTTGATTTACACCAAAACTATTGTGTTAACTAGCATTCAAATAAATATGGTGTGGTTAATTAATATTATGATAGCAATACAGGTCTTCCAGCGGAATAAAAGATTTATCAATAATTATCAGTATATGCAACATTTATTGGTCATCCACAACCTAGGGATATGGTGCATTGTTGGTGTTTTAACAATTTTTGGATGTGGTGATATTCATTATAACAATAGCTGACATAACACTGAGTAAGTTAATTATTTAAATTATACACAATTAGTTACTTCGTACGCAGCTATTTGTGACAAGTTAGTGACCGAGATGGTAGTAACACACTGGTTAATTCTTAAAGACTTAATCCCCATGATGTAGTGTCTACTGAAAATCCACTCAGATTGGCAAATTAATGGGCTATCTATTTTCAGGTAAATAAGCAGGCGACGGTTGTTTCGTGCATGTATTTCTAGTTCTAACTCTAGTCTAAAGCTAATCCTATCCCAATACTAACCTAATCCTAATGGTTTTCTATGAATTTAATTTTATTGCTAACCATAATCGTAATCATAATATTGTTTCAAAGGCTAACCCAACACCCTAATTCTCACCCTAATCCCGAACACTCCTCATATCTGTTTATCCTAAATTAAACCTTAATTCCAACTCATATTGTTTCAAAGGCTAAACCTAACCTTAATCCTAAATCCTAACCATAATCCTAAGAGTTTACCATAAATTTAACTTTAAGGTAATTCCTCTTACTCAGTATGGTGACGTCATTGTGACCAATTTACGAGTTGAGTAAACTTTTTCTTGAACATTTTGACAAAGATAATTTTTTTAGTTACTAGTAATTTTATTCAGGAAAACATGGTATTTTAGCAGAAAAGAAAGACCTAACAGGGTTTATTATGATAAAGAAAGGCCGTTTCCCATATTCTTTGACATGTTATTTGAAGAAACATTCATCAAAAATGTAAAATATTGTAAGTTGTAGCAATTATTTTTCTCTAAGTTTCTGTTATAACACGTAAAAGTGGTAGAAGAAAATAATTATTAATTAAGAACTATGGCCTTAAACCGGTATTATCAAGTAGTTTACAAACCTACTTGCACAGGGAGCCCTAGCTAGACTTGTGTAACCGTTCTCGAAAAATAAAATGATTTAGTCCCTTAATAACTCTTCCCTACGAGTACATAAGTGGCCATTGTTAGATTTGGCACTAAATTGTCCTAAAATGGTCGGAATTTTTTTAAAGTGTTGCATAATGGCCATAAAAACACTGATTATTGGATGTGCGCAGTAAATGAGCGTAATGCAAAACTGAGGAATCACCTTAATTCTAACCATAGTCTTAATCATCATATTGTTTCTAAGGCTAAACCTAACCTTGATCTTGAATCCTAACCCTAATACTAATCCTAATCGTTACAATAAATTTAATTTTAATTCTAAGCATAATCTTAATCATTATATTGTTTGTAAGGCTAAACCTAAAATCCTACCCCCCTGACCGATTGGGAATCGCACTTTCTCCCCACCCACCATGCATACCAATGGATTATATCATCCCAATGTACACGGATCCAACTACACGATTTTAATTTTTATATTTATTATTATTTAATTTTAATACACAAAGATCACTAGTGGTATCTTACCAGTAATTATATGCTTTGCGTCAATGTTTGGTTTTTCGCATCCGAAGAAAAGTGAAAGTAATAGTTATAAATGCAAATAAAATTTCTCTCTTTGACAAAGAACCTTCGCTCGAAAAGTTATTCACTATTTTGACAGTACAGAAATATTTTATCAATATAGTTTTTGATTCCTATTCAAATACGCATACACGTATGCATCTTAAAATTCCAATTCTTGAATTTAAGTAATTTAGCAGACGTTATTTACGTACCTTTATAAATAATTATGTTAATCAGGAGAAAGCGCTTGAGAAATATAGTGATATATCAATAATTATTGAACAATTGCTATTGTAATGAAAACAATTTAGATTAACTAAATTTTTCATTCAAATTTTAAGATTCTACTTCATGACTGTTAATATATATATGCCTGTAAATCTACTCCATGCCTGTTAATAAGTGCAGATAAAACTATTTCAAATTCAAATTTTCATCACGGTCAGATCACCTGTTAATAGTACTCCAACGATTATCACTAAATATTCATAATTTACAGTTCTGTACTTTGTTTGTCTTATTTTCAATATAGTCACGCCGTCCTTAGATGAAGTTTTGAATTGGAACCTTTCTAAATGACAGTGTTACCAGCCAAAACAATGTTGTGGTTCATAACAAGGCCATTCAGCAAGGTTCACACAACATACAGTAAGAGACAACCTGGCCCACCCAGTTGCGGTATCTTCACGTGTCTTGTAAGATGTTTACTTCATTTAAATCATAATTTTGTATAATATAAATTAATTAATTTCCTACTGTTTTATCACCAATTCGTTACACTGCTGGGTAAGCGAAAAGTTGTCACTGAGCCAACTCGGAACAATATGCTCATATAATTAACAATAATTGAAGAATAAATAAAAAATAGATAATGAAAAAGACAGCGCTGCCAAAGCTAAGAGAGGGTTTTTTATCTCCAGGATTTTTTATTGATTTATTTATTATTTATTATTTTAATGTTTTTCGTTTTTTCAATATTTATGAAAATTGGATTTTGAAAGTTAATACATTGACGATGTTGCTGAAATGAAATAAATCTTCATTGACATTATTTCTTACATCATTTTCTTTTTTAATTTAACTTAGTTTCCAAGCTGCTTGACACGTGGAATCGATATCGTCACGATACGATAGAGGAGAGAAACAGAGTAGATCTGTGCTTTTAACATCAGAAAACTGGGCGTAAAAAGTATATGCATTTAGTAAAAGCAACACTTTGCATGCAGGGTGGATTTTAATAACTTCGATGTGTTCGAAATCTCTCCTATATATGCAGGGTATTATTAAAATAAAGAAAGATAATAGATATCGCTGCGTACCCTGTTGTTTTACAAAGAAAAGGAGAGGCTTAAGGACGAGCCATTAAGCCAAAAATGTTAATCTTCCATTGCTTTCCTTTGTCCTCGCTCCCTTCTCTATGGATTTCTCTTATTTCCACTAATACAACAGATTGCTTTGTATTTTTTTGATAATATATATTATATTATGTATACATTAACTGTTGTTTGAAGATCGTCACATTTTATTACAAATACATTCGCTCTATATCTTGAAATTTGAATGAAATTTGGTTTGATGTCGACAGTTATTAATATTGGAGGAAAGCAAATAACGCCACTGGACCTTTGGACCATCGTTAATCCCAGTGATCCGTACAATACAGAATCTGCAAATACTTTATGTGCTTCTACTTCAGTTCATGCTTGGCTGGCTAACGCATGAAGTATGTTTCTAAATGTGTTCTTTTTGTATATGCATTACAGATTGAGCAACTCACATTTTCGAAATGAAAACAAAAATTGAATTTGGTGAGTTGAATCACGGGTGGTGAGACATTATTTCCCATTGCAGGAGATGTCGTCTCTCGGAGATTTCCCATTTTATTGGAGGTGTCTCCTTATCTTAGTTGATACTTTACGAGAGTTGCCTTTTATCGGAGACTAGACGCCCTTAATTACAAGAAATGCCACATCATGGGAGGTGTCTACTGTCATCTTGCTATAGATTTTGGCATATATGGATTCCCCATACCAAACATTTTTTTTTATAAAACAGATGGCACTTGCGAGTTGTATCTTATTCACCAGGTGTCTTCTTTCGGCAGAACAGGTATTCCCTTAAGGATATAGTATCCTTACAATTATAGGTAAACTTAGACCCAGTACAATGACTTTAAAATGTATTCCTTGTTTGTTCCATGTTTCTTACGAGATGGCTCTCCACATTCGAATTTGGAGCTGGGCTCTAATATTCATTTGACGTATACATAAGCGAGAAGAATTAAACAAGAGTTAAAAATTTGAATGAAGAACGGGAGAGTTGTGGATATGACTGTGTATAGAAGTAACAGCAAAATGGACAGTAGCTATTAATAAACTAACAATTATAGGCAGTTGTTATGAATATCGTGGCCGAATAGTTTTGTAATACAATTGTAACATTCATCTCCAGGCGACAATTTAAAAAATATATATTGACTCTCGTCAGATCAACTATAGCGAATATAAAATACTTCAGGATAAAGATAAATATATAACATTTTGAAGAATAGGGTAGAAATATTTTGTCTGGTTTATTGACAACCTATCTTGAGTTATACGAGATTTTTTTCTTCAGTTAATATTCTGCAAATTATAAGGGATATTAGTAGAAATTTACTAGTAGTTTAATACAAATGCTACAATATAATTGGCTACGCATCTCTCTATCTAAAGATAGATAGATATCAATCAGCGGCGAATTACGCGATAAAGTCTAGTTTTTCCGCAAAATAACGTTTATTCCTAGTTTATAGAAATAATTTTGGAGAAATAACAAACATAAGTCAGTTTGTACTGAAATAATTAAATTATTCGTTCTCAACTCAATGAGATGTTAGTTAACACGTGCTTCACCCTCGTCAACTACCTCATAGAAATTTTGAACTCATAATCTATAGTAATTGTCAATCTAAAGCAAATACATTTTTCCCATCATTTAGTGTTTACCTTGACAAATGTCTTCAGTTTCAGATACGATTTAACCATTGCCGGATTCCTCATTTTGATTTCCAAAGCAACTCTGCAATGCAATTTTACATTGTAAAATTAGTCTACATGACCTACGTGAAATAATGTATGGTTAAAGCGTTTGAAAACTTTAAATATTTTGCGAAATACTCAGCGAGAAATTATTCTGAAAGAACAACAAGAAGTTGCTATAGAGGAACTTCTTTTATGTAACGATGTTCTCGCGGTTTTACCAACCGGTTTTGGTAAGAGCATGATCTTCACAATTTTTGTCCTCGTAAGGCAAGAGATGCTCAAACGATTGGAGAAGGATACTGCTACGTCTATTCTGGTCATCTCTCCTCTCACAAATATAATTTCGGACCAGATAGCGGAGATTTAGTCAATGGTTTTCAATGCCGTGGAACTTTCCGAGCAAACTTTAACAGAGGTTATCCAATCACCTCCACGGACATACAGTACTAGCATATTTCTACAAGTCTTAAAGTGCAACTGACCCCAAAAATTATGCTATATTTGAAAGAGCACTTAAAATAATGAAGAATGGCTTTAACAATTATTCGATACCTATTTTCCTTTTCGATCTATTCAGTTATATGTGATATGTTAATGAGGCACATGATGACGTCAAAGCAGGCAAACAACATTGTGGCAATTCTAAAATTCGTGCATATCTTTAAAGTTATCCAATGAAATTACTTGATGCTTTGCACATGAATGCATACTACCAAACTAAAGAACATGGTTCATGTTGTGTTGTAACCATAGTAACAGATTAGCTTCCAAACCTCTCCGTTACCATACAGAATTCTTCATTTTCTTCCATTGCAAGCACCGTTTTCGATTTCAAACTTCGGTATTGCATTGGAAAAGCTATTGAAAAAGATATTGAGAACTGCCAATTTCAACATGTTCTGCACATGAGAGAAAACAAATGATCTTGTTTTAGAAACTAAGAGGTCTGAAAGCTAATCTGTTACTATGGTGATAACATAACTTGAACCATGTTCTTTAGTTTGGTAGTATGCATCCACGTGCAAAGTTTCAAGTAATTTTATTGGATAACTTTGAAGATATACACGAATTTTAGAATTGCCACAATGTTGTTTGCCTGCTTTGACGTCATCACGTGCCTCGTTAACATATCACATATAACTGAATAGATCGAGAACGAAAATAGATATCGAAGAATTGTTAAAGCCATTCTTCATCATTTTAAGTGCTCTTTCAAACATAGCATTATCATTTTTGGGGTCAGTTGCACTTTAAGGACAATAATCCACTACACCAACGCATGCTGCGATCGTTGTCGATGAATTGGCGTACATTGGAAACATGGACAGGAAAAAGGTAAATGTATGCTTCTTTTAAGCTTTGGTGAAACGAGGATATGAGCTACTCGCGTTCGAATCGACGAGAGTCTCATACCACGCGCCAATGACCATACCAATTCTAGTCGACTCTCATTGACTCTCATCACTTCTATATGTAACCAGTTTATATTTTGATCGGAGTCACTGAGAGCCAACGATAATTGGTATGGTATTGGCGCGTGGTATGAGACTCTCGTCGATTCGAACGCGCCGGGGAGTCTCATATATTAGTTTCTCCAAAGCTTAAAAGAAGCAACATTTACCTTTTTCGACAACTATCGCAGTCATGCGTCGATATAGTGGATTATTGTCGTCCTTTAAGGCTTGTAGAAATGCTCTGTCTGTGACCTGCTGTAAACAAACAGTGTGGGGGTGATTCTATAACCTATGTTAAAGTTTGCTTGAAACACGGCATCGAAAGCCATTGAGTGCATCTCCGCTATCTGCTCCGAAATTATATTCGTGAGAAGAGAGATGACCAGAATAGACGTAGCATCCTTCTCCAGTCGTTTGAGCATCTCTTGCCTTACGAGGACAAAAATTATGAAGATCATGATCTTACCAAAACCGATCGGTAAAACCGCGAGAACATCGTTACCTGAAAGAAGTACCTCTACAGCAACTTCTTGTTGTTCTATGAGAATAATTTCTCGTTGAGTATTTCGCAAAATATTTATTCAATATTATCATATTATCATTTGATTTATTGTATTTGACATCTCTTTAAATATTAACCATGCAATCAGTATTTTCCGTTCATTAGTGGTCGGATAATGCAAATACCCCTAGTTTTGTGGCAGGCGGTTTTTCCCTCTCCCCTTCGCCCGCATTTCCGCTTGCCCGCCTCGCCCTGCAGCCTGCTTGCACGATCCCAAACCAGAACCACTAAAAAAACGCCGGCTATACGCTGGTTATTAACGAGCAAGTTCTCACCACCTTCATCAACAATATGTTGCTTATAAGAAGAAAAAGTAGCATTTCTTCTCCGGAAAAGAAGTAGATTGAGCTCAAAATATTGACCCAATACCATATTCTCTGCACGCAAAGTTGCTGCCAACCTTTTCGGTATGACGATCAATATAAAATCAACAAAAACAACAACAATAATAACAACCTCGACAATAACATTGGCAATGATCATTAGGTTAAAGATTGTTGTTGATATATTACCTGTTGTGGAGTCTGCACGCAGGTTAAGAGAACACGAAGTCAATTATGAGACACAAGTGGACATCAATGCCTTCGATAAGCAGGTTTTGATTGTATAGTCAGATTACGCTTCTTTTATCAATGATAAATCTGGATTAACAAATTTGACAGATCATCTTTTACGTTCTTGTCTTGACAATCCATTCTGAACAAAAAAGTCAGCATCTAAAAAATAAATAATAATAAATAATAACTCAAGGAACAAAATATACTAATTAAAAATTCTGTAATTTCTTACAGAAACTAAAACTTTTGGCTTTCTCTTGTTTCAATATTTTCACCCACTACTAGAAAATAAATTGATTGTGAGGTCTGTACTTGAAATAATAATTAATCAATCACATAATGTTCTTTACCTTATAAAGTTTGGCGACAATCAATCCTGTTCGATACATCATCCTGAGTAAATGGTTGCTCACCCGCAATGAAATTGATATCTTAAAAGATTAATAAAACAAGTATTTCATTCCTATACAGTACAAACATTTTGATCAATTTTTCTTACTCCTGATTGGCTAATAACATCGGTATTAAACTTCAATGTTTTCTCCAGGAGTATTTAGGAAAACATACTACATGTGCTATTTTTTTGAAATACCACACATCCAGAAGGTTGCTTTGTAATTAATATATACTGACAATATAACAGTGCGCTTTTGTAGTAAAATTTTGTATTTATGAATATTTGGCAAAACACGCATGCATGCGATTTTTCATTAATTCTTATAGATTCTAGAACCATTTTATTTCCTATAATTAATAAAATATATATACAGTATATATATATATTTGGGCCTCATCAATATATATCCGCTTCACGCTCTCTGGATGTGCGCATGACCGCTGTTTGTCCCGGTGTATAATTAGTTCTCATGCCCATATCTAGATTGTACCAAGCTACACTGATGAGCTGTGGAACAGCGAAACACGTGTCTGTAGATATTAGTGAACGGTCTATTAAAATATAGTGAACGGTCTATTGACGTCTGGAAGAGTGCTCAATATCGTAGGGGATAGAGCAGATATACAGCAGTTGTAAAAACTTAAATGTTTGTTGTTACTCGGAGTTTCACGCCGTTGGACGATCTTCAGACAACTGATTAAGATTCGGTTTGACTATTCATTTATATGGTGCCTGACGTCATGTCGTTGGCGTGTAATGATGCGTTTCAGGTGGTTAATTTGAAATTTGATCTTGTGTCGGCACTTAGAAAAGATCTCACTTATTTTGTTGAGTAGGTGTTCTTTATCTGCTTTCATGATACACAACTTTTCTTCAAGACAAAGGTCGCAGCGTTTGGCTCCACTTTCATATGCGCGTGCACGTCTTAAAACTGACCATTTCACTGTAAATTGGCGATTTTTTTCTTTCAAGTCCCAAATGTGGTGTGAAAGTGCGGTCTCCTTTGAATATTTCGGGTCACGAAAAGACTTTGAATGGTTATTGTAGCGCTGTTTAAACTGATTAGCTGTCATACCGATATAGACTTTCTTCTCCATAGTGTCGGTTGCGGTGACCTCGGCGTTGTACACGACGTTCGCGACCAAGCAGTTTCCTGATAGAGGGCACTTTTCTTTGATTCTGCAGTTGCATGCGTTTTCCTTATTAACCTTCTTCCCTTTCGAGAGGATGCGAGAATTATGCCTATTCACGATACTTTTCATATTGTCCATACAGCTATTATTATAACTGACTTTCACAGTGTTTCTATTAAAAATGTTGTGTAGCTTGTTGGACCTCCCTACTTTCCAGACTGCAGCACCAACCTACAACGACGCACTTAAACACAGCGGTTTTAACACGAACATATAATACATCCCCAGCGAACCCTCCTATTCAACAGCAAGCCACAAGAAAAAGCGATCCAGAAACATAATTTGGTTCAACCCACCTTTTAGCAAGAGCGTACAAACTAACGTAGGACGAAACTTCCTCAACCTTATTGATAAGCATTTTCCAGCCTCCAACAAGCTACACAAAATTTTTAATAGAAACACTGTGAAAGTCAGTTATAGCTGTATGGACAATATGAAAAGTATCGTGAATAGGCATAATTCCCCCATCCTCTCGAAAGGGAAGCTTAATAAGGAAAACGCATGCAACTGCAGAATCAAAGAAAAGTGCCCTCTATCAGGAAACTGCTTGGTCGCGAACGTCGTGTACAACGCCGAGCCCCGAGGTCATGGAGAAGAAAGTCTATATCGGTTAGGTATGACAGCTAAACAGCGCTACAATAACCATTCAAAGTCTTTTCGTGACCCGAAATATTCAAAGGAGACTGCACTTTCACACCACATTTCAACCGTAAGACCTGTACGCAATATATGCGTACTAAGCTTGTTATATTGTCATTATATAACAGAAGACGATTTATTAAGCTGCAAATTGTTTTTAAAATAATGAATAAGATAAATTGTCCGTATCAGTTGGATAACTATCTTGTAATGAGATCAGAATTACATAGATGTCATAGCAACGAAAACAAAAATTGGGCAGTCAACTTTCAAATGCTCAGCAGCCAGGGAATGGAATGCTTTGCCTAAACAATTGTGAGAGATAAAGACTCTTCATCTATTCAAGGCAAAATTGTTTAAATACTTTCTTGAACTTGATGTTTTGCAACATGTTTGTAGTGTAAGTTAATTAAGGTTCGCCTCACCATGGCGGTTAAATCGAATCTGTGTACTGACTGATTTTCTCGAAATAGCCCTTCTATGGTTTCGCGTAACCTTGATTTTGTTGTAATATTTTACCTTGTTAATAGAATTTAATAGGATAGTATGTATACTTATTATGTATTTACTGATCACCAGTTTATACCAGCTAATCTTGATTAGCTGATTGGTTTTATCAGGATAAATAAAGTCTTTATTGTTATTATTATTATTATTATTATTTGGGACTTGAAAGAAAAAATTCGCGAATTTACAGTGAAATGGTCAGTTTTAAGACGTGCATGCGCATGTGAAAGTGGAGCCAAACGCTGCAACCTTTGTCTTGAAGAAAAGTTGTGTATCATGAAAGCAGATACTCAACAACAGAAGAGATATTTCTAAGTGCCGACACAAGATCAAATTTCAAATTAACCCCCTGAAACGCATCATTACACGCCAACGACATGACGTCAGGCACCATATAAATGAATAGTCAAATCGAATCTTAATCAGTTGTCTGAAGATCGTCCAACGGCGTGAAACTCCGAGTAACAACAAACATTTAAATTTTTACAACTATATATATATATATATATATATATATATATATATATATATATATATATATATATATATATATATATATAAATATATAAATATATTATATATATAAATATATATATATATATAATATATATATATATACAGGCATTGTATATATATATATATATACACGACATATCCCGAGACAGGGAAATTTGACTTTATTGATAAGCTCGAGGGACGGGTTTTTTGACTCGTAAAAAAATCACGTGCATTTTGGCATTGCCGCTTATAAGTTAATATGGGCCTGGGAATGAGGATTATACATCGCCTTCAGTCCCCCTCGTAATAGATACAAAATCCTGGCTTCACTTTTGAAGCACGTGGAAACAGTGTACGTAAGAGAGAAACATTTGTGTACAAGCATATAACTGGTATGTGGAAACAGGGCCTTAATTTAAACAGGGCCTATAAAATTACACTTGGTTCCAATACTAGTATGCAGGGATTTTTTCATTGCTTCATTCTGCAAATAAACCTTAGTAACTTGTCGGTCATGATGAGCAGGAGAAATTAAAATTCGGCGGTCAAGTGCCAAATCCTGCCGGTCACATTACAACAAGTACGCCTCAATTATTATACGACTAACATAAACAAGTGTAGCATATTGTTGTATTTAAACTATTTCATCACACTGTGTCATTAACGTCTTCAAATTAATGTCTAAATTATCTTATCGCGTATGCTCAATCGCAGCAAAACACAAATAAAGCAGAGCCTTACTATTTTCTGCCACTCCAGATTTGTGCATTAGTGTAATACATACTGTATGAACTGTATAGGTATTTATGCAATCACATGACTTATAAAATTATACGCATTTTCATTGGTTCTTGCCCATGATATTAAAGGACAGATACAGTACATGGATGGCGTTAAATCACGTCAACATTTGTGCTTTTCTTTTATCATGCCACAGCAGCTTTGATAAACCTTCGGGGTTGTTTTTAATTGTATAAAACAAATAGATTCCATTTTTTGTTGTCTGTTCAGTTATAGATTCACAGAGGACGTATGAACGTGGTAAGAACATCAGTGACCCACTCGACTCCGTCTCGTGGGCCACTTTTTTGTTCTTACCACGTTCTAACGTCATCTGTGCATCTATAACTGAACAGACAACGGCAAAATGGAATCTATTTGTTAAACAGTATACCCTTACAAACAGACAGTTTGCCAAGCATTACTGATATATAGTGAGTAGGTAGCTCAATGGTTAGAGCATGTCACTGGCAATCAGAAGGTTACAGGTTTGAGTCCCGTCTGGTACTCATTTTCTGATGATTTCAGCTTGACAATTGTCCATGTATCATCTGAGCTGATTCGATTCCATGAAAAATCCATAATTTAATTACAACTGGCATGCAATATCACATGAAGAAATCTTTTGAATAATTAATACCAAATGTTTGGAAGTTAAATTTATATACATTTTGATAACAACACTTCTAAAACCAAACCAATATCACATGCCATTACTCTCTGAACTTGCGCTTTTCAGCAAAGATCTAGATCCTGAGAAATTCTATTTTGTTGCTTGTTATTAATACTTAATAATCATCATGTAAACGGTTATATTCCCAACACATTTTCGTATAACAACATACCACTTTGTTTCCTGAGACCAGGGTCCAGATACAGTAAAGGATTGGCTTTCTTAATCATTCAAATTGCTTTGTCTTGATTAGACACTCGAATATCCACATTCCATTGATAAATAACCAATTCCCATACAATGGAAACCTCTAAGACAAAGTTTTTGAAAAGATCAGGTCATCAGATTTCGTATTTTTATAACTGCTATAAATATTATAAAACATTGATCACGCTTTCTACCTTCCAACTTTGCTGAAATTCAGTTGCACCACATCCAGTGTTTTGTAAGACTGACGAATAGTTGATGATCAGACATTTCTTTAGAAATGGTAAAACAAAGCAATTTACCAAACAAAGAATCCAAGATACAAGGAAAATATAGCATTCAAATATGGCGCAACTGGAGTGGAAACTGGAAACTTTTATCTCGCTAGGACCTCTGGGAAATGTGCAGTCTAGTACGTCCAATCGCAACTCGTAATTAGAGAAAATCATCCATTCACAAACGCTGAAAAGGGAATCAATTTTGTCAAAATTTGACTATGATTTGACTTGTGATTGACTAACATCTTATCTTCGTCAAAAATCATGAGGATGTGGTCTCACGTAAAATTTTAAGCGCGAATACATGGTTTCCGATGCAACATAAATTAGTTTCTTTTTGAGTACAGGAAAAAGTGAAAACGATATATATATATATATATATATATATATATATATATATATATATATATATATATATATATATATATATATATATATATATATATATATATATATATATATATATATATATATATATATAAACTGAGAGGGTGATTATTTTGTATTTCTAAAACTATGGGCAAACACACTCATGGCACTAGCAATAAAGAACACGCGAAAATGTTATTAATTCCGCGAGAACTTTTTACTTCGTCTGCACGCGACGTGTTTGACGTAACCTTCGTGATATCTAAGTGCTATCTGGTTAACCTTTTCAATCCTGAATAACATAAAATACTTTTTAAGTATATTAACTTACCCCTTTCCATCTTGAACGAATAAACCGCACGCGAGAGCAAGCATGCATTCATTGATGACGCAAACTAATTAGTCTAGCAAAACTCATGCGTCAGAATCGGAAAACAACGAATTGGCATCGAACACTTCCGATTACAGTTTTACGAAGTTACTGAGAAATATATGGTTTAATTAATCTATGATTGTAATTTTTTAGCCCTGGCTTAAAATGTTGTCTGGTATACGAGCCGGGTAAATTTATCTTCGAATGACTTCGCATTCAATAGGAATTCGCAAATGCTTTTCAGCTGCATGTGTTTTAATAAAGCACATTTACTTTGCAACCTTAAAGTGCCACTGCGACGAAATTTCGCCTCCACTTTTATTTTATCATTGTAAAGTATACCTCGAAATTCGAAAAAAGCGGCGCCGTTAACTTATTACGAGTAGAAATCTCAAATTCGACGGCCGCCAGCGCACTCCAGCGTAATACGAGAGGGCCCGTGGCGTCATTTTCATTACACAACAATATAATAATAATAATAATAAAGACGTATTAGGAGCATTATACAATAGTCTCAATGCTCTTACAACAATATATATATTCTTAAAGTTACTTTTAAAACTAATTACAGTTTCATTATAAGATAAAGCCTACTACACATATTAACACTATGAACAATAACTATTAATTTTAAAAAAGAAAAGTCTTAACTGCAGACTTAAAATTACTTAACATTTCAAAGCTTCTAATTTCCTGTGGTAATTAATGAATTCCACAGTTTTGGCGCTGCAACCGAGAATGCTCTGTCTCCATGAGTCACCGTTTTGGATTTTGGCTCGAGAAGCAGATTTTGGTCAGATGATCTCAAAGTACGAGTAGGTTTATATTTAGTTAGCAAATCAGTAATATAAACAGGCGCCTGGCCATGCAAAGCCCTGAAAGTAATTATTAGTATCTTAAAAACAATCCGTGTTCTCACCGGCAACCAGTGAAGATTACGTAGCGCAGGGGAGATATGCTCCGATTTTTTAACCCCTGCAACAAGTCTAGCAGCTGTATTTTGAATTCGCTGTAACTTGCTCAATTCAGTATCTGGTAAGCCATATAGGATGCTATTACAGCTGTCAAGTTTTGATGTTATGAATGCATGCACCAACTTCTCACAGTCCTTTTTACTCAAATATTTCCTGATCTTGCCAATATTTCTTATAGCCAAAGTGGCCGATTTACAAATGTTATTTACATGAGTATTTAATTTTAAATGTCTATCAACAGAAATATCTGCTCGTGGAGTAGAATACAAGTAGAATAATAGTTAGAAGAGGTTGCCGGTGAATTAAAGTTATACAAAAGACGCCTGCCTACCCAGGCGTTTACTCGTGCTGGTTATTTCTGTAACCTGCATGGCACTCTTAAGGCATTGTGCACACCGAGTTTGTTTATGTGGGGTTGCACAGGAACTGTGAGGGCTATTTCGAATTAGGACAATACAGCATGTATTCTTGCAAGACAAGCATAATTTCACAAATCAAACACATTTTTTCTATATATGATCTTATATAAAGTACTTAAGGTGGCTCACTACTGTTTTTTGAAAGGTGGCAAAAATGCAAATTTCAATCTCGAAAAGTGAACATGAATATTTCGGAAAAGATTGAAACTAAAGCTATGCATAGAATAACTTTCAGGGCATCAAATACTATTAATGGCTAAAGTGTTTCATCTGTTGCTATGACAACAGTGACGTTTCAAAATGGCCGAAAATGAACATTTAATCTAATTTATTTCGCAAACGAGTCGATGACCCCCGATTTTTTTTGAATTTAAACATTTCTTTTAGTTTAATAATGAATATGCAAATTTTATTCTGCCTATTTATTAATTAAACTAAAAGAAATGTTTAAATGCAAAAAAAATCGGGGGTCACCGACTCGTTTGCGAAATAAATTAGATTAAATGTTCATTTTCGGCCATTTTGAAACGCCACTGTTGTCATAGCAACAGATGAAACACTTTAGCCATTAATAGTATTTGATGCCCTGAAAGTTATTCTATGCATAGCTTTAGTTTCAATCTTTTCCGAAATATCTACGGGCACTTTTCGAGATTGAAATTTGCAATTGTTGCCAAATGCATGAATCCTGTCGATGAATTGAATACGAAAGCTGTTTTTCTAATATCTGTTCTTTGGAGCGCCATGTGTCAAAACTTTTTAAATTTATATCAAAATAAACGGCTAGGTATCGGGAACTGGAAGATACCTTTGACTAAATCACATCGGTTTGGGTAACATCAGATACATCTTCAATAGACAAATCAATTAACGTTTCCAAATGATAATACGACACACATAAATGACATAATATTTACAGTGTACAGTATTACTTAGCAAGCTTAGCGTGTTTCTGTCGGCAAGCCGGTACCACAGTATAAGCCTGAGTAATTATTGCACCATGCCGTGAACGTGCTGTGTTGTCGTACAGGACTATGGTAATAAATCAAAGTTTCTGTAGGGATATCCCTGAATATGTAAGTCCGATTGACAAAATCATACGAGCAAACTGTGCCAGGTAGAGTACGGGAAACCGTGAAAAGGCGTTGCACGACCAGGTCGGTGTGCGATGTCAAATTCATGGTTCCACCGCGCCAAACGGCCTTTAGCTACGTTAAACTTTGATTATCAGTTACCACGTGAACTTTTCCTAGTAGGTATGGCCTCCATGCAGTAGTGAATGGCCCACGCAGGAACCATAAACATTCTTTTTAGGTCGTGGACGAGAAGTAGTTCTTCTCGGCCGAAGTCAACGATCGACTGGCATAGGAAACCAAGTGTTTCGTGGATCAGAGAACGTTGTGATAGCACCGCTCCTAAACCTGCGTCATTAATGTAGATAATCGGTTCTTAAGATCCGTGAAGGCTTTCTCTATACGCTCTACCGATGGCATTCAACAAAATTCCCGACCCCCTTTCGTTAGTTCGTGCAGAGGATCTGCTATATCAGCGAAGTTACGAACATACCTGCAATAATAATGATGTGATTTTAACAAATGCTCTTACATCGGACAAGGAAGAGAGTTGGGAAACCCGAATCGCGTGTACAGTACTTTCTCTGTATTTTGGCGGATGCCAGTCGCGGAGATAATGTGGCCCAGGAATTGTACTGACTCTTTTCCAAACTGACATTTTGATCTTTTGATGTTCAGCTCCGCCTCTTGGATGCGGTGAAGGTTGCCATATCGATCCATAGCAGTGTTTCGCCAACAGCAGTTTTCATCAAAACCACGCTGAACATTCCACTGATATACGGCCATACAGAATTCCTGTTTATTTAAACAAAGTAGCGTAACAGCAAGTACAATACTAGATGCTTGCTCGGGCTCATTAGCCGAGCAGCAATCGTACTGGCCCCTAAAAAGGACGATGATTATCGATTTTGCGTTGATTTCCGACGCCTAAATTAACGACGAGTAGATGAGATCCTCGACGAGCTTGGAGGTGCTCGCTACTCTACCATGTTCGATTTGTCTTCAGGGTACTGGCAGGTGCCTCTGAGAGAAGAAGATATTGCGAAGACAACATTTTCTGTCGGCCCCAACCATTACGAGTTTACAGTTACTGACTTACTGTTGGTAATTGTGTGGTGACTCCTGGCATGGTCTCGAGCGAAATGATCCGGTAGGCCCCAGACGAAACAGTAGTTTGCATTTTGGCGTTGCCCGCTGCCACAGCTATTTCTTGGCTTGTTTTGGTGATATTCGCTGGTGATTGGCCATATCGACCGCAGCTGTAACACTCGCCTTGTCTTCCTTGGCGGAAATTCTCCATCCCTATAGTGCTGCCATGCACTATTGCCACTGCGTTCACCTGATTTTGAACTAGCTGGTCGACATTCTCGGTAATGGCTTGGACATTTTCTTTCAACTACTGGCTGATCACGGTGGACTCGCTGTTGAATATTTGTGGTGTTTGAACCGTTGTCTGGTTTACGTTAGGATCGGCATTCGGTAATGATAGCTCAGGTGTCAAATCAAGCTGTTGGGGAGCAAGTTACCCCGGGCCCCCAATTTGAGAGGGGCCCCCTAAAATTTTTGAACTTGCCTTTGAGTTTGGGACACGATGAAGATTAAAGACAGTATCGCAATCGACGGCAATTGCAGGGGTGGGAGTAAGGGTCCTCGACCACTGTGGAGCAGGAGCCGCACTGAGGGCCCCCGACCTCAAATCTGACAACAGGCCATTTATTAAGGGGCCCAGAAAGCTCCGCATCACTTCTTGAAACCTATTTTTGAAATATATTTATAAGTAAACGCATGGTTTTGAGGGAGATTAGTGATTAAATGTACCCGAAAGCCGAGGGAGGTTTAGTAAAAGTCCGATGCCGAAGCCCGAGGGACTTTTACTAAACCTCCCGAGGGTTGAGGGAACATTAATTAATCACTAATGTCTCTCAAAACCATGCGCTTACTTTGTAATAACATGGTCACCGAGGGAATAAACAAGACAATTGGAGGCTTTTGTTTTGTGAAATCTCTTTATGGAATTGGTTCAGTGAATCTGTGTATAAATTTGGTTTGCAAATACACGTTAGTATATTTTTAGTCGGAGTGAGATTGATGGCTGATGTCCGCTTTTTGTTTGTGCGGAGTGATAAAGAAGTTGCCAAAGCCCAAAGCAGGGGAAAACCGAGTTCCTAAGGGGACTCTACCTTAATTTTGGTTAATCTGCCCAACCTTAGTAAAAAACACATTTAAAATCGGTAAAGTCAGAATGTTTCATGAACATTTGGACCTCACAAAAGCACATACGATATTCGTTCCACTCAAATTTTGCAAGACCTCAATTGGTTACAAATTGAGGTTGATTTAAAAAAGAGGGAAACAATTATGACATTTAAAGCTATAACCGGACAAGCGCCGAGTTATCTAACCGAATTATTTACTGAGTGTGAAAACATAACTACGGTCTGAGAAGTAATAACACTAAATTTGCACTCCCAAAACCAAGGACTAATTTCCTAAAAAGAAGCTTTTCATATAGAGCGGCAAAATCGTGGAACGAATTACCTCATGATATAACTGACGATTTCAATAAGCTATCAGTTAATACTTTTAAAAGGCGACTTGAAATAACCTAATAATGGTATATTGTATTTTAAATGTTTAATTGTTTTGTATTATGCACGGCCCTTTTAAAATCAGTGATGTATATAGTTTTAATGTTAACACTGAATAGGCTACCGTGTAAAAAGAATTTTTAATAAATAAATAAATAACAAAAAGTATTTTTTGACATTGTGCTGCACTGTATCAGTAATAACTAATATAATTGAAGCTACAACCTTGAAACGTTACATACTGCTAAATTGATCATCAGGGATCATATTAATGATTCACTTTTTTGATTGAGCCAAGGGTATTGCCATGGTAACAACCAAAAATTCTAGGAACCTCCTCTCGCAATATATTTTTAGCAAATCTTGCGACCCTGGCCATATTAAACGGGCTATTCCTTTTAGTCAGGCTCTTCATATAAGACGGATTTGTAGTAATGAGAGCAACTTTGAGAGGAAATTTCTTGATTCGCAAATTAGTAAAGTCAAACGTAAATCTCGTCGCGAATTTCTCCGCCTAAATCATGGGAGCAAACTTCTGTGCAACGCAACGTTCCTGTGGTTCTTGATTTTCATCCCTCAGCTCTATCCAAGGTTGCGTCTGATTTTAACCGAACTTCAGGGTGAAGTTTCATACAAATCCCGAAATGACGTCACGTAGACTATCGATAGTAAAATTCGAAATGAAAATCAACTGTTATTTCGAAAATCAAGCATTATCGTAAGGGTTAGTATTAGGTGTAGGGTTAGGGTTATTATTAGGGTTAAGTTTGGGGACGTTAGGACTATGTTTTAAATTCGGGATACTTATATGAATCGTCAGCAAAACTTCAGCCCACTCTTGCGAGTTGCTCCAATACTAGCGAGATATTCTCAGTCTCCCAGACAGCCTATTAAGAAAATGACGTTTTGCTGTGTATATATATCGTTAGCATAGCCATGTGTTTAACCAGATGTACCTGTTGTTTAAGCAGTTGTTTGTGCTCTAGATAAGAAAACCGCTTTGAGGAGAATCGTCACAATAAATAGGTGTTGTTTAAAAAACTATTTTCCGTTGATATATATAGCCATTTTTGGACCAGGAATCGCTGCTAATCTTCTTCTTCTTGTTGTTGTTAGGGGGCGACGCTCTTCAAAAAAAGCCTAAGGCTCCGTCATTTGGAGTCCGATCGTCATGAAATTTGACACGATGATTTTAAACGATATTCCTCATCGACTGACGGTGTCCGATTTTTGATTTTCGATTTAGGGGCAACGTACAAGCAATTCTTGACTGTACGCGTAGAAGAATAATATGCATATCATTAATATTCACAGACAAACGCAAACCCGCGGCCATATTACAAAGACATGTCAGTTGTATTGTTGTTAACACAAATCGTACAGTCATGCATGTGGACCCAGCGACTAAGCATTAAATTTTGACTAAATTTAAACCCGCTGGCTAGATTTTCTCAAAGCCCGTTTTTCGCTATTAGACAAGGACTTTTCTAGCCTGCTTATTGATGAATAACTTTATTTAAAAAAACTCGGCCAGTTCCTGGTCCAGTAGTACGATCGTACTTGTTTATAAAGAATTTAGCAAAAGTGGCAAAGATCTGATGATTTAATACTGATTTGAATACTTCTGTCAAATATAATTTTAGAAAGTAAAGATACTGATTAAATATGTTTTATCAGCGGTACTGTATTACTTGCATCATAATGCCGATATTGAAGCTGGTTGCATGTTTAATAGAAATAAACCTGTAGCAAGAAGTTTCAAAGGGTGCTTTGAGTTTTAAAATGATCTCGAATTGGATATACAGTACACTTTTATTTTCAAGGACTCAATTTGAATCCAAAATTGGGGTAGAAAAAGTACAGAATGACTCCTTTTTTCGAGTTCATTGTTACTCCAAAATTTTAACTCTCATGTTTCGCAGTAAACGCAACTCCTAAACTGGAGTAAAAATAACTCCTGTTCGAGTAGATATTTACCCCAAAATATGACACCAAAACTGGAATTAGAGAAAAACAGAATCTCGAGGGACGGGAAATTTCCCACGAGTTGAAAGTCATTTTGAGTATGTTATATTTATCATTTATAGACCCGGACGGGTAAACATAGTCAGAATTTATACTAGAATATAATGTAAGTGCATATTTGTTTCAAACAAATCAATGTATAAAATGAAGATGTGGGAATAGAAAATTTACGTTCACTGTAATTCAGCTATGATAACTTTCATGCTTTTTGGAATCCAAAAGCAGTTTGTACATTTTTAGAAAGATTGAACGAGCTTGTGTAAAACACTCGATTTATAGCAACTCGAGAATTTCAATTAGGACTAAACGTAGATATAGCAAATATGAAAAGGGCATTTACTCATTATTTGAAACTGTTCTTACTCCATTTTAAATTAAAATTTAAAGAACCATAAATTTTCTTTGTATTGTAGCTACATGTTGTCGTTTTAAAAGCTGTCCAAATACAAATCAATCGTGTACTGAATAATTGCATATAAAATTATACATGTTGCCAATAATCTGTATAATAAGTTAAATTAGTATCCTAAAATGATTGATATATAGATGATATATATAGACAATATATAGATTAACACTACAGTGTTCAGTAAAATTCATGAACCTTATGAATCATGCATGCCGGCTGCTGGTCTGTAAGGCCGCCCTCCAGATTCCAAAGTAGAATATCTGACTCTAAAAATGATTTCATCGATTGTTACAAGTTGTAATTTTTCTAGTTAATTTTGTTAGTCTTGATTAGATAGGACTAGCTTATATTTAAATATAGCTGTAGATATCCATTTTCAGCTCATTTTTTGCATTTGAAATAAAACAAATAGAAAGTCTTTACCATTGTATACCTCATCATACCACAAGGAAAAATTTGGCTACAACGCATGCGCACCCCTCTTACTTTAACATGCATGCCCCCAGCATAGCTGTTTTAGCCAAATTGTACAAGAATAAAATATACTGCCGAACAATTCGTATATTTCAATATTTATTAATACCACACGTCAACTTTTAAAGTGCCACTACGATCAAATTTTTACCTATCGATATTTTTACGTATTTATAAAGCAGAGCTGCTAAATATTACTTCGTCGAAACCGTTTTGCGATTCGACGATGGCAAGTATTATTTTTCTTACTCCGAATCTGGAGTTGTTATGTCCGCCATTAATCGTTCATGTTCTTGACCAGCGTAACGAATTGACGTCAGATTCTCAACGCGAAGACCCCACGTGGCTAATTCTTCAAGTAAATCAAGGTCGTTTTTTCAAATTCTTCGTCTGAAAGGCTGGACATTTCATCTACTTCTCGAAAAAAACAAGAAAACAAATAACCTCGACTGAAATTCAGGCGTAGCGTTGAGAATCTGACGTCACAAACAATATTACCTTTTGAAATTGCGGGCTCACTTGGAACACGTTTTTAGTAATGGTGGCCTAAATAATAGTGATTTCAGAGCTCAAAATACTTACTTCAAAATACCATTTTTTAGTGTTTTTTTTTACATCGATGATCACTTTCGACCCTGAAATACTATTCTATGCTAAAGAAAATCTAAAAGACGGGGGTGAATTTTAATTCATCGTATAGTGGCACTTTAAGTGATCATATTCATTTTGTTTTCTTTATCATTGGAAAGATATTAAAAACAATCGTCTCGCTGTTATCTGCATGTAAAACAAAGAAAAACAAAGCTGGTTTCGGTGAAAAAATTGTAGGGAAATCTTTGGATTGTTCAGCTAACCAGCACGCAAACAACCTGAAATAACATTAATTATATGCACAATTACTTTGAATTTGATGGCTCCATTTTCCATCAGAAGCTTGGCACGGCTATGCGTACCATATGTCAATATATCCATGAGTGAACTGGAATGCAAATTCTGGCAGGGGTAGCATTACTCTCAAACTCCAGCTTTGGTGGCGCTATTTAGACGGATATTTTCATGATTTGGGCAAGTGGCCGTGCCTTACTTGATCAGTTTACTTGATCGGCGGATAACACTGACCTCGGTCTGAATAATTCTCGATATCCTGCTCAGTTACATTTGACTACGAGTTTAAAACACTTGACAAGTCACGCCCGTACCTTTAGCAAAAGCCAGAACATGTTGGGGGATCGTTCTAAAAAGTAACGTGCACAGCAAAATTCAAACGTATTCACCAGAGCTTGGTTGTAAGCGCTTTCGATTTCTTCAATACTTATTCTGTTACTCAGTTTGCTTCATTTGCGATAGGTTTCCACCAGTTATTTTATTTAAATTATTTAACTTTATATTTTAGTTATCTGTGTTATAACGTATTAAAAATAATAAATATGCCTACACATTCCAGCGGGTGGGGGTGGGGGGACAAAATGGGGGCAGAGAAAATTATTGGGGGGCAAATCAAATGCCCCCTCTTGCCCCTCCCCTAGCGCCGCCACTGATATTAGCAAGTCTTGCGACCCTGGCCATATTAAACGGGCTATTCCTTTTAGTCAGGCTCTTCGTATAAGACGGATTTGTAGTGATGAGAGCAACTTTGAGAGGACATTTCTTGATTCGCAAATTAGTAAAGTCAAACGTAAATCTCGTCGCGAATTTCTCCGCCTAAATCATTGGTGCAAACTTCGGTGCAACGCAACGTTCCTTTGGTTCTTGATTTTCATCCCTCTCTCTCCAAGGTTGCGTCTGATTTTAACCGAACTTCAGGGTGAAGTTTCATACAAATCCCGAAATGACGTCACGTAGACTATCGGTAGTAAAATTCGAAATGAAAATCAGCTGAAAATCAACCCTATTAGGTATAGGGTTAGGGTTATTATTAGGGTTAAGTTTGGAGCCGTTAGGACTATGTTTTAAATTCGGGATACTTATATGAAACGTTAGCCGAACTTCAGCCCATTCTTGCGAGTTTCTCCAATACTAGCGAGATATTCTCAGTCTCCCAGACAGCCTATTTGTAAGAAAATGGTTCTCATTTTAAGAAAAAAATTCTTAAATTCCAAGATTTATTTTCTTATAATAAGAAAATGACTTTTTGCTGTGTATATTATATCGTTAGCATAGATGTGTTTAACCAGATGTACCTGTTGTTTAAGCAGGATTAATTAATTCTGTGCTGTAGATAGAAAACCGCTTTGAGGAGAATCGTCACAATAAATAGGTGTTGTAAAAACTATTTTCAGTTGATATAGCCATTCTATATAAAGAATTTAGCAAAAGTTGCAAAGATCTGATGATTTAAAAATGATTACTTCTGTCAAATATAATTTTAGAAAGTAAAGATACTGATTAAATATGTTTTATCAGCGGTATTGTATTACTTGCATCATAATGCCAATATTGAAGTTGGTTGCATGTTTAATAGAAATAAACCCGTAGCAAGAAGTTTCAAAGGGTGTTTTGAGTTTTAAAATTATCTCGAATTGGATATACAGTACACTTTTATTTTCAAGGACTTAATTTGAATCAAAAATTGGGATAGAAAAAAGTACAGAATGACTCCTTTTTCGAGTTAATTGTTACTCCAAAATTTTAACTCTCATGTTTGGCAGTAAACGCAACTCCTAAACTGGAGTAAAAATAACTGCTGTTCGAGTAGATATTTACTCCAAAATATGACACCAAAACTGGAATTAGAGAAATACAGAATCTCGACGGACGGAAAATTTCCCGCGATTTTCCCACGTGTAATTCCAAGCGATCTGAAAGTCATTTTGAATATGTTATATTTATCATTTATAGACCCGGAGGGGTAAACATAGTCAGAATTTATACTAGAATATAATGTAAGTGCATATTTGTTTCAAACAAATCAATGTATATAAAATGAAGATGCGGGAATAGAAAATTTACGTTCACTGTAATTCAACTATGATAACATTCATGCTTTTTGGAATCCAAGAAAAGTATTCGCGTATAACGCTGTTGAGCAGTTTGTACATTTTTAGAATGATTGAACGTGCTTGTGTAAAATACTCGATTTATAGCAACTCGAAAATTTCAATTAGGACCAAACGTAGATATAGCAAATATGAAAAGGGCATTTACTCATTATTTGAAACTGCTCTTACTCCATTTTAAATTAAAATTTAAAGAACCATAAATTTTCTTTGTATTGTAGCTACATGTTGTCGTTTTAAAAGCTGTCCAAATACAAATCAATCGTGTGCTGAATAATTGCATATAAAATTATACATGTTGCCAATAATCTGTATAATAAGTTAAATTAGTATCCTAAAATGATTGATATATAGATGATATATATAGACAATATATAGATTAACACTACAGTGTTCAGTAAAATTCATGAACCTTTTGAATCATGGCTACTGGTCTGTAAGGCCGCCCTCCAGATTCCAAAGTAAAATATCTGACTCTAAAAATGATTTCATCAATTGTTACAAGTTGTAATTTTTCTAGTTAATTGTGTTAGTCTTGATTAGATAGGACTAGCTTATATTTAAATATAGCTGTAGATATCCGGTACATGATTCTTGAAGAAGTAATTTTAAGCTCATTTTTGGCATTTGAAATAAAACAAATATAAGTCCTAAACCATCGTATACCTCATTCAATTAGCAAGGAAAAATTTGGCTACAACGCATGCGCACCCCTCTGACTTTAACATGCATTCCCTCAGCATCTAGCTCGCTCAAGTCCTTCCAATCTTTCCTCTAAATTAATGTATTCTTCTTCTTCTTCTTCGAATGTGAGTCCCTTGTTGTCCTCTTTTCTAATGAGTTCTGTCATTCTTTCGTTTGTTTTGTCTATGGCTTCTTGAAAGTGATTACATGTAGCTTGTATCTATAAGGCGCCACTATCACTCGAGCTGTTTTAGCCAAATTGTACATGAATAAAATATACTGTCGAACAATTCGTATATTTCAACATCTAATAATACTGCACGTCAAGTGATCATATTCATTTTGTTTTCTTCATCATTGGAAAGATATTAAAAACAATCGTCGCACTGTTATCTGCATGTACACCAAAGAAAAACAAAGCTGGTTTCGGTAACAAATTGTACGGAAATCTTTGGATTGTTCAGCTAACCAGCACGCAAACAACCTGAAATAACATTAATTATAATATATAATTAATTAAAAATAGATTTTGCTATATTAAACCGAACACTTTATAACACAACCATAAGATTGTGTGGAAACAGCTACAAACATGAAGGTTCTGATTTTTGTTGTGCTTGCAGCATTTTTAACAACTGTAAACTGCGAGGACCCAAACGTTGATGGTGAGTGAAATGAAAATAATGTTTTTCTTTCGAATTTTGTAAAATTAGAGCTACATAATATGAGAAATCATACACAGTTCGATACACATATCTCTTGCCTGAGTGATTTCTTCGGCAGATTTATCGACGACTGTTTAGGAACAGCGTCATGCTCACGTGTCCTTTTAGAGAAGTTCATCAACTTTGTTGATGATTTTCAATCATCCTCCTCTGAAGTTCACGTGGGAAAACAACACACAGGTGTTGTTCCTTGATATTTTAATTTCGATTAATAGTGATGCGCTCAAAACGTCTTTCTCGTACAATCCTACTGACTCCCATTGTTACCTTCTATTTTCTTAACTCTCATCCCAACCACACTAAGCAACTCCATCCCTTATTCTCAATTATTGCGTCTTCGGCGCTTATGTAGTGACGACCAAGATTTTCGAGCCAAAGCAATGGAAATGAGATCTTTTTTTGTTCAACGTGGTTACCCTACCAACCTTCTAGACCTCGCTGTTCAGAAAGATTTTCTCGTCCCCCGTTTAGATGCCCTTGAACCACCTTTAGAACAAGTTTCAAACAATAAAATTCCTCTAGTTCTAACATTTCATCTTTTCAATTTTAAAGTTAAAAATATTATCAATCGGAATTTTCACATTGTACCGATAACCCTTTGGTATCTTTTCGCCGCAATAAAAACATTCGTGATTCCTTAGTACATATATATAGTGCCCTTAAACAAAATACCTCGGCACCAGCGGGAACATTTTCTTGCGCGGCCATTCCCGCTGCTACAAATGCCCTTTCCTCAATCCCATTACAGTTATTAGTGCCTCAAATTCGATCACACAATCAGTAATACTTTTTCATGCACGTCCACCAACATCATTTATTGAATTTCGTTCGACAAATGCCCTAAAATCTACATCGGTGAACCTGGTCGACGCCTTTCAGACAGGTTTCCTGAACATCTTCGTTCCGTGAGGAACAGTAATTTTGGCAAACTTGTAGCCCGCCATTTTTAACAGCTCTAACCATTTGGTTTCAGACATGAAAGTCTGTGCCATCCTTCCTATCTCAGGTGGTAACGATAACTGCAAACGGCAAGAGAAGCGTCTCATTTTTAAACTTGCCACCACACCCCTCATGGTCTAAACGAACGTTTTTCTTTTATTTAATTTCCTACAAGCTTTTTTGTTATTTTAGTTTTCCAGGAAATTTTTTTATTTTTAGCTCATGCACTTTCATTCCTTTTCAATTTTTTGTTTCATACTGCTTTACTATCGCATAATCGCATTGAATATTGGACCTGTCATTTCTCCCTCCCCCTCTCAGTCTGTTTGATGATCGACTGCAAAAATAGCAAATGATCTAACTTTTCGCATCTCATTAATTATTAGTTTGTTTATTCCCGTGCATTGTGACACCCTTTTGGCATATATATATATATATATATATATATATATATATATATATATATATATATATATATATATATATATATATATATATATATATATATATATATATATATATATATATATATATATATATATATAAGCCCTATTTATTCTATTTCATCTCGTCTTACTTTGATGAAGGGCTCCGCTCGAAACGTCTGTATTTCGTTACTAGAAATCTTGGCAGTTTACCACCTTGATGTATAGCTCCCAACGCAATTGGGTAAAAGTTGTACCAACACAACCTGAGCTGTCTTTACATCATTTATAGGACTTTTAATCTTTCCTTTTTTGTGTTACTGCCAGCCAAAGTTAAATAAATAAATAAATCAGTTTGAAGGAATGTAAAAACTAAATGTGTATTGTATGGAATTTGCTGGACATTACTAGTGTATATTGTATAATTAATGAAATTACATTATTTCTTTGTCATCGAAATAGTGAAATTTGAAGATGATAAAAAAGACAATTCTGTATTTGACAATATATTGTTGATAAACCAGAGAGCTGGTAAGTAGTTATGATACCAATTAAGCTGCTTTTTAACACAGTTCCAGCGCAGGTACACAAGATTCGTTTTCAAAAGAATATCAAATTAAATTTGTAATAATATTTTATATTACGGTACCACTAAATTGGTAGCCAAGCACTAGTGAGCCAGAACGCTGGTCTATATATAGATATCTACAGGTCGCCTGGTTCAATTCCCAGCAGCTGGAATAAGCCCGGCTTATATAATATATAGTTGTATTTTTCGCAATTGATAACGGTTAAGAATATACTTTCAACAGTTGCAGAATTTCCCTCTATATACCACGAATAATTTACAACCTGCTATAGAAATACGTGCACATGTAATATATATATATATATATATATATATATATATATATATATATATATACGTGTAGGAAAGATTTATGGTGAAGGAAAATTTCGAGTGTTGGAATACATACATTTTAAGACCAAACCGGGACCAGTTGCGAAAAATGCAACTTAGCGGCCTTCCGGTAGGAATTGAACCCGCGACCCTGCGATTGCTAGTGCAGCGCTCTGACCACTGAGCTACGGAAGCCGTTGCCGAGAGCCTAGTCACGAGTTCTGTATATATGATGGTAATGCCGGGATAAGATTCTGGGTATATTATAGGTAATATTTGGCATTTCACTCGATCAAACTACATGTTGAAAAGATTTATGGTGAAGGAAAATTTCGAGTGTTGGAATACATACATTTTAAGACCAAACCGGGACCAGTTGCGAAAAATGCAACTTAGCGGCCTTCCGGTAGGAATTGAACCCGCGACCCTGCGATTGCTAGTGCAGCGCTCTGACCACTGAGCTACGGAAGCCGTTGCCGAGAGCCTAGTCACGAGTTCTGTATATATGATGGTAATGCCGGGATAAGATTCTGGGTATATTATAGGTAATATTTGGCATTTCACTCGATCAAACTACATGTTGAAAGGATTTATGGTGAAGGAAAATTTCGAGTGTTGGAATACATACATTTTAAGACCAAACCGGGACCAGTTACGAAAAATGCAACTCCAAGGCCTTCCGGCTGGAATTGAACCCGCGACCCTGCGATGCTATTGCAGTGCTCTGACCAATGAGCTACGGAAAGTTGCATTTTTCGCAACTGGTCCCGGTTTGGTCTTAAAATGTATGTATTCCAACGCTCGAAATTTTCCTTCACCATAAATCCTTTCAACATGTAGTTTGATCGAGTGAAATGCCAAATATTACCTATAATATACCCAGAATCTTATCCCGGCATTACCACCATATATACAGAACTCGTGACTAGGCTCTCGGCAACGGCTTCCGTAGCTCAGTGGTCAGAGCGCTGCACTAGCAATCGCAGGGTCGCGGGTTCAATTCCTACCGGAAGGCCGCTAAGTTGCATTTTTCGCAACTGGTCCCGGTTTGGTCTTAAAATGTATGTATTCCAACACTCGAAATTTTCCTTCACCATAAATCTTTTCAACATGTAGTTTGATCGAGTGAAATGCCAAATATTACCTATAATATACCCAGAATCTTATCCCGGCATTACCATCATATATACAGAACTCGTGACTAGGCTCTCGGCAACGGCTTCCGTAGCTCAGTGGTCAGAGCGCTGCACTAGCAATCGCAGGGTCGCGGGTTCAATTCCTACCGGAAGGCCGCTAAGTTGCATTTTTCGCAACTGGTCCCGGTTTGGTCTTAAAATGTATGTATTCCAACACTCGAAATTTTCCTTCACCATAAATCTTTTCAACATGTAGTTTGATCGAGTGAAATGCCAAATATTACCTTATATACGTGTAGGTTTTGGTCTACGAAATGCAAAGAGTGCTCAACAACATATAGTTAGAGCAAATAATAGATTTTCGCTTTTTTGAGGTAAGCGAAAATATATATATATATATATATATATATATATATATATATATATATATATATATATATATATATATATATATATATATATATATATATATATATATATATATATATATATGTACTATTTAAAACACGAGTAGCAGTGTTTTATCAGGTATAAAATCCCGAGGAAAACACACCAATATTTTATTTTAACTCAGGAACACAACAATAGTATTTACACACAAATTATTTGCCAAAATTAAAGGTACAGTTGTTGAACACTGACACTAAACTTTCATGTTTTCGCTCCTTCTCGATTGGTCAAAACGTCTATTGAATATTAATGAGTATTTTAAGCTATTCAAAACACTCGTAGCACGTGTTGTTTTAAATAGTATATATATATATATATATATATATATATGTTGGAATACATACATTTTAAGACCAAACCGGGACCAATGTATGTATTCCAACACTCGAAATTTTCCTTCACCATAAATCCTTTCAACATGTAGTTTGATCGAGTGAAATGCCAAATGTTACCTAAAATATATATATATATATATATATATATATATATATATATATATATATATATGTAATATTTGGCATTTCACTCGATCAAATTACATGCCGAAAGGACCCATGGTGAAGGAAAATTTCGAGTGTTGGAATACATACATTTTAAGACCAAACCGGGACCAGTTTTTTTTCGCAACTGGGACCAGTTTTTTCGCGGGACCAGTTTTTTCGCAACTGGTCCCGGTTTGATCTTAAAATGTATGTATTCCAACACTCGAAATTTTCCTTCACCATGGGTCCTTTCGGTATGTAATTTGATCGAGTGAAATGCCAAATATTACCTATGGTGTGCCCGGAATCTTGTCACTAGGCTCTCGGCAATAACGGCTTCCGTAGCTCAGTGGTCGGAGCGCTGCGCTAGCATCGCAGGGTCGCGGGTTCAGTTCCAGCCGGAAGGCCTTGAAGTTGCATTTTTCGCAACTGGTCCCGGTTTGGTCTTAAAATGTATTCCAACACTCGAAATTTTCCTATATATATATGTACTATTTAAAACACGAGTAGCAGTGTTTTATCAGGTATATATATTTTATACCTGATAAAACACGTGCTACGAGTGTTTTGAATAGCTTAAAATACTCATTAATATTCAATAGACGTTTTGACCAATCGAGATGGAGCGAAAACACACGAACAAAGAGTACAGCATTTTAATATTCAATCCGAGTATACAATGGATAGGAAAAAAAGGATCTCAGTTAAATTTCAAACTCTGTACTTACATCATGATAAGAATAACAAAAAAGCTCTCTCATTCAAAAATAATTTTCAGATCGATATTCAAGCTTTTACTTCAATGTACAAACGCGTTCACAAAATAAATAATTACAAAGGTGTTCCAAAACACTTTATGGACGGACCATTAGTAAAGTGATGGGGGTGGGGCATTTCTTCCACGTTTGCAATTTTTTTGGGGTGGTCAGCTATGCGTGTAATTTTTCTCTGGATATGATGATAATTTTTTTCTGTGAGGCATGTTCTTTTTAAACCTTTTTGCTTGCATGGATTTTTTCTGTTTTTTCCCACCCCCATCACTTTTCTAATGGTCCGTCCCTTATACAAATTACCTGCTGCATGCAATACGTGTTGCAATACTGTATGTAATAGAAGTACTAAGCACGCGGGACATAACAAATCTCACGTGGCACAAATTGACCAATCGCAACACCTCAATACGTCAGTGTACCAAGATAGAGTAATAAATGACTTATACACGCTGCTATTGATCGCAGGATTGTGGTCAGTGAAGCCCGGAATAAATTGACTACCATTCACAGCGTGTGTAGATCGCAATTATTTATTTAATAATATAAGTAAAAATGCGCGAGGATTTATAGAATGAGTTGTGACCTTGACTCGCCATTTTGTGGATGTGGGTGACGTAATGGTGTCAAAAATGAATAGTAATTATATCGTAAGAAAGCGGCGTATGCAAATTTCAAAAGGTGCAGAAATGTATAAAAATATCATATGAATTGAAAATCGACGATAATCTAGTACTAAGTATATAGGTGTAAAGTGTTAATGTTCAATATAAGCCTGCACTCCAATATCGATGCTCGTAATGATGTATTTTGTTAATTTTTTTAGCTAGGGTGCGTTCAGGAGCTCCTCAGCCAAAGCTTTTTGAAGGTGATATTGTAGAAACTGATGTTGTTCGAAAGGTAATATCTCAAGGTCGTAAACGTGGTGCCACCAACAATCCAGCCGGCCTTTGGCCAACTGTGAATGGTTATCGAGAAGTCCCATATGTAATAGAACGTAGTGTTGGTAAGTTAAAGGTCGTATAACGTCTGTGGGAACTTGACATATTTGTAATCTATGGATTCTCCTGAGAAAAATGTTAATATATCTTGTCAGCTTAAAATTTCATCTTCATAGACGTTTTTTCTGTTAACGTTGACGGAAGGATGTCATAGCGGGCATCTGTTAAGAGGTTTTCATGTAGACAGATGTCCGCTATGACATCACTACCAGGCAACTTTTCTAACCCTAACCCTTAGAAAACTCGTGAGGCGGGGGTTAGGATCTTTGTTGTTTTGGGGTTTATGGAGCCGTTAAAAAATCGTGCATCTAAAAAAAATCTTGCACCTAAAAAAAATCGTGCACCTAAATAAAAATCTTGCACCAAAAAAAATCTTGCACAAAATCAAAAAAAGTTGCATTAAAAAAAATCCTGTCCATGTCCCCTACGTGGCTCCGTAGCAGCCCCTTTAAGCAAGACATGAATTTGTATGAAGCAGGAGCAAATTAGCATGCTGGATTGGGTCCGGGATATCACAGGGGACCCTTTGTGACGTAATCTATATAATTATGTATTTTACATGAGGCATAGTACATATAAAACTACAAAATAAAAACTCGCGTGTTCAACCGAGGCATCAACGTGTCTCCGAAATTCTGAAGAAGGTAGGCCTACTTTATCGATTATGCTCTCTGCGAAAGCCTATCGCTTTCCTTGGCCATCCACGTTGTTATCTTCGGCATTTTTTGCACTAGTCTTCAAAGCTTCTTGTTGTTGCTTTGATATTCGTTTAGCAACACCGCTCAATTGCTCTTTGCGAAGTATGCCGATCAGTTTGGCGTACTTTGACTGGTAATACCATATGCCACTTGCTACAGAGTTCAGCATTTTAGTATTCTACGAATTATAGTCTTTCGATTTTCGAAATCTTGACTTTCAGGCAGCGTTTACACTAGAGCAAAAGAAAGTTCTTAAACTCCTCGAAATCAGCGATGAGCTTCTTAAGCAACGGGTTAACTAACCCGTGCTTAAGCCTTAAGGGAAGATGGAAAATCCCCATTACTCAGCGAGATATATGTTGATAATTGTGGTAATAGGAGAAGATAATTCACCAATGAACTTCTTTAAGAGGATAGTTGGGAGTGGATCGAGGGAGCACGATTTTGATGGAGCTGCCGTAATAATTTTCTCGACGGTCGCAACCGACACTGTCTCGAATTTGGAAAACTCAACTGATGATCAACGTAGTATCAAGCTCAGCTCGGAGGACATTAATTTTCTGTAAGAAATAGTTGTTGAACTCGTTAGCAAGATCCAAAGCAGATGTATGAGAAGGAAGCGGTGAAGATTTTATATAGGGGCATCGGGGTCAAAATCCATATCGTAATAAGGACAGGCGTATTAACGTGCCACCACAGTATAATTAGGGGAGGCACAGCACAGTAAGGGGAGGAACAGTACAACGAGGGTATGCACAGAACAATACGGGGAGGCACAGAACAATACGGGGAGGCACAGAACAATACGGGGAGGCACAGCACAACGAGCGGATGCACAGCACAACGAGGGGAGGCACAGCACGGGGAGGCACAGTACAACGAGGGGAGGCACAGCACAACGAGGGGAGGCACAGTACGAGGCGAGGCACAGCACAACGAGGGTATGCACAGCACAACGAGGGGAGGCACAGCACGGGGAGGCACAGTACAACGAGGGTATGCACAGCACAACGAGGGGAGGCACAGCACGGGGAGGCACAGTACAACGAGGGTATGCACATCACAACGAGGGGAGGCACAGTACAACGAGGGGAGGCACAGCATAATAAGGGGAGGCACAACACAACGAGGGGAGGCACAGCACAATAAGGGGAGGCACAGCACAATAAGGGGAGGCACAGCACAATAAGGGGAGGCACAGCACAATAAGGGGAGGCACATCACAATAAGGGGAGGCACAGTACAATAAGGGGAGGCACAGCAGAATAATGGGAGGCACAGCAGAATAAGGGGAGGCACAGCACAATAAGGGAAGGTACAGCACAATAAGGGGAGGGGCACAGCACAATAAGGGGAGGCACATCACAATAAGGGGAGGCACATCACAATAAGGGGAAGCACAGCGAAACGAGGGGAGGCACAGCACAATAAGGGGAGGCACAGCACAATAAGGGGAGGCACAGCACAATAAGGGGAGGCACAGCACAATAAGGGGAGGCACAGTACAACGAGGAGAGGCACAGCACAATAAGGGGGGAGCACAACACAATAAGGGAAGGTACAGCACAATAAGGGGAGGGGCACAGCACAATAAGGGGAGGCACATCACAATAAGGGGAGGCACATCACAATAAGGGGAAGCACAGCGAAACGAGGGGAGGCACAGCACAATAAGGGGAGGCACAGCACAATAAGGGGAGGCACAGCACAATAAGGGGAGGCACAGCACAATAAGGGGAGGCACAGTACAACGAGGAGAGGCACAGCACAATAAGGGGGGAGCACAACACAACGAGGGGAGGCACAGTACAATAAGGATAGGTACAACGCGAAGAGCCTGGGTACCAATTGTACCAAGCTTCCCCGCGGTCATTCTCCTTTCCCGCGCTAGTGTAAGTCTCCTCGTGGTTTAATCTTTCTTGTTCGACAATGAGCGCTACAGGACGAAAAATATCGACAATTTGAAACGCAAACTCAAGAGATCATCGATAATATCGATGAGTGTGCTACAACAAGACAACTCCAGGTTGCAGCTTTGCCAATAGAGCAGCGAAAAATTCCAGGTAATTAGCTTACTTAGTTTAATGTGTCATTATTTGGAATTTTTAATTAATTGTTGCAAATGCAATCGGATTAGATGTGATGTTCAACAACAATAAGTTCAAATGTGACTTGTGAGCTTTCTGTACTCATATCAAAATACTCATATTAAATTTTGCACTCATATTAAATCTTACAGTTAGGTAATATTTTATTTCTTTGTGATCAGTTACTCTATTAAAGATTAGTATCATAGTATTTTAAATATTTTTATGGCTGTTTTGTGTTACCTGATATAAACTAATATATTAAATATAATATGAAACAGAAAGCTCACAAGTCACATTTGAACTTATTGTTGTTGAACAACGAATCCGATTACATTTCCAACAATTAATTAAAAATTCCAAAGAATGACACATTAAACTAAGTAAGCTTACCTGACATTTTCCGCTGCTCTATTGGCAAAGCTGGAACCTGGAATTGTACTTGTACTTGTTGCAGCACACTCATGGATATTATCGATGATCTCTTGTAGTTTGCGTTTCAAATTGTCGATATTTTTTCCTCCTGGAGCGCTCATTGCCGAACAAGAAATATTCAACAGAATGACCGCGGGGAAGCTTGGTACAATTGGTACCCAGGCTCTTCGCGTTGTTCTCATTGTGCTGTGCCTCCCCTTATTGTGCTGTGCCTACCCGCGTTGTACTATGCCTCCCCTCGTTGTACTGTGCCTCCCCTTATTGTGCTGTGCCTCCCTTCGTTGTACTGTGCCTCCCCTCGTTGTACTGCCTCCCCTTATTGTACTGTGCCTCCCCTTATTGTGCTGTGCCTCCCCTTCGCTGTACTGTGCCTCCCCTTATTGTGCTGTGCCTCCTCTTATTGTGCTGAGCCTCCCCTGCTTGTGCTGTGCCTCCACTCGTTGTACTGTGCCTCCCCTTATTGTGTTGTGCTGTGCCTCCCCTAATTCTACTGTGGTGGCCTGTTGATACCCCTTTATAAATTTTGGATTTTGGTAATAAAATATGGATTTTGACCCTGATACCCCTTTATAAAGCTTTTACCTATCAAGTAGCCTACGCTGGCAGCGCACCCACACGAGAGAAAGACAAGCTTTCATAAATCCAGAATTTATTACAGTTTACCTAGAATATAAAATGTGGGACTAATATTGAATCAATGCGCATGCATGCCCACACATCGATAATTGATATATTTTAATATAAGCACAAGCATACGTGTACTTATATTCAAATAGAATAAGATTGGAGATACATGAAATATTATGTTTTGTTAGGAAGCTCAACTATTAAATAAGTCAGTTAATTACCTCGAACCTCAGCATTACGCCTATACTTCCTATGTGGCTTAATTTAATAATGCCTCGGTTCTCGGTAATTAACTCTTACATTTAATGATTTTACCGATAATAAGGGTCGGGCATTTTACTTGTTTCTCGCATTTTTCCTCACCTTTTCAGAGCTCGGAAAAATACATCCGAAACTCGTAAACCATTCAATAAGAATACAGCCTATCATAGTTAGGTTAACAGTAGCTACGTTTTAGGAAGGTGGGGTGTAATAAAGGAAATACAGTATGTCTATATCTAACGAATTTTGATTTAGGTAATATTCAAGCGGTTATCTATGGAGCAATACGGGAATGGATGACGAATGTTCCATGCATTAAGTTTGTACAGAGAACGAATCAACGCAATTATCTTCGTTTTCATGCTGGTTCTGGGTGAGTTTTAAAATCTGCATGAGTTCACTCGCGCTCTCATATCATGTTACACATGATCACTCATCTAATTTTTCTCATGAGTATAAACATTGGATAACGTCTTGCGCTGAGAAATATATTAGGAAACTGGATCTGGTGCTTACTGTGCAGGTCCGGCTGTACGTTTAGGCACTTCCGAATTCGAAATCTGCATTAAATGGCGCTTATTATGATACTAAATTCATCCAATGCATTTAGTCTGGATAAATATATAGTGGCTTTAAAGTTCAATGACTTAGGGTACAATGAATTAGGGTACAGACTTAGGGTACAATGGATGGTGAATGTACAGAAGTATATATTCTAGCTCGTGTACCACTGAATTAATAAGTGAGGAAATCATCGAGCTAATGTTACTCAGAAGATCTTTCTGAGCCCAGGGGTGGCGCCAGGATGGCTAAGGTCCCCAACAGGGGGGCTAACAGGTAGTGGTAATTCCTATAAGGGCCTTGGGGGACATCCTCCCCCGGGGAATTTTTGCTTTTCTAAGCGCAGTTTTAATAACAAAAATTAAAATAAAAAACAGTGAAAATCATGATTTTATAGTCAGTATTTCTTTACTGTATACGAAACAAACTCTAACAATAATATTCACGCAAAAACTAGATGACAGTGAGCGCGTGATATACAATGACAGTTATTAAACAACGTTTCCAGTCTCTTTTTCTTGCCACAGTTTTGCACAAAGTGAATCGCTCACCTTGTTTGCTTCTGTTGGTTTATCTCTAATTTTGGAACAGTCTCTCATTTGCAATAGTTCTCTGATGTGCCAGAGATGAAAGTTGATTACCTTTGACGTTGTTTAGCGAAACGTTTGTTAATGCGTAAAAAAACTTTTACGATTCTAACAAAACAAAAGACGAACTTTTTTTCTTTTTTTCTTCTTTTTCTTTTTAATTTCTTCCAGCTCGTTCCCCGAAGAATTGTTAATTTTTCCCCGACGGAGGGCTAAGGTTCCGCGACGCGGGGGCTGTAGCCCCCAGCTGCCTTCCCTCTGGCGCCACGCCTGTCTGAGCCCCATGAGGAATCCAAATCCATAACAGTTTGATCGCCTGAGACATTTAATAATAATAATAATAATAGTTTCTCCATCGTATAAATTAAAAATACAATGGATTTACAATATGTGGACATTAAACATATAAAAGAACAAGAATAGAGTAAAAAATGAAGGAATGTAGAAATAAGACAGATTTAGTTTGACGCTACTCTGGTTTTAAAAAGTTGTTTGAACGTAACTCGTTGTAGAGTTAGGATCCCTATTTATACCCTCATCCCCTCCCAAACGAGGATGATAATCTCGCCGGGCAAGGGATCCATTTCTCACGAATAGTTTGTATATATATTTATATATTTAAGCGGAGCATGGTATAGGACCAACTCCTTATAAAGAAGTAAAAAGTCGTTTTGGGTGATCCGTTTGAATCGTTTGAATTTTGACAGAAATGCTAGTCGCCATTGGAGAGTGGTGATTTGACGATCTATATAAAGAGGTTTTTACGAAGGGTATACACGTTTGCGTAATATAATACATACGTCATGTGTCATGTATTTAGACTCGCTAATTCCAAATCTGTTTTCAGAATTGAAAACGGTTAAATATTGATCGAGATAACGTTCAAAGTATACGGCAATACGGTCGGGCCGGCTGGTTGATTGCCGACTAATTTCTAAATACATAAACCGTTTTTACGAAGGGTATGCACGTTCTCGTAATATAATAGGTACGTATGTTATGTATTTAGACTTGGTAATTACAAATCTGTTTTCAGAATTGAAATTGAGTAAATATTGGCATGATATAACGTTCAAAACCTTATCAACAGGACTACAATTACAAATATACGCGGTCTGGGCACTGGGGACCACGGATGGGGAAAGAAACTCTAGGAGTGGGGTGGGGTGGTCGTGGTGGAAAAGGCGAGCGAGGGGATTATTGCGGATTCGTATTTCTAGTAGAACGCAAATACGCTTCTGGTAATAACCACCGTCATCGCGATTCAATGGGGCGTTGGGCAATGGGCTCTATTGATATGCCAATCCTCTAGACAACATCTCTGATGGTACCGCGGATTAGTGGTAATAATTTTGGAATTTTCCCACGCAATCTCATGGTAGGTTACGCACGCGTGCTCCGAAAAAGCAGAATTTTCCTTTTTTGAAAAGAAAACAGCCTTTTGGTGTTCTTTTAAGCGCGTACGAAACTGACGTGTCATTGCACGGAATGGAATAAATAGCGTCTTTTCTCTGTTGTTTCGCAATACGATCCTTAGTTTTTGCAAAAATATGACCCCCAATATCAAGAAAGGTTTTTGAGCAACTTTTACGTTGAAAGTACCTAAGATTCTTTTAATTGGTCCCGTAATCCTTGAATATACGGAACAACCACAAAACCCATCACCGAACTTTCGTTCTCAGAGTTTGTACGTGGTGGTGTAACTGCAGGTTTTAAACATTTTTTTTTAGAAAATCATTAGGATAGTTATTCGCCTTTAAAGCGTCGAATACATGCATGTTTTCGCTCAATTTCCCTTGAATCGGAGCTAGATGGTGTACCTTGAGCTCTCAAAAACAAAGTTCTAGGAACGGACTTCTTACGGCATATGGGGTGGTTAGAATCAAATAAAAGATATTTGTCGGTGTGTTGGCCAAAAGGCTGTTTTCTTTTCAAAAAAGGAAAATTCTGCTTTGTCGGAGCACGCGTGCGTAACCTACCATGTGATTGCGTAGGAAAATTCCAAAATTATTACCACTAATCCGCAGTACCATCACGCAGAGACGTTGTCTGGACTCTGGAGGCTTGGAATATCAATAGCGCCCACGCCCTATTGATTCGCGATGACGGTGGTTTATTACCAGAAGCTTATTTGTTAATAGATAACGTCATATCGTCGGTTCTATGAGGGTATAAATAGGGATCCTAACTTTACAACGATCACCCCTGATGAAAACACTAGACTCGAGCGTCGAAACGAATAGGGTCATGGACAGTAACTTTTAAAGTTATATGTTCAAAAAACGTTTTAAAGCCAGAGTAGCGTCAAACTATGTCTGATTTATGAACTGGTTGCGTTGGGAAATTATTAAATAAGAGTTACTACTTGTTAGCGAATTTTACAAATTGCAGAATTATAGCCAACACAGCATGCACGTAACCGGATTCTGCATTCATCGATTTGTAAAGGTTCAGAGTCTCTGAAAGCTATTTCTGTGCCTATTCTTATGCCTGTTTAAGGTGACCGTTTATTTCCTAACCATTGAGCTATACTCTCACTCAGTTGACAGAGTGAAAGATATTTGAGTAATATTAGTCCGAAGATTTTTCTCGTGTGTTAATGATGTGTTAATTCGGTCTCGGTACCAACAAGTGTGGTATGGTGTGGTATGGCATAGTATGGTATAGACAATATGGTATAGTGCGGTATAATATAATATAGTATTGTATAGTATGGTATGGTATGGTATGGTATGGTATGGTATGGTATGGTATGGTATGGTATGGTATGGTATGGTATGGTATGGTATGGTATGGTATGGTATGGTATGGTATGGTATGGTATGGTATGGTATGGTATGGTATGGTATGTATGGTAGATTATTTTTATGTTTTATTGGTGTGGTATACATAGTATGGTATAGCAGGACATGCTATTATGGTTAGTATGATATAGTATGGTATGGTGTGTACATGATCAGGCGTAAAACTTGATACTAATGCATTTTTTATTATTATTATAAGTATCGTTATCATTATAACTTATTATAATTTTAATTTACAATTATAATTATTTTATAACTAATTCAATTTCCAAATGTAGATGTTCATCAGCTGTTGGTCGCCAGGGAGGTGGACAGTTCGTCTCCCTTGGATCGGGGTGTGGATACAATGGCGTCGTTGTTCATGAAATCGGTCAGTAGATCAAATAGTTCAAAATAGACAATAACACTATCTCGCGAGCATTAATTTTCAGTGATATTTTCATAACAAAAACCTTCTTTGATGTCAAATTAACATGTGTTCAGGAGTTACATTTTTGTAAGAAAATTTATTCATTTTTACTATCCGCCCTCTGAAATAGTTTTCTGTTTTTGCATTAGATTTTGGCAGTGTTCTTTTTTAGATATATTTTTAAATTTCGTAGGTCATGCGTTGGGATTTTGGCATGAACAATCCCGCCCTGATCGAGACGGGTATGTAGTTATCTACTGGAATAACATCTCTCAAGGTGAGAATGCACTTGATAACTGAACAAGATTTGTTTACATAAGTTACATAAAGACAAATGACAAAAAAAGTCGAAGTATTTAATTATTTCATCTTTTGTCTTGTATTTGACTCCTCTGTATCCGTACCTCCTCCGTCTTCCTTACCTCCCTCCGTATCTTTACCTCCTCCGTATCCATCTTTATTTGCACCTCCTCCGTATCTTAACCGCATATTTTCTTCATCCATATCCGTCCTTCCTCCGTATCCGTACTTCCTCCGTATCCGTACTTCCTCCGTATCCGTACTTCCTCCGTATCCGTACTTCCTCCGTATCCGTACTTCCTCCGTATCCGTACTTCCTCCGTATCCGTACTTCCTCCGTATCCGTACTTCCTCCGTATCCGTACTTCCTCCGTATCCGTCCACCGTATCCGTACTTTTCTGTATTTGTACCGCCTTTGTATCAGTACCTCCTCCGTATATGTACCTCCACGGTATCCGTACTTTCTCCATATTTGTACCTCATTTGTATCCGTACCTCCACACGTATCCGTACTTCCTGCAGCGTATCTGTACTTCCTCCGTGTATGTACCTCCTCTTATACGTACCTCCACGGTATCCGTACTTCCTCCGTATTTGTACCTCCTTTGTATCCGTACCTCCACGGTATCCGTACTTTCTCCGTATTTGTACCTCCTTTGTATACGTACATCCCCTGTATCCGTATTTCCTCTGCATCAGTACTGCCTTTATATGCGTACCTCCACGGTATCCGTACTTTCTCCGTATTTGTACCTCCTTTGTATACGTATCTCCACGGTATCCGTACTTTCTTCGTATCTGTACTTCCTCCGTGTATGTTCCTCCGTGTTTGTACCTCCTTTGTATCCGTACTTCCACGGTATCCGTACTTCCTCCGCATCCGTACTTCCTCCGCATCCGTACTTCCACAGTATCCGTACATCCTTTGTATCCATACCTTCTCTGTATCCGTACTTCCTTCGTATCTGTACCTCCATCGTATCTGTACCTCAACAGTATCTGTACCTCCTTCGTATACGTACCTCTACGGCATCCGTACCTACTTCCTCCGTTTCTGTACTTCCTCCGTATATGTACCTCCACGTTATCGGTACTTCCTCGGTATCCGAACATCCGTCGTATCCGTACCACCTCCACGTTATCCGCACACCTTCGATGTCACTAACTAATGTATATTTCCCCTTAATTTAGGAATGAAGTATAATTTTAATATAAACAACGGCATCGATAGTCGAGATGTAAATTACGACTATTCTAGTATTATGCACTATGGTCCAAAGGCATTCTCAGTAAATGGAAAGAACACAATGCTGGCCAAAAATGGACAAACTATTGGACAAAGACAAGGACTGAGTGCACTTGATATCAAACAGGCAAAACTCATGTATGGTTGCAGTGGAACAAGTGGGAAGTATTTTTTTACTATATCTAATATTATTATTTGCATGCCAAAATTACTACATTATGATTGGTCGAGAGGAGTGGCTCGTTAATTGCTCTCCGAAGAGTGCAATTAATGTTGCCATGGAAACAAAACTTCAAAGTGCACGCCATTTGCAATGGATTTGTTTTGAATCATTTCCCTGGGCAATAATTGGAAATTATATCGAAATTTTTAAAATTAATCAATGGCAGAGAACATTTGGACTGAAATTAAAGTAATACAGAGCGTAGGACTTGTTACTCTTTACTAAATAAAGTTGACTATTTGGCTGTATTTACTGTTTAGTCAATTTCAAGAAACGCTCTTGTGAAACAATGAATTGGCTTCTGCGAACACAAATATTAGTTATATTTTGTGTGTGGTTTTGTGGCTAACAAACCATCCGAGATAAGAAACGTTTTAACAAGATGGACATTAGACAACGTACTTTTGTCATATATATATATATATACAATAACCTGTTTGCTATGTGCATTCTCATTGGTTGTTGGCCATGATCTATTAGAGGACAGATGCACGGATCACGTCAGCTCACGCCATATCACGTCAGCTCACCATATCACGTCAGCCGACTGCTTTTATCTTTTTTTCATGCCCCAAAAATTGCCAAAGAGCTTAATGGTTTGTTTTCAATTTTTATTGTATAAAACAAATAGATTCCATTTTGCCGTTGTCTGTTCAGTTATAGATGCACAGATGACGCCAGAAAGTGGCCCACGAGACGATAGTCGAGTGATGACAACGGCAAAATGGAATCTATTTGTTAAATATAAATATATATATATATATATTATATATATATATATATATATATGACTATGGGTATGAGAGCGCTCAATACCATTGCAGGTAGAGCGAAATATAATTAGAAAATATATATATATATTTATATATATTAAATATATATATATATATATATATATATATATATATATATATATATATATATATATATATATATATATATATATATATATATATATATAATAAACAAGTAATCATATGACTTTGCTCGTGCAATTAAGGATTTACACTACTCGTGATATTTGAAAATTCTGCCAAATTTGGCACAATTTTCAAATATTACTCGTAGTGTAAATCCTCAATGGAACTCGCGCTATCACATCATTTCCTAAACTAATAGGATTACATTACAATCCAGGTGATCTGGCTGGCGGTCAGTAAAAACGACTGGAACTGATAGCGAATATGAGTTAATTTTTAAATAGAAATATTTCGCAAACTAATAATGATAATTCTACTAAAATAATACAGAATATGCTCTTCATGGTACCAAATTGTACTAATAGTACTTTTTTTTCAAAACGTATACATGCATTCACAACAGCAGTCAAAAAAATAATCTTTTAAACAAAAGCATTTAAGAATGTTTAGAAATGTTAATATATAGTTTTACGGTATCTGCTCTTGTACTCTAAACATAACGCTTTCATTCTTGTATTTTATGCCCCTGGACGCCGCCATATAGCTAGAGCTTTCGTTGATATACAGCGGCAACCTCGTACCCAGGGTATTTTGCCTGCACGGCGGAAGGTCGGCGAAAATGGCCCTGGGATCGGCTGGTCCGTTCTATAATCCGATTGGCTTGTTATAAAACTCAATTAATTCAGCCGAGTATAATTTATTCATCTAAATCTGAATGCTGTCTTCAAATTTTACAGCAAATTAGAAGTGATAGCTTTCGCTAAATTGGATATATGCTTCTTCATAGCTTTTGTAAGAGATAACCATGAATGTATGGTGGATTATTAAGCTTGTTAGCTGCTTTTATGTCGACGAATGCTGACATGAACAACTCTGAAGAGCATAGAATACTTCTCAATTATTCAGGTCAACAAAGTAAACAAAGGAAATGGAACACAGACCACAAAAATTATCATATCTAAACACCCAGAAATTCTGGGTGTCATGTGACCAGCCGATCCCAGGGCCATTTTCGCCGACCTTCCACCGTGGAGGCAAAATGCCCTGGGAACGAGATTGATACAGCGAGGGTTTTCTTTTCAATTTTGAAATCATTGTGTGCTCGTCTTTGAAATTACATCGAGTTTGAGAAAAATATACATTTTGAGCATATACAGTTTTGAGCAGTCCAGAAAACTCTAAAATGTCCAGTATATGTGGGCAAAACTCTTTCGTTTGGTGATGTCATATGATGACGTCATCGTGACGTCATCGAAATATGAAATTTCCTATAATCTTCGAATGTTTTTAAGAAAAATTAATTTTTCACATGTGATTAGAATATGGACGGTAACCTTCATAAAAGTACGCATGGATTGTAAGAATTTTAAAAATTAGCTGAGATATCGGATTTTTAAGGTCAATAATCACAATAAAATGTTCATAACTTCGTTTTTATTTAATTTATCAATGAATCCATACGTACTTTTTTGTAGGAAGTAATTTAGGTTTATATGACACCAAAAAATATAGCACATTGTCAAAAATGACGAAAATTATAGATTTGTGTTTGTTGATGACGTCATCAAATACGTCACCAGACGAAAGAAGTTTGCCAACATATTCCACACATAAAATATATTGATTATACCTTGAATGTATTGTCCACTCATGAAGTATATTGTCCTTATAGCAACTGGTTGTTTAGCAACGAAATACGTCCGAACACCCTAGTGCCTTTGTCCTCAAATACGATAATATTGATATTGATTCTACATGAAGTGAATGCCAAGACGTTTTATGATTTGAATTTGCGCTGTTTAATTTTATAAGATTTGATTGTCAAGAATGCTAATTAGTGTGACGTCAAATCATCGTTTCGGTTACAATATTCTGCTGCTAGAGAAGTTTGAATTAATTCATGTGTTGATGATATACTTGAACGCCATACTAGGTTGAAAAGAACAACAAACAAACCTTTATAGATCGCCAACGCAAAGTTCAAATCACCAAACCTTTTAGCATCTAACTACTACTTCATATAGAATCTGATATCAGTAATATTGTATTTGGAGTTATATATAGGAACTGTAAGAATTTTCCAATTGACGACCATTTTACTAGAATCCGGGTGGAAAGTCGGGCTGCGACGCAGGCTACCATTTTACCAAATGAACTCTCGTATAAGGCCGCGCGGTTTATTCTATATATACTAGAAATACGAATCCGCAATAATCCCCTCGCCTGCCTTTTCTATCCCCCCCCCCCCCCTACGGGAATTTCCCATCCATGGTGCCCAGACCTCGCACGCCGTGGCCGTGTATTTGTGTTTTGCAAAAATTCACAATTTGCAAAAGCCCGTTTCGTCGAAGAAATGTTTGAACGTTATCTCGGCCAATATTTAACCGATTTAAACTCTGAAAACAGATTTGGAATTAGCGAGTCAACATACATAACATATGTGTTTACTATATTACGAGAACGTGAGTACCCTTCGTAAAAACGGTTTATGTACTTAGAAATTAGTCGGCTATAAGCTGGTCACTTCGTCGTATATTATTTTGAACATTATCTCGATCAATATATAACAGTTTTCAATTCTGAAAACAGATTTGGAATTACCGAGTCAAAATACATCACATATGTGTCTACTATATTACGAGAACGTGAATATCCTTCGTAAAAATGGTTTATGTACTTAGAAATTAGTCGGCTATATTAAAGCGGGTCACTTCCTCGTATATTATTTTGAATATCTCGATAAATATCTAACCGTTTTCAATTCTGAAAACAGAATTGGAATTAGCGAGTCAAAATACATACTCGGACTCGGATTTCTATTTCCTCAAAAAACCATGTCTCTTTTGGAAAAAAAACCTTTGAATCCGTTTCAATTTTTGCATTCGCAATCATGTAACGGTTTCAATTTAAATACTAATTTAAATGCTGAGTATCTAGTTACCAGGACCAAATTTTCCGATGTCGCGCTGACGGCCGTTGATGCATATATATATATATATATATATATATATATATATATATATATATATATATATATATATATATATATATATATATATATATATATATATATATATATATATGAATGATGAAGGGCTCCGCTCGAAACGTCAGTATCTCGTCACTAAATTCTTGGCAGTTTACCACCTTTTCACTTTGCTATATATCCAAAACACTGTCTACGCAGCTCTCTACTTTTTATATATATATATATATAAATAAATAAACTTGATGCGAGATCAGGAACCGCTAGCATCTCCCGTGATAAGGGACTAAACGCCGGTCAATATTAGCACCCTCGCCCTCCGGGATAATTTGACTGGATGGTATATAGACATAGTGTCTGTCAGAGGTAAAAAAAATAAAATAGTAAAAATAATAGATAAATATCGGTTCAAACGTACAGAGCTCATACAACCCGCAAAATGTTTGGCAACCGTTCTCACATAAATGTCTCCGAATTCCTTGATGCATGCCAACGGAGTGTAATGGAGTGTAAACATTTATTATATTTGTTTCTGGCATTTCGTAGGCTGTCCAAATGATCGTGATACTAATTGCAAAAGCTGGGCCAAAAGTGAATTCTGCACCGATGAAAAAGAGAGAAATTATATGATGACAAATTGTAAAACGAGTTGCTGCGTGAATAGAAACACAAACTGCCAGTACTGGATGGGAAAAGGAGAGTGTAAAAAAAATCCGACATATATGTTGTATGAATGCGGCGAAAGTTGCAATGATTGCAAATGCTAAGGTGAGTAAGAACTAAAAATTAGTAACTCGAATTAATCAGTTATCTTTTCGACGCTTTATGGAATCAGAAACTATGCATAACCGCACAGTTGGAACTATTAAAAACCTCAAAGAAAGTTATAAAAACATATTTAAAATATTAATAAGAACAAAAGAATTGAAAGGTATAATATAGAGCTTTCCCGCATTCATGTCACTAATCATGAAAAAAATTATCACATGATTATCACATGATCATGGTCTCATAAAAGTTTGACACGCGTTTTTTATTTCACTTTACAGTACTGCTCAGAAATAACCTAACACTGCGTTCGCGTTCGAAACACATTAATAATAATAAGAAGAAGAAAAGACGTATTAGGAGCATTATACAATAGTCTCAATGCTCTTACAACAATATATTCTTAATTTTACTTATAAAACTTATTACAGTTCCATTATAATGTAAAGCCTACTACATATATTACCACTATGAACAAAAAAAAACCATTAATTTTAAAAAAGAAAAGTCTTAACTGCTGACTTAAAATTACTTAACGTATCAAAGCTTCTAATTTCCTGTGGTAATGAATTCCACAGTTTTGGTGCCGCAACAAAGAACGCTCTGTCTCCATGAGTCACCGTTTTGGAGATGATCTCAAAGCACGAGTAGGTTAATATTTAGTTAGCAAATCAGTAATATAAACAGGTGCCTGGCCATTCAAAGCCTTGAAAGTAATTATTAGTATTTTAAATACAATCCTTGATCTCACCGGCCGAACCAGTGAAGATTACGAAGCACAGGGGAGATATGCTCTGATGTTTTACCCCCTGTAACAAGTTTAGCAGCTGTATTTTGAATTCGCTGTAACTTGCTCAATTCAGCTTCTGGTAAGCCATATAGAATGCTATTACAGCTGTCAAGTTTTGATGTTATGAATGCATGCACCAACTTCTCACAGTCCTTTTTACTCAAATATTACCATTGTGACTTCGGTTGAAAAGTTAATCGGAAAAGTTTGTTAATTTCCGACTTAAGCAAACTACTAAATGGATTTAACTTGATCATTTGATTTTTGGAATGGTTATGGTATATGTTCATTAGACGAGATTAAAACAGAAAGTATATTGTTCGGAACGCGTTCCAACCTCGTTCCGAACGCGTTTGGAACGAGAATGGAACGCGTTCCGGTCGCGTTCCGAACGCGTTAGGGACGCGTTTTTCGTTAGGTTAATTCTGAGCAGTACTGTATGTTTCACGGTCTAACGAAGGGCCTTTGCTCAAGGTTACACCTGCTACACACTATTTCGGCAGTACACCAACCTTTTAGAGTAGAAAATATTTGCCGAGGTTTCAGAAACTGCGTTGATGAGACCGAGCGAAAAACATTTTCTTTGCCAAAAAAGATAAGCTGGCAACACATTAATATTTTATTAAATTTTAGTGGGTGTTTATATAGAGGCGAGCTAGCCCGGGTACCCAGGCTGGTCTGGGGAACCGAGCTGATTTTCATTCGTGTTTACACGAGGAGGGCTAGCCCCGAAATCACGTTTTTACGAGTACGTTTTCAATTTTTAACCAACACATGAACAAACACAACTTGTGAAATGAAAAGTTGTCCAAAAAATATCGGTCAAGATAAACTTTGTCGCGTGTACTAAGCTTTGACTTTAATTCTAGCCCAGGTAGGCGGGCGAAGCCCGGGGTCGCCGAGATCCCGGTTCGCCAAACCGAGATCTCGGCTGGACTCGGGCTGGCTCGGTTCTCATATAAACGCGAGATGTAAATCGAGCTAGTAATAAATCTCGTAGTACTAAATCTCGGCAAATCGAGCTAGCCCGGACCAAACCAAGATTCTATAATAAATATATTTCCAACTTAATCTACTCGATATTTTTTTTTAAAGATATTTCGGCAATTATGATTCCGTGACTGTGGTCAAATATATCGCAAAAAAAACCTTTCACTGAGCAGCCAATCAAATTGAGTAAGGTTGAGTTTTTCGTTAAAAGCAATGCTTATGTCTCGTTTTATGAAATAGTAGCCAATCACATTGTAGATGTTTTTTGAAATAGATTCTGCCCGCTAATATAATAATGTTGCGCACACATGACGTATTTGTCAATGTTTGTCTGAGTCTATAATTAAATCCACGTCCTAAACAATAGGAAATGGTTCATTTGGGAGTCAGATTTGGTTTGTTTGTCTGAGTTTTGGTCTATAAATAGTAACTGTGCGCTTTGCTATAAGACCCCATCCAGACATAAACGTTCTCCTCGTGTTTTCATATTGTTTCAGGTAATGGACCATTGTTTTCTGCTCCCCTGAGGACAGAACAATATAAAAATGCTTGAAAACGCATACGTGTGGACATGGCCTTAGACAGCTTTAAAGTGCCTATACAGCCCTTTCGTTTTTTAGTTATCTGCATAGAGGATGAAAAAATAGCTAATAAGTTAATTTATAGTTTTTGATTTGGACTTTTCGTTTAGAAGATATCACTCTTTAAACATTGCTATTTATATATTTAAAAAACGCAAATTAGAAAGGCCTGGAACGAGCCACACTGTGACGTCATTTAAGAGACGAATGTGTGTTTCACTCATCTCTTAAATGACGTCACAACCTTAGTTTCCAGACTCCAGAATTGGCAGAAATACGTTTTCGGTTTTTAATCGGAATTTGTTTACATTTCTTAATTTGGATCTAAAATATCTTCTAAACGAAAAGTCCAAATCAAAAACTGTAAAATAACTTATCAGCTATTTTTTGATCCTCTATACAGATAACTGAAAAACGAAATGGCTGTATATAGGCACTTTAAATTTGACTATTAGTACGACTGCGAGGATTCGTCATTTTTTATGCCAATTATTTCCGCCATTTCGTGCTGACGTGATAAAGTCATAGTCACATGGTCCATTTATTACGAGATACGACAACTATATCTCGTCAGCACGAGATGACGTAAGAAATGGGAACAAAAATGGGGAGTCTCATACTTGGGTCCCTTATTAATCGTGAAAGTAAAAACTTACTAGTGTAGTCTAATGCTACGTTACTCGCTATCTAATTGACAATTATACCATGAGCTCGAGTGGTATATGATAGGGAGGTTACGAAATGACGACGGCAACCTCGATGCGACGTTAACCGGAAGTCTCCAATTCCCCCGAGCTTATTACTGCGCATGACAGCGCCACTGTTGACGTTCTCGCGGTCACGGCCCCGACTTCATTCTCGTCGTTTTGACGTTCTGTCGAAAACGTGAGCTAAATTATGGATGTTTCGGATAGCATGGATATAGCAATCAAAATGATGTTCGGAAAAGTTACTTGAATCACCCTGTATACATTCTCGCTTCGTCAAACGAACGAAAAATACAAGAAACTGCTATATTAAGCGAAACTGAACCTTTCGGCTTCGTCTTAGAAAGTGGTTCGTAATAGTCATCTGAAGTCTAGCGATAAACGTTGGATATTTTATTCTTATAAAAGGTTTTCGTGAAGGTTAGCTGCCTTTGAAAGCCCGTATAAGTTCGCTTTTTTATATCAGCCTTTGATATCAGGGCTCTTACTTCGTGTACAGGACACAGAATATTACATCATTGAAACCTTTAGTTTAAAAGTAGGGTTAGTATTCCTTTATTTCAGGGTTAGGACTAGAGTTTTTATTTGGGTTATGGTTAGGGTTTTTGTTCTTGTACAGCTTCTGAATCCCGAGAAAATAACCTTGATGTGTCTATGAAGTAGTCTGTGTCCATTGTGTGTCCAGTACACGAAGTCGGTGCCGATATCAGTTATATAAAATGACATCTTCAATTTATTTAAAACTTGCCATGATATTGCCGTGATCACTTTCCTCTACGGCCAAGTTCCCGCCTTTTTCGAAAATTCGTAATCCAACTTTAGAGACAACGTCGACGCGACGTCGCCCCAATCTCCTTGCTCGTCCAAGACGTCGCGTCGACGTTGCCGTCGTCGTTTCGTAACCTCCCTACTCATAGCCAACGCGACGCGCCGATTTGGATATTATACAATTATTGGATGAGGCTGAGCATGATATCAAGAATTATCCAGACCGAGGTCAATGTTATCTGCCGAAGCCGAAGGCTGATAACATTGACCGAGATCTGGATAATTCTTGATATCATACGTAAGCCGAATCCAATAATTGTTTTATTATACATTGTTCAAAATTTTCTTACTAAAAATATACAAACAAATCTACTACAAGCCATTTTTTATTTTGTAATTTTCGCGCGCTTAGTCCTAGTGACGTCATCAGTGTTCAATAATTTTTGTTTTCGACACCTCCGTGCAATAATTCACATTATTATTTATTTAAAATAATTCGTGATCGCTAATAGGCTAACAACCAACGGTGAAATCGTCATATCAACTCATTGCCCTACCAAATATGGAGTTGTGACATCAATGGTGCAATATGACAAAAGATTATTGCACGATTGACGTCACCTTGTGCAATATGAAAAACTAATATTGCACCCAACGACGCAGTTGTTAAATAGTTGATAAAGTTAATCTTTTAAATAAATAATAAAACAATTATTGAATTCGGTTTTCGCTTCGGCTTCGGCAGATAACACAAACTTCGGCCTTGATAATTCTTCATATCATGCTCAACCTAATTGATTAAGTATTCGACGGAAATGACGTCGCGCCTGCCGGACATTGAGAATTCACTGGAGTATGTTGACCAATAAGAAAGGAGAATGAAGTATTTGAATGTACAATAATAGTTCATATACGTCTCATGGTATAATTATTTTATTATATAGCCAAACACTTAGTAAGTTCAGGGTTTCTTTATAAAACCCATCGATTTGATCTTTTTTCGCCCAAAAAACATGCCGCCATCTTGTTTTTTCTCTACTGCTAGGATATGAGGTGATGGCCTAGTAGTAGAGGAGCCAATCAAATTGCGAGTTAGCTCATATCCTACTGGTAGCTATACTAGTAGCTGGTTAAATGCAGTAAGCTACTTCGATGGGTGACCGCCTGTTCACAGTTTTAAGAATCCATCAAGACAGTGTGTATGTGGTATATGTGATGTCATATGATGACGTCATAGAAATATGAAATAAAATTCCTATAATCTTCAAAGGTTTTTAAGAAAAATTAATTTGTTACATGTGGATACATATTGGATTTTTAAGGTCAATAAACACAATAAAATTTTCATAACTTCGTTTTTATTTAATTTATTGAATCCATACGTACTTTTTTGTAGAAAGTAACTTAGGTTTATATGTTTATTATTTTGCATACTGTCAAAAATGACGAAAATTATAGAGTTTTTGTGCTTGTTGATGACGTCAATGTGACGTTTGCCAACATATTCCACATATAAAATATCTTGGTTATACCTTGAATTTATTGTCCACTCATGAAGTATATTGGGCACTAAATGACCTGTCCTTAGCAACCGGTTGTTTAGCAACGGAATACGTCGGAACACCCTTAAGGCGTCCAAATTAACCAAATTGCTTGATCCTTCCCCGAATCCCTCCCAGAGCACTAGTTCCTCTAACGAAGACAATCATCTAGTTTTCACTATTCCCTCTGATTTGCCATTATCTGACCCCAAGAAATCTGTTCTTGCGAAAGGTCTCAAGTTTGTTCCCAACTCTGGTTTCAGTTAAAGAGGATACCGAATCTTTCTTCCGCCGCATGCGCCTCAAAGCCTTTTTCATAATAAACCCACTTTTAACAACAATAAGGATATTTTTGAAGAACTCAACCCCAAGAAATCGACTTGGTCTCCACGCGAAGGCGATTTTTCCTCCATTGATCTTTTCGTAAGACAATGGCAGTTTACTACATTTACACTTTGCTATAATATACATGTATATTCAACAATTAGAATTATCAGCTCGAATTTTCTATTATCGCCTTAGTTTTAGTAAAAACTAAATTATTATATTCAAAATTATTCAAAAAAACGAGGCAAAGCATTATTTTTCGATATATGTTGAAAATTAAAAAGCGAGTAGCGATCAGCCAATCAGATATATCAGAGCGTTTGCGTTAGACTACTATAGTAAGTTTCTTTTAAATCGCTTTAGACTGTACTCATATGCATTCTATATATTTGTTTAATTTCAGGAAAATATTCACGAAGATGAACTTTAAGGATCTGATGTATTAGATTCTCATAATTTGTTGTGCAATATTGAATTAAAACGTCGCATTTATATTTTGTTCTGTCTTGCGTAAATAGTTAAGTTCATATTTGAACCCAAGGTCTCTGGCTTAACGTACCAGCGCTCTGATCATTAAGCTATTGAGACACGGTCAGGACAGACAAACAATTTACGGACGCTGTTCTTTTCTCCAATCTTTATCGAGATGTACCTCTTATAATAACTCAGTGCAGAGCACCATAAGTTAAACCAGAGACTTTGGGTTCGATTCGGATAAATTTTCAAATACACTTTATGAATATATTAAATCCTCTGGCATTAAGGGTGTCTTCTATGCAAATGTTTTTTAATTATTAATATTTCTGAAGATATAGCATATGTTCCACTTCTGGTTTCAAGAATCCCAACAACATAATTACTGGTTACCATGGTAACTAAGAAACGTCCCGCAAGGGATCGTGAAACTCAATCTCACCAAAAATCCGTCAAAACTACCATCAATAATTTCATCCAAGCCGGCGAATTGCCTGCCTCTACATCTAACCTTAACAACCCCCAGAACGCCTGTCATATATTTCCTACCTAAAATTCATAAACCTAACAATCCTGGCAGACCGATTGTTTCCGCTTGTATATAGTTGCCCCACCGAGCTCATTTCCAGTTTTCTAGACAACGTTATGTATCCTTTGGTTAAGAAGTTGCCTTCTTATATCAAAGATACTAAACCTGCCTTGCAAATTTTCGACCAGTTACGTTGCAGTAGTCCTTATACACCGTCATTCCCCATCGTGATGGCCGTGAAGCTCTGAAGTTTTTTTTTAATCAGCGTAAGTTAGAACCCTCAACATCCACGTTACTCCGCTTAGCAGAACTAGTTATTACGCTTAACAATTTTTCGTTTGATGGTGAACATTATCAACAAATAAGTGGTGTTGCGATGAGCACCAAAATGGGTCCAAGCTATGCTAATTTATTTGTTGGTTATGTTGAAAAACAGGTCTTTGAACAATACACGAGTCCCTTGCCTGATTTCTTCGGCAGATTTATCGATGACTGTTTAGGAACAGCGTCGTGTTCACGTGTCCTTTTAAACATTTTCTTCCGACATCTTCTATCTCCCAGATTATGGGAGACACGTGACCAGGTTTCACCAGGGTCTTTCCGCAGCGGTGGGGGAGCGCAGGTAAGACCCTGGTGAAGTTGAGAAAACAAGACAATTACAATTGATGAAATAAGGATAAAATGGTCTGGAATCTAGTATGTTTCAATGGTAACTATACAAAATCAGTACGCGTGATGAATCGAGAACTTGAAGTCAACATTACTGTCATGTTTCGTCTTTGTCCTGAAGTCATACTTTATGAAATATCAACCTTTAATATTTCTGTTGCGCTTTTCTGCTTCGCGTCGAAGTAGTTGCGCTTCAGCCGGTTCTCACAATTCGTTGCAAGGGACTGTATCTATCATTTGTAAATAAGATCACGCACAGTCTTTCTATAAATTTAACGTCTTTATTTTACAACAATTCAACAAACCATTCGCAACTTGCTAGCACTCTGTTCGCTAGCCAAGTTAGTGACAACTCTGACATTCGATACCTAAATTATATTATAATAGCGTCGCCCGGAAGCTCCACCTTAAATTGTCTTTTGTTTACATGAATAGATCATTCAGTTCTTCGATGATCTGCACGTTACAAAGGTTGATAATAATAATTATAAGAAGACCAATTAATTGATAGCTAAATTATGTAACTATAAGATTACAGACATTCGACACACTCCCCCCTTTGAGCCTTTTGGGTTCAAACATGACTTGTGTTCTCCAATGTGCATCCAGGGCCGCAGCCCTTCTGGGTACCACCAACTACACTATCATCCACTTCGCCTTTCATCGTCCCTTCTTTACCTCCTTTCTCTTTTACCTCCTCATATCTTTCATCATTTCTCTCAACCTCCTTTTCATTTCTCTCAACCCTTTTCTCATTCTCACTTCCAATGGATATAATTTCTGCATTGCCCTGTTTATATACACTGGGTTTCCTTTGGTCATCACCTTTACCTTTGCTCCTCTTACTTCCTGATCTCTTCCAAACATTAAAGTTTCAACTCTTCCCATTTTCCAACATCCTCTCTTAAGATTCTCGTCAAACACTAAAACCACATCTCCAACTTTTACACTTCTATTCTCTCTTCCTTTCTTTCTTCTGTGATACTCTCTCAAATTCGTCAAATATTCCTTGCGCCATCTCCTCCAAAAGTTCATTCGCATTCTCGCCAAATATCTAAATCTCCGCTTAACCGCTCCATCCTTATTATCATTAACCTTATGGGTAATTTCATCTGGTATTGAAACTAGCCTTCGCCCAAATATCAAATGCGAAGGTGTCAAATATATATATATATATATATATATATATATATATATATATATATATATATATATATATATATATATATATATATATATATATATATATATATATATATAATATATATATATATATATATATATATATATATATATATATATATATATATACAATTCCTCAAACGTGAGCTTAGCATTACCAAGCACCTTCCGCAATCATCCCTTTACTAATCCGACCATCCTTTAAAAAAATCCACCCCACCAAGGAGCCCTTTCCAAATAACTGCCATTTCAAACAATTATTATCCAAATACGTTTTCACTTCTTTATCTTCATACATTAATCTTTTCAGAGCCTTCTGGGTAGCCTTAAATGTCTTAGCATTGTCTGAAACTATAAGTGTGGGTGCACCTCTCCTTGAAGTGAACCTTCGCAAACAATTCAAGAAACAAGAAGCACTAAGATTCCTCACTAAATCAAGATGGACAGCCCTTGTCACACAGCATGTCAACAATGCAATATATACCTTGACCATTTCACTACCTTCTTTAGCAAACAATGGTCGTGCAAAATCAACACCTACTTTAGAGAAAGGTGGTGATTGCTGCACTCTAAAATCTGGCAAATCTGCTTCTACTGGTGCTCCATAGGACTTACCAATGTGCTTCTTACATACAACACACCTGCTAATTACCTTCTTGACAACCTGTCTGCCTCTAGGCACCCAAAGCCTACTTCTTAATTCTGCCAGAGTAGTTCTGAGACCACAATGGTGTACCTTTTCATGACATTCCCTGATGATCATTTCAGTTAACCAATGTTCCTTTGGTAGTATGATTGGCTCCCTACTCCGTAGCCTCCTCCTCTAAATCTGCATTACAAAGCCTACCTTTGCACTTTAGCACTCCATCTCTTTCCACTAACCCTAATTGACTAACTAATTGCTCATAATCACTTCTTGACCTCAAACTTGCCTGAGCAGTCTTTATCAAAACACTTGCAGCTTCAGTAATCTCCTCTACCTTCAATCTACCCAATTCTGCTACATTCTCTCCTAATCTAGCCTTCAAGTTGTTGATAAACCTCCTCACCCATGCAGTAACCTTAACAAGTTTATTAAATTTACTATAAGCCTTGATGTCAATAACATTTGCTATACTAGGAGCCTCTACCACCTGCATTTCCATAACAACTGTCTTCTTAACTTCATTTGTATCTACAAACTCTTATTTGTATCTACAATTTCTTCTGCAATGACCCTTTGGACTGGGTAACCACTTTGGCCCCTTCCACCAAAGTTCACTTTCTTTCAAACAAGATGCAGATACCCCTTTTGTTAGCAGATTCGTACAATAAAGGTGCCTGATCATCAGTCTGCTCACCTGCTACCAAGTCATCTACATAAAAACTGATCATTCAGTTCTTCGATGATCTGCACGTTACAAAGGTTGATAATAATAATAATAACTTCTTATTAACCGAGAGCGCGGTCATTACGGGAAAATATCAGACCGATGTTTTGACAGTACGGACCGAGCCCGTAGGGCGAGGTTCGTACATAAAAGACAGAGGTCTGATATTTTCCCGTAATGACCAAGCGGTCGAGGTTAATAAGAGGTTTATTATATGTCATAGCTTTTTTAAACAACATACTTTATATACGTTTTGAGTGACAGAATCGTCATTAGAAGAACAACTCTTCTATTGCTTTCATGATAGTAAAACTCTCATTTAGATTGTTCATTAGCCTGCGAGCAGGCTCATTATTTGGGGGATTGGGGCCGGTGAGGGAAAATGAGCCTGCACGGGAAGCATACAAAAACGAATATGTGCGTCCTAAATCAAGACGCAAAATTCCCATTGGCTGATACTAATTAAAAACGGAAATTATGGAAATAGCTGCCGTGTCAGTTTAGCTGAACAGCGACCATTAAATGCGAAAGATATTGTTTTGGAGCTAGCGAGCTGTCTCTAAAGTTAAACTTTAGTTTGAAGGCAGGGCAACGACTTGCCCTTAACCAACCGTCTTCTCGACGGAATCGACGTTTTTGCTGTTCTACCGACAGGTTACGCTATATTCTTCAAAAGATTATTACAGAATCAGTTTCTTCGAGAGAAGGAGTTATAATATTAACATCAGTGTTTATCAAAACCTTCACTCTTGTTTTTTCACACAAAACATTGTTGACGTTAACGGGCAATTCGTCGATAGTAATTTAAATTCGTGGGTAGTTTTCTTGAACATCAACTCGAGCGTCTGCGTGCCGTAACGGACATCTGTTTCAGTCTCGTAAACTAACGATTTCCGAGGACTAGTTTTAGAAGATCCAGCCAATGATTTGATAACTTCAATCCTTAATGTTTTTCGCAGGCGAGGGCTTCGCTCTGGAGTAAACGCGAACTTCGCTGGGTTGATAATTTTCTTTGCCGACCGCTTCATCAACCTCGCAGTCAGCACTACGTACGTTATAAGTGTTCACAACGAAAGAATATCCTTCACAAGTTTTCCGTATTTTACCGGCGCATGTCCTGAACAATCTGTCCGATAGAGACCAGCTTTTATCACAAATAACGCCTATGGCTATACCTTGAAGCCTGGCAAGACTTGAATTATGCGTGCGCTCGATCGTTCAAATAAGTTGGACGTCGAGACAGATTTCCATGTTTTTTCAGAGTTTGTTTGTTGACATAACATAATCACATTGAAGCGCTTTGTTTACAAACGCAAATGAAGCCGTTGAGCGCTAATTGGATAAATTTTGGCCGGTTTGACATTTGATTAATTAGATTAGCTGAATGGGCGTAATTCGTTTTTGTATGCTTTCCGTGCAGGCTCATTTTCCCTTCCCCGCCCTTACCGCCTCGCGCCCTTACCGCCTCGCGTTTCTCTTGCCCCCCCCCCCCCCCCCCCCCAACCGACCCAATGCCCTCAAATAATGAGCCTGCTCGCAGGCTAATTGTTCATCATCCGACTCGCACATGATTGATTCAGTGCTTAATTTACTAAATTCGTTCAATTTTTGCTGCTTTTCAAAGTTTCCTATCGTTGTTCGCTCCTTTGTAAACAAAATGGCTGACAAAATCCGTAATCCGTAATCCGGACCATTACGGGAAATAACGGACCGGCACGTGACGTGTCTCAGTATATAATAAAACTAATTAATTAATAATTCGACAATTTCTCAGGTATAGCGGGTCCACCATGTGACGTCATCACGCTAAAATTTCAAATGCTTATAACTAGACAAAGTTATCTTCGTTATTCAAAACCTACTTTCGAAGGAAACACATTATGGAATATCGATTTTTACATTTTAGGCACTTTAAGAAAACCTCCTTTAGTCGTGTTATAAGTCGGAATAAATACCTCGAACGTCTGCTTCAAGCTAGATACATACCTCCGTTCTCGGTATTTATCCTATAGTTCCACCCGGTTAGCATGTTCTAAACGGCTTGAACCCAAATTTCTAAGTCCAGCCCATCTCAGCATGCACGCCCAGCATGCTAATCCTGGCACTGAACGGAATCGTTGCGAATGCTGGGTAAAATCATATTATTTACGCACGTGTAAAGGGTGATTAATTGCGTATCACTAAAAGAAAAATTGCATACACATAGATCGATTTCGCTTCAAACCGTACACATTCCCTTTCATAAAATAACGGGTGAACAATTCTGAACGAGCATTTCAAACAGGAGTAGAAGAGCCAAACAACCAATAACCTTGCCTAAGCAACATCAGATGTCTGGACACTCGGGACTCGAATACGTCTCATCCTTAACTCGACAGAAATATACTGGATCGTCAAGGCAAGAGTACTCGGTAACGACTGTTTCGACTGCAGAAGAAGACAATCGCCAGTTGGAGATCAAAGAATGGCAGACTACCAGAAAGCCGTGCGACACCATGCAAGCCACCATTCACCTACGCTGGCGTGGATTGTTTTCGACCATTCAACGTGCGGGGTGAAAAAAGTCAGGTGAAAAGATTGGCGTCATACTCACTTGCCATCCAAATATAATTAAGTGGCCTAGACACAGATTATTTCTTAAACGCTACGAGAAGATTCATCGCGAGAAGACGCAGTCCCACAAGAATGAGATCTGACAATGGAGGAAGGAGAAAAGGAACTGCGCGATTGCGTGACAGATTGAAACCAAGAGAATATTCACAGATTTCTGCTGCAGAAGGAAATCCAGTGGATTTTCAACACACATGCAGCATCTCATTATGGCGGCGTACGTACGGTGAGAATAATGACGAAAGCCCGTCAAAGAACAGATCCTAGACGACGAAAGCCTCCTCACCCTTACGTGTGAGGTGAAGGCTAAAAGGGATGACTCAAAAGGACCTTTACATTTTTTAGAACTACTAATCCTAACCCTAATCTCAATCTTAATCCTATCCCCAACCATAACCTTGATCCTAACCTTGATCCTAATCTTAAACCTAGCCCTAACCGTAGCTATCCATAACCTAACAAAAAATAAAAAACAGAAAAAAACAGAAAGGTCCTTTTGAGTCATCCCTTTTAGTGGATTTTTTTGTTAAGTGCCCATCTCACGTTTGGGGATTTTACATATTCGTAATATTTTTATGGCAAGTAACAAAAGACATCACATCCGGTCTGACAAGATATACTATGATTTTGCGCAGGAAGACCCAACTATTACGAATATGTAAAATCCCCAAACGTGAGATAGACACTTTAACGGAAGACCGATCACCAAAGTATTTGACAGTGCAAGAGACAGTGAAGCACTGACACCAAATCATCCGGTCTCTTTTTGACAAATCAGGTTTGGGAACCTTTTTGGCTTTTTGCAACTCTGGGATTAATCATTTCTAACTAAAGACAAGGCTTGGCCATGTCCAATTAAACTTAACTACAATATAATGATCTAAAAGCGTTGTGTTGTGCAGGAAGTGTAGAAATATAAATTACTCTGAAAGGTCGTTGTGCCGCAGAAATAATGTGAAGGAGGCGAAACGTTTCACTCAATAGACAACAAAGAGTGTTGAAGAATCTTGACTTGAAACATAAGACATCCTACACACAACAAGAGCAGCACACCAACCTTTCAAATTATTTAATTTGTACAGTACAATAGGTTTCCTAACACGTACACTTCATCTTTTCTATATACAAATGTAACTGGACTGACTATGGATGTAAAAGCTTAAAAACACTAAGTCATCTACCTTAATTGTTTGTGACTTCCTCCTAATATCCTCATACTAAAGTTAGCTTTCTACTCAGTGGTTTTATTTATATGATCTTTATGTACATGGTCAAGCAACTCTTTTAAAAAGTCAAATCTCGCACCACATTTGAAACACATATAATTTATCCCAGTTGGTTCTGTTGCTTCCAGCTCATGGTCTAACTGATGCAGTTCAAATTGTTGCGATGAAGAAAACTTTGTGCCACATTCCCTGCATTCAAACTCCACTTGACTTCCATGAATTTTCCCTTTTTTCTTTTTCATGTGATGTGTTTTTGAATGCTGTTTCAGAAGTCTTAGCCTCGTGAAATCTTTATTGCAGACTTCGCATTTAAGAGACTTTTCTCCAGTATGAGTTCCCTTATGGTGTAGTAGGCCACGTGTCGAGGAATATCCTTTGTCACAAACATCACACTTGAAAGGCTTTTCTCCTGTATGCATAGTTCTTTTATGGTATATTAAGCTACTTGCCTTGGAAAATGCTTTGTTACAAACATCACACTTGAAAGGCTTTTCCCCTGTATGAGTTCTTTTATGGTATAGTAAGCTACCTGACTGGGAAAATGCTTTGTCACAAACATCACATTTGAAAGGCTTTTCTCCTGTATGAGTTCTTTTATGGTATAGCAAGCTACCTGACTGGGAAAATGCTTTGTCACAAACATCACATTTGAAAGGCTTTTCTCCTGTATGAGTTCTTTTATGTTGTAGTAAACTACCTGACAGGGAAAATGCTTTGTCACAGTCATTACACTTGAAAGGCTTATCTCCTGTATGATTGTTTTTATGATATAGTAAGCCACTTGATGAGAGAAATCCTTTCTCACAAACATCACACTTGAAAGGCTTTTCTTCGACTCCAGTATGACTTCTTTTATGGTATTTTAAGCCACCTGAGTAGGAAAATGCTTTGTCACAGTCATCACACTTGAAAGGCTTTTCTCCTGTATGATTTATTTTATGTTGTAGTAAGCCACCTGGGTGGGAAAATGCTTTGTCACAAACATCACACTTGAAAGGCTTTTCTCCTGTATGAGTTCTTTTGTGTTGCAGTAAGCCACTTGACTGGGAAAATGCTTTGTCACAAACGTCACAGTTGAAAGGCTTTTCTCCTGTATGAGTTCTTTTATGTTGTAGTAAGTGACCTAACAGCGAAAATGCTTTTTCACAGTCATCACACTTGAAAGGCTTTTCTCCTGTATGAGTTCTTTTGTGATATAGTAAGCCATTTGATGAGAAAAATCCTTTCTTACAGACATCACACTTGAAAGGCTTTTCTCCTGTGTGAGTTCTTTTATGATATAGTAAGCCACTTGAGTTGGAAAATTCTTTCTGACAGACAACACACTTGAAAGGCTTTACTCTAGTATTAGTTTTGTTATGCTGCATGTTTGTTGAAAAAGAAAACAGCACCACAAAACACCTTGCACAACTCTATTTGCCAATTGTCAGTAACTCTAGAATATAAAAAGAAGATCAACAAATAGTCTTCCAAAAAGGCAATGTAAATTAACAGCTTCATACAGTAAATATTGATCACCTTTCCTGTTCTGTTCAACACATAAATATTGGAGATAGATATACAGCAGATATAAGTTCTAGGCCACCTTCCTCCCATTAACCTATTTTCACACACTACTAGTAGAACTTTCCCCAATATGATGTTGAATCATTCGGTCCTACTAATTACTGGCAGTGACTATAAAACGACTAGAATAAACAATGCCGGATTTCCAAAGATAAATGTCACTTGTTCGAAGTATCCAAGGATACAAGACGCTTTGTCACAATAAAGTATAATATGAATGAATAAAAAGAGAGACGACAGCGAACTTCGAGCAGGAAATTGTTTTATTACAAACGTTTCGCCTTTCAGACTTCTTCAGTGCAAAATAACTAAAACACTTGGAGCAATTGTTTAAATAATAAATAAAATAAATAACATGCAAATAACGTCCCAATGGGGGATAAAGTTAAAAAATTAGAATATTAAAAAATTAGAATTAGAATGGAGGCTATGTACAAATAAAAGCCTATTTACATAAAACCTAATAGAACCTAACTATAATTCATTCTGTTTTTGGATCGATATTCGCATCTTTTGTTCATTCCATGTGGTTTTAGACAAGAGAGTTGCGCGCTCGAGTACGCCCCTCTTGTCAGCAAATTCTAATTTTTTAACTTTATCCCACATTGGGACGTTATTTGCATGTTATTTATTTTATTTATTATTTAAACAATTGCTCCAAGTGTTTTAGTTATTTTGCACTGAAGAACCCTGAAAGGCGAAACGTTTGTAATAAAACAATTTCCTGCTCGAAGTTCGCTGTCGTCTCTCTTTTTATTCATTCATTCATTCACTACTCTTTTTATTCATTCATGCAACGCTCACTACCCTTGTGGCAGTTTGAGCACTCTGGCCCCATGCGCACTTCACGCTATCTGGATGTTCTGATTGCTGGTGTTGTCCCACAAGCGGTTGTCAATGACGATCGCAAGTGTATAATTACCGAGTCAGACTCATTCAGATTGTTCCAAGCTACACTGATGAGCTGTTGTACAGCGAAACACGTGTCTGTAGATTGAATTATGTACGCTCCTTCACTTCGGTGTTGTTGAGCACTCTGTGAAGTAAACGTGGGTGTCCTTTAGCGATAATGCAACGCTCACATATGCGCACTACACGCTATCTGGATGTTCTGATTGCCGGTGTTGTCCCACAAGCGGTTGTCAATGACGATCGCAAGTGTATAATTACCGAGTCAGACTCATTCAGATTGTTCCAAGCTACACTGATGAGCTGTTGTACAGCGAAACACGTGTCTGTAGATTATATATATATATATATATATATATATATATATATATATATATATATATATATAGTAGAAATTGACAGGTGACTATAGAGTTTCTCGGGCCGTGATTGGTCGAGATGGACGACCTATTTGGTTATAGTCACCTCGCGCGAGTTTCAGCGATTTAAAAATGGCGGCTGCTCGATTCATCGATATTACGTACGAAAAAGCGAATAAAACTAAAGAAAATGCTATTCAAAAACAAACTAAAGAAACAACTAAATATAGAGTTAAACGTTTTCGAGGTAAGATATAAGAATTTTCCTAATTTCATAGCTATATAAACTCTTGATGGTGGTGTCGACGGCAATCGGCGACACGATCAAAACAACAAGTAATTTTGTGGAAAAAAACTTTATTTAACAGAATACTTTGAACAACAAACATTTAAGACAACATTTGAAAGCTTATTAGCATGGTTGTCGAAGATATAAACAAATGCTTTTCAATATTTTACGTTTCTGCCCGACAAACGACGGCAGTTTTAACAAAAAATAAGTCAGTTGTTGTCAGTCCGAGCTGCAGTCTTGACCGTCATCCTCCGTACAACAAACAAATGTCAATCTGTGACAGTATTACTTACGTTGGAAATCGGCCAAGAAAAAACAAACCAAATCTGCTGAAAAAGTCATTGCTTCACCTGGTAAAAATGCTGATTGACAACGGAACTTTGAGCTGGACAAAAGTGAAGCCGGTTTTGTACTAATATTAACAAGCAAAAACAAGTTCCGTCTGGATCTTTCAACAGTTGCTCGTTTATGTTAACTCAATCTTTAACTCAGTCTTACACTCTGTAGTTCTGCTTGATCTGACAGCAAAATTGCTTTTTCTTAAGCACATTTTGGCCTCTACTTGCAAGAGTATAGCACGTTCGTATGTTGTTCGTTTTAATATTCTGTTGATTACGTAAAATCATGTGATCTCACGATGCGCGACTTCCGGAAATAACAAATAAAATAATTAAAACATTTTCCCTTGCTTTCTTTCAGTTTTCTCTCTCTGATAGTCACCTGTGAATTTCTACTAAAACAATTAGTCACCTCAGTCTCGGTGATTATCGGTGATATTTACCGATAATCACCTCGACTTCGGTGACTAATTGTTAAATATATATATATATTATATATATATATATTATATATATATATATATATATTATATATATATATATTATATTATATATTATATATATGTATAGTTAGTTCTCATGCCCATATCTAGATTGTACCAAGCTACACTGGTGGTCGACTCAAGTCGGGGCACAGATGATAATGAGCTGTGGAACAGCGAAACACGTGTCTGTAGATACTGTACTCATATATATATATATATATATATATATATATATATATATATATATATATATATATATATATATATATATATATATATATATATATATATATATATATATATATATATATATATATATAATATATATATATATATATATATATATATATATATATATATATATATATATATATATATATATATATATACTGTCATTGTCAAAAAGGTTGTCCGTATACCAATATACTTATATACCCGCGGGGATTATGCACGTGCAAGCAAATAGCACTGAAACTCATACAAAACAAAAACTTTCCAGGTCAGACGGATCACAAATTTCCCCCTAGTCGATAGCGTAGCAGAAATGTAGTAATAATTGCGGAATGTTTTACCAGATGTACTGAATGTGGAGATATACAACAACAGCAGTACAGATTACTTGTCACAATGCAAATGTTTAATTCCCAAAGGGGAACAGATAAAGACAATTAGATTAACGTCACAAGGCTACTTCGCGTAAAGCGCTCTATAATATAGTTGTATTCAGGCCCCCAACTTGCATAGCTGTAATCTTTAACAACAGCTGGTGTTCCACTAGGACTATATCCATATAGCGAAGCGCGCGGTAATGACGTCAGTACATATGTCAGTCTGAGTTTGCTATAATTATTGCATTCCAAACAATAGAAAACTAAGAGTCGTTAGGAATCCCTTGAGAGTCAATTTCGGTTTGTTTGTCTGAGTTTTGGTTCTATAAATAGTTAACGCGCTAAGGACCGTTGTCACACACTGGAAAATCTGATTTCAAGTAGGTAGTAAAATTGATGTAACCATACAAGGTGACAATGCCTGTTTCATTCACGAAAACCAGTTGGTTAAAAATGCAAATTTCAGCTTTGAATCTTTGCCTGAGACGTTCATTTCGCTGATATGCAATTCGCTGCACCTATCCAAGAAGTTTGCATGCATCATACATGAACGTTTTCATTCGTAAATAAATAGTTTACACCATCAGTTTTACAAGTACATTTAGCGTTCACACCAGAAAAGAAATGGCAAATACAGCGTACGACTCATAAGTAAGATTTAATAATTGTTGTTGCCTTCTTGCGTGTAATTCCAAGTCTGTGAATAGCTTTAAAGTCTCTGCACTAAATGCAGAACCAGTTGATTTTCAGTTGGTATTTCATGTAACTGAAATTAGGATTTTGAAGGATAGAACTCGACCTCCTGCGGATATAATGGTTATACTTCCACTTAAATGACAAAGGCAACAAGGCCTTACATCACCTGTGTTAAAGAACAGGTACAGTAGACAGTTTTCGGACAAACAAATAACTCCGAATGTTGATAAACCATTTTCCATCTCAAGTCATCCGAGTATGGTCGTGGCATCTTGCGTTGTTTGTCAAATACTGCAGTTCCTTTGCCTATACGGTTGCCTACGCTAAACGTTTAAATATCCACGAGCGTTAACGCATATTTAATATAACACGTGATAGGTATATATATGTATATTGGTATACTTGACTTGGACAACCTTTTTGACAATGACAGTATATATATATATATATATATATATATATATATATATATATATATATATATATATATATATATATATATATATATATATATATATATATATATATATATATATATATATATATATATATATATATATATATATATATATATACATATATACATATATATACACATATATACATATATATACATATATATACATAAATATACATATATATACATATACATATATATACATATACATATATATATATATATATATATATATATATATATATATATATATATATATATATATATATATATATATATATATATATATATATATATATATATATATATATAGCAAAGTGAAAAGGTGGTAAACTGCCAAGAATTTAGTGACGAGATACTGACGTTTCGAGCGGAGCCCTTCATCAGAGTAAGATCTTCGTCTTACTCTGATGAAGGGCTCCGCTCGAAACGTCAGTATCTCGTCACTAAATTCTTGGCAGTTTACCA
>JAYKKM010000360.1:7855000-7897500 GCA_035772405.1 Chrysogorgia sp. JL179-B06 | reverse complement strand
GGGCTTTAAAATTGCCTCTTTGAATATCAATATTCTACCAGTTCACATGGATGAATTATGAGTTTATTTGAGTTCACAAACTATTGATATATTTGCAATAAATGAGTCACGTTTAGATAAATCCATATCTAATGATCAAATGTTTATCTCGGGTTATATTTTGGAAAGAAATGACAGAAATAGAAATGGTGGAGGAGTTGAACTTTACATCAGGAATACTATAAATTATAAGCGTATGCATGAATTAAAAGATGATCAACTTGAGTGGCACAAAACCTAAAACCAAACCTTTTGTTGTTGGTATTACTAATAATCCTACTATGTATGTGCGATCTGGAGTCTGTCACATTGGCATCAGCGACCATTCACTTATTTATGGGATTCGAAAACTATGTACTGCATCCAAAAAAGGGCCCAAAGATCGTAAAAAGTAGACAGTTTAGAAATTTGGATGGTAATTCTTTTAGATACGATCTTAGTTTGGACCCATGGCATATTATTCAAAATGAAGTACATGTATAAATCCAAACAATGCCTGGGAAATTTGAAAAAATATTTTTCTCAAAATTTCAAATATCCATGCACCAATAAGGAGTAGAAAAATTAGAAATAAGCATTCTCCTTGGCTGACCCCTGATTTAAAAAAAATGTTTAAGAAGGATAAAATTAAGAGGATAGCAAGTATACACAAAACTGATGAAAATTGGTCTAAATATAAAATTGCACGAAACATAGTTAATACCAGCATAAAAAAGCAAAAATAGCCTATTATGATAGCTATTTTAAAAACAACTTTGGAAATATTAAAGGGATATGGCAATACAAATTAACTTTGTCTCATTTGAAAGAACTCGTAAAATGGTATAAGAAGACCTTTTACAATTTTTCGGTATCTTTCTTGGTTTTTGAAATATTTCAGATAATTATGACAAAAGACAGTCTACAATCCGCCATCTTGTTGTAATATTTGACCTAATTAACTAGGAAATTGGTGACGTCACAAGCAGGGTAAACCTGATGAAACTACTCCATATAGAAATTACTAAGCCACACAGTCGACCATTTATTGTTACAACTGTTTACAGACCACCCAATGCATCATCAGAATTCTTTGACCATTTGGAAAAGTTAATCAAACAAATCGATGATGAAAATAAAGAAATGTATATAATGGGTGATCTAAATTGCGACATGTTGAAAGAAAAAATGCTTTCTAATATGCTAACTAAGAAACTAAACTCATTGTATGAATTGCACCAGTTGTCTCAATTGATTGATGAACCTACTCAAATTACAATTACAACATCCAGCCTCATTGACCATATAGTTACAAATACACCTGAGAAAATATCTGATTCTGGTGTTATCCACACTGGAATCAGTGACCACAGTTTGGTATTTGCAATCAGAAAAATTCGAATTTTTCAAAAGGAAGAAAACATTATTGAAATAAGGAACATGAAAAATTTTGATGAAACAAAATTTGTAGATGAACTTCTAGATTTACATTGGGAATATGTTTACTTTTTTGGTCATGATCCAAATGCTATGTGGAAAATTTGGAAAGAACTTTTCCTAGAAGTATTAAATAATCATGCACCACTTCAATAAAAAAAGGCTAGGTCTAAAAAAGTCCCTTGGATTACGAGTAAAATTAAAAACCACATAAATCTGGTCAAAAATGTAATCCAAAAAAAGCTTGGAAGTCAATAAACAACTTACTGGGCAAACAAAACAAACAACCAGTAGTGAATGAGCTCAATTTGGGTGGAAATAGTTTAAACAATCCAAAAGATATTGCGGAGGGCTTCAATGATTACTTCTCAATTATTGGCCCTGATTTAGCAAGCAACATTGATACGTCCAGTTAAAATTCTGAGACATATGTTAAACAAGCTAAATCAGAATTTGCTGCATTCCAGCATGTTACCGTCAATGATGTCTACCATCTCTTGCGTGGGCTATCTAGCAATAAAGCCACTGGCATTGATAAGATTTCGTGTAAAATTATTAAGATAGCTGCACCTGCAATTTCAGATTCATTGACATATATTTTTAATCAGGCTGTTACTCTATCTTCTTTCCCTAATGAATGGAAAATGGCTCGAAATACACCAGGAAACTACAGACCAATTTCAGTTTTGCCAGCCATAAGCAAAATCATGGAACGAATTCTGTATGATCAACTGTATAATTATTTAACCAAATTTGGACTGCTAAGTGGTTCCCAATTTGGTTTTCGGAAATCTCACTCTACAGCTACAGCATTACTAGACTGTACTAATGACTGGTATGTGAATTTAGACAGAAAAATGTTTAACCTAGTAGTTTTCATTGATTTAAAAAAAGCATTTGATACTGTTGATCACCAAATTCTATTGAGAAAGTTGGAGCTCTATGGAGTAAAAGGACAGGCTCTTTATTTGCTAAAATCATATCTCACAAATCGAAGCCAGAAATGCCAAATAAATGGATTTGTTTCATCAGAACGTTTGATTAGATGTGGTGTACCACAAGGTTCTATTTTAGGACCACTATTATTTTTATCAGTATACATCAATGACCTACCTCAGTGTCTTAATAATATGAAACCTCGGCTATTTGCTGATGACACAAATCTCACGGCTTCTCTCGCCCTCCTCTTTAGTCGCAAGATATAAATTGGAATCCACTTCCCGTCAATACGTGGTAACAACATGTGTCTTCTGTAATTTGAAATAAAACTATTTCCACTTGTCAGCAGCCAAAACGGCAATGTCGAAGCGAACCAATTGTCATTTGTGACTCAGCGATTGGAAAACATCTTTCTCCTAATGTGCATGGGTTTTGTTTTTAGTATGTTGTTAAATATAGCATCACTTCATCAATGGGGGTGACGTTATTCAACATTTATCGTATAAATACCTCTCTGTTTTGTTGAGAAATTGTCCGTAGAAATGCATTATCCTCCTTTTTTAGTTTAAATGTTTTTCTCCACTGACTTTTAAGAACTATCCAATATTGCTATTCACCTTCATGAATGCGTTTTCCAAAGCAATATTTAATTTTGTTACCACGACAAAATCGTTATTTTAAGAACTCTTCTATATAGACAGAGGGTATAGGGTAGCTACATCATGAATAGGAAGCACAGCCCAGAGAATTAAAAATGGATAAGTAAAGATAAAGTTAAAACATCACACAATATAGGAAGGTCCAATCCAGTCCTATTTTAGAGATCTGTGGAAGAGACCAATGTTCCGCAACCGACCCTATTCAAATTCTAGACCCTTTGTTCATATTGTTGTTTTGAATGTGTGAACCGCAAAGGCAATTGTTAACGATTGCTATTGTCGAACTATTTTGCAGCACTTTATCTGATAATTTCTATTTTTATTCATTTATTTTATTCATTCATTTATTAATAGCTATAAAATGTCTTAACTGGTCAACTAATATATTTAAGTATTTTTTTGTAAAATATTAAAGTTAATAAACATTGTTCTTGAGAAGTTTTGATTTTAAAACGAAATTGAGAGGGGGGCAAATTTCCTAGAGGGGGGCGAATATCCTGTGACACCGGGATCTCGATTTTTCACGCGACTTTTTCTATTGTCTTATCCGATCTATTCAATTTTCACAATAGAAATGTCAGTTCGCCTAGTAGAAAACCTGTTAAGATGCAGCGGGCTCATATATTCATTGCTGTGGCTATATTTAATACGTTATACGATTTACGGCAGTATTTTAGAATTCAACGAAATGCTAACCCCAACATCGATATCACCAAAATCCTAACCCTAACCGTGGGCGCCTCCTACCAGGCATGTAAATAAACGCTTACAAATATATTTTAATAGCTATTTACCTCTTTTTGGACACAAGAAAGGATTGAATAACAGAACGAGACTTCTCATGAAACAGAATGAGCCTGCGATATCACAGCGGAGTAACACAGATTATGATGAAATTTTATTCAGAGGTCAGGGGTCATTTCAGAGGTCTAATTTCCGTTAGCCTGCGTGGCAGGCGTTGGAGGCGGGCGGAAAATGGAGAGGCGAAAGTAACGCCTGCAAAGCGTACAAACTTCATTAGCATGATTGACATTGTTTACTTAGCAGTTCGCAAAACAACCAATAAAAATATTTTGTTGCGCGATAAGTAATACTGTAACATATAACTTAAAAAAAATTGTGAGATCTCGATTGCGAAGGACCTAAAAGTGCCGCCCTCTCCAAGAGGCTATTGACTATAGACTATTCCATAGTCTCTGAAGCGGACAAATGGCAAAACAATTAAGATTAATTTCATCGGGAAAATCGCGAAATATTATTCCTTTGATGTATTGGCCAAAATTTGACAGTTTATTTACATAAGACTCGAACGATTTACATAAGACTCGAATGAACCAATGGGAATTTAGCCGATACTTTTGGTGAAGTTTGTACGCTTTTATGAATAGGATTTTGGCAGGCGTTAGTTTCGCCTTTCCATTTTCCGCCCGCCACGCAGGCTATCTTTCCGTATGATGATAGATCAATGTATATCATATAGGTGTTTTTTTTTGTAGCGCATGCGTGTAACACACAATTAATAAATTAATTACTCAATTAAGAGATTCTCCACAGTTCTGTTGATGATGTCATCAATCTTAGATGGTTACCAATACGACAACGTCAGGACTGGCACTTTCTTGGGACCATCCATAAGGCTCTATATCAGACTATATGGCCTGCTTAGTTAAGGCTGGAGAATGTCTATAGTACTCGGACTACGTACTCGTTCGAGTAGTGGAGTTCATTTATACATTCCAATGGAAAAAAACACTTTTCAGGACAAAACTCAGTTCCTATTAATATTCGAAACGAGATGAACTATTTTTCTGTTATATCACAAGTTATAAGCCTTTTTGTTAACCAGTATCATTAGTGATATCTAATTCCTTGTTCTTATTAATCCTATCCTATCTTAACACTACTGTGTAATATATTTAGCATTATTTATACATTTGTACTAATAATATAATATTTATTTATTATGCATGTATTCTAAATATATGTAGAGCTACTTTGTAGAGATGTTGGAATTCAACCATTATTATTCTCATCATCATTATCGTCATCATCATCTTCATCATCATCATTATTATTCTCTTATTTCTCCTTTTCATATTATATCCACATGCGAGATAAATACAGCTTCTAATTTGATTATCAACTCTCACACCTACACCATTCAACTCTGTATAAAAAGATGGCGACAAAAACATGAAATAGAGAACATACACCAATTTCCAGATTCTCATATCTAGATTCCCACTTTCTCATACCAGGTTACTATCTCCATACCCTGGGTGCCAGAGGTTCTTATTCGCTCGTTGGGGGATAACGGGGGCACTATCTCCACCGAAATGACAGGAAATGACAGGACACGTGTGCTATTACGGCGCTGCCACTCACCGCTAAGTCAAGCCCGATCGGACGGGGTTAGTACTTGGATGGGTGACAATCTGATCTGTGAGTAGAGTTATTAGTTGATCTCTTTCAAGGGTTTTCCTCCGGGGTGTCCGGTTTTCCTCCTTCAGTAAAATCAACACTGATCATAGCTGTGCTCCGTGCAGGTCAGACAGGGCCGCCGAGAGGGGAGGGTGGCCGGGGCCGCGAATACGGCGCCAAGCAAATCCGGGGCCATCTGAGGCATTTAGGGGCCCGCGAGACTACATGTCCCCGGGCCCATCCTGTCTCTCCGCCAACCTCGTACCCAGGGATGGGAGGGGAGTGGAGCGAGGGAAGAGAAGACCCTGGTAAAGGCTGGTCACGTGACTCCAAGGATATTGGATTATTTTGTAACCTGGCTTATTCTCGCTTATATCATCCGGGTGCCGGATCGCTGTGAAAACATACCACAAACTTCTATAATTGAAAGTATAAACAGTATATATGGATAATTTAAAAATATTACAATTTATTGGAAAGACAGTACGGACTGCAGACAGAAGTTGAAAGATGGTGGATTACTTAAATAACATTAGGGACTTTAAGATCTACGACGGCAACCTAGGACGGGGACGTCGTTCAAACAATTAAAAGAATCTTCATGCGAAACAATAAGAATGAATAATTTTTATTCCCAAGAGTAATTTCAACGCCGTTCTCGTTCTGTTTACAACGCCACTGAGAGCATTTTCACGTCTTTAGGACGATGGTAACTCACGGAGAGATGTGACTTAAGACTGACTTAAACACAGACACTATAATCGTTTTAGGAATATTGAAGCGTTTTGGAGATCATAAAACAAGCTTGGAGTCTCAAATACTCTAGTCAATCAACCGTGGTTTCATTCAAATACTAAAATTTATATTGCTTTTACTGCCGTCGCCGTCCTAGGTTGCCGTCGTAGATCTTAAAGTCCCTATGATCAACGCCAGAACAGTTCGAATTTACAATTTTAATACAGTCAGACTATGACTATTATTTTAAATACTAAACATGTTTATCTTATGACAGCAACAAATGTCCAGTAAATCAACGTATTTTTCGAAGTAATCCACCATCTTTCAAGGCTTTCAACTTATCTGCAGTCCGTACTGTCTTTCCAATAAATTGTAATCTTTTTAAATTATCGGCATATACTGTTTATACTTTCAATTATAGAAGTTTGCGGTATGTTTTCACAACGACCCGGCCCCCCGGATGATATAAGCGAGAATAAGCCAGGTTACAAAATAATCCAATATCCTTGGAGTCTACCAGGGTCTTCTCTTCACGAGGTTGTCTCTCCGCGGCCCTGTCGTATGGTAGTGTAGAATCTCAGACTCTTTTATTACTTCGGTATAATAGTTATCTAATTGCACAATACGGTAGTCTTCTTATATAGCTTAAATACATGCATAAATACATAAATTATCAAATGTTACGAGGAAGTTATTGTCAAGACACTACACCTCCTCCATGTTCAATCTAGTCACATACAAAGTCCTTATATAGGGTATTCTTTGTGTTAAGTCTATTTCGTGTGGATCGCCTGGGTGGGATATTATTCTGATCTGTTTCTGGAGAAGTCGCTTCATTTTCGTGTTCTGCGCTAATAGGATCGTTTTGTAACTCCGTTGTGGAACTTGATTCTTGATCTGATCGGTATGTGGTTACGGAGTCGACATTTGGTGTTTCTAATAAGCTGTCTTCTGGATATGTCGCCACATTGTCTTTGTCTTCTCGTTTCAAGCGTTTAAAATGAGATGAATTTCGACTTTTTATCTCGCCTTCTCGAGCTGCGGTAATCATGCTACCCTTTATACCAATGACGGTGAATGATCTTGGATCATAATGTGGTGTCAACATGTTCTCCCGTTTTTGTTTGATTAGTACTTGATCACCCATTTCAATTCGACTACTGCTAACATTCCTTCGATCATCTCCATACGCTTTCCATTGTCGTTTCTTCGCATAGTCTCTATTTCTCACCTCTTTGCGAATATCTTCATTGATTTCATTTTCTGTTGTATTTGGTAGTTTTCCTTTTAATTCTCTTCCAAACATTAGCTTGTTGGGGCTATATCCAGTAGCCGGATGTGGTGTTGCCTTATAGCTTCTAACCGTTTTTTGTATTGCCTGCTCCACGTTGTTTCCTTCCATTTTTGCGATTTTTGCACTCTTTTTTACCGTTCGCACATCACCATTTGCTTCCGCCCATCCTGGGGTAACTTTGCGATGTTTGAAACCTTGTTCCTCTGCGTATTCTGAAAACTTTTTACTATTGAAAGGAGGACCATTATCTGACTTTATCTCTTCAGGCACTCCATATGTTGTGAATATCTTTTCCATCCTTGGTACAACAGATTCTGTGGATGTTGTGGACACGAATTCCACTCAGGGACGTGGCGAAGGAATCACGATTGGGGGGGTGTCATATGATAGTGACCAACTTTTTGCGAAATCGCCAATATGCGATATGCGGCGGTTCGCGTAAAAGTATACAAAATGTCTCCAAAATATAAAATAAGTTAAAAAACGAATTACATGAAGTATCGCACTTGAAACCTTTATTCAAAATGGCTGCCGAACTGGCAACAGAGTAAGTCAGTGAGAAATTTAGAAAGGATAAAAATATGACCTTTTTTAAGAAGTTTTTAGTTGGGTTTGGCAAGGGTTTATGTTCAAACGAGTTTAATAAATGCGTTGACAAGCGTATGTCAGTATGTGAATAATTTGAGCTGGCCGCTGGGCTGCAACGTTTTTGTATGAGCTTTTCTAAAATGATGAAATTAGACTAATATTAACATGCATCACAACATTAAATTGTACAACTGACTTAAGGTTTGTAAATTAGCCAAATGACATGCGAGCGATCAATGGTTTCAAACAATTGAGCCTCGGATTTCAATGGTCTGCGGTCTCCCGTCTCCAGATCGGAAATACTTCACTACGGAACACATCAACTGTACTCACTTAAATACAATTTTTGCTGGGGATGTTTGAGCGCTATTGACCAACTGTTGACCGACAATTGATAAAAAAAACAAATTTTATTGACCAACTGTTGACCGACAATTGGTAAAAAAAACAAATTTTAGCTTTTTTTTCTGTCTCACCATTTTTATTTTGGCCAGCAGCAATCCCTTGTGTGACCAACTTTTTGCTATTTAGAATTATTGGGGGGGTGTCGCACCCCCCCACACCCCCCCAGTCGCCACGCCCCTGATTCCACTATGGGCATCCTTGAGTATTGATCCCATAAAACCAGCGCCATACGATTGCCAAATGGCCCTGCAAAATCTATGCTGACCTTCTTCCACGGCCCAAGGGGTAGAGGTGTCATCCGTAGAGGTTCTCTGTTGTATTCGGGTGTGACAGCTTGGCACGGTATGCATCTTTGAACCACCTTTTTAACTTGGTCATCAATACCCGGAAACCAGACATGTGCTCTCAGGATCTGTTTCGTACGAACTATCCCTTGATGTCCCTCGTGGGCTATTTCTACCGTCTTGTTCCTGAGCAACGTAGGTATCACGATTCTTTCACCTCGGACCACCATTCCTTCTACATTGGTCAGCTCTGTGAATATGTCCTTATATGGCTTAAGGTCCACGTCCTTGTGGTCGATTTTTCCTTCTTCTATGCACTTCATAAGTTTCTGTAGGACGTTGTCTTTGGCATATAATGAAATTGACATACTGCTGAACTTCGTCGGATTTGTCGTTCTCTATAGCACCTTGTGACTGCACAGGATGTCTAGATGTATAATCGGATATGTTATCTTTTCCTGGTCTATATGTAACGGTGAAATCATAATCCATCATGCGAACTAAGATTCGTTGCAGCCTCAGGGATGTCTTATGTCTAGCATTGTTAAATATTACTTCTAAGGGCTTGTGGTCTGACACAACAACAAACGGGTTTCCATAGAGGTAAATATGAAACTTCTTACATCCAAAATCTACTGCCAGCATCTCCAGTTCAATCTGTGAATATTTCTTTTCCGCACAGTTCAGCGCTCTACTTGCATATTGTATAATCACCCGCCATGATTCGTCATCTCCTCTCTTTTGCACCAAAGTTGCTGATACTCTGATCGCGATCCATCAACGTGTACTTCATGCTGTGCTCGTGGGTCAAAATAAGCAAGAACGGTATCCGAACTCAAACCGTCTTTTAGTCTCTGAAATGCCTCTTGGTGCTTCTTTTCCCACACGAATTTATTTGCTTTGACCAATTCTCGTAGAGTATCCGTACTCGCTGTATAGCCTTCAAGGAATCTAGAATTGTACTGTACAGTACATAAGAATGAATTTAATTCTTTTGCGTTTCTTGGAGCTTCGGCGGCTTTAATTGCCTCTACTTTCTCCGGGTCAGGTGATACTCCGAATTTGGAGAAAATCAGACCATAATATCTGCAGCTTTCTTTGCCGAATTCGCATTTTTCTGGGTGCTCGTTCCAGTACCCGCCTCAGACTTTCATCATGTTCCTTCTTTGTCTTCCCATGCACCAGAATGTCATCCGAAATGTTTATGCAACCCGGGATGTCTTGTGTTATTTCTTTTCGTATGGTATAATCGAATATTTCTCCGGCCGATTTTGTACCAAAATTCAATCGCTTGTATCTATACAGTCCCGTGTGCGTTGAGAACGTAGTAATGTTCCGGCTATTTTCATTTAACTCTAACTGGTGGTATCCATGCTTCATGTCTATATGTGAAAATATAGTAGCTCCGTTCAGTTCCGTTATTATGTCCTCGACTGTTGGCATAATGTTGTGTGTTCGAGGTATGGCTTTATTGGCCACGCGCATATCTACGCCGGTGAGGCGAATTTCGTTGTTCTTCTTCGGGGCTACCACAGTTGGAGATACCCATCCAGTCGGCTTCTCTACTTTTTCAATGATGTCTTCTTTTTCCAGTTTCTGTAGTTCTTTTTCTAATAGCGGTCTTACGCTAAATGGTATTCTACGATGAGGCTGGGCCACAGGTTCCACACTTTCGTCGACAAGTGTAAATCTACCAGGACACCTTTCATTTTTCCAATGCCTTGGAATAGCTCCATGTATTCTTTTATGATCTTCTCCTTATTAATGTTGGTTGCGTTCACGTTGTGCTGATCGTTGTTTACTTCTTTAGGTTGCACATTGTCAATTTTAACTACTTTAAATCAGTATATCCTCGTCGCCATTGTAGAATCTCAGACTCTTTTATTACTTCGGTATAATAGTTATCTAATTGCACAATACGGTAGTCTTCTTATATAGCTTAAATACATGCATAAATACATAAATTATCAAATGTTACGAGGAAGTTATTGTCAAGACACTACAGGTAGCAGCCTGCGGCGCCATTGACATACCTTCGACTCGGCCCGTTTGAGCTAAAAAAAGAGCAATTTGCAACAGATTTGGTTATCTATAGACCACCCAAGAAAATCACTGGAAGTTACCAATTATTCTTAGAAGAGCTGAGCCATATTTCCAACTCGGCTGAATTACAGTACCCAACTGTAATATCATGGCTGGTGATTTGAATCTGAACAGGCTCAAACCTAATAGCACTGACGGCAAACTATTTGTTTCGCTCTAGTTATAAGTCATAACTGTCGTCACTGACAAAGTATGTCATATATCAAACATGTTTTCTTCCGGACAAGTTCGAATACCTATTAATACACGATCATAAACAATATAAATATATGATAGTCTGAGTATCAGTAATATCTATGTCACATAAATACTCACTATGACTCCTCCGATATTTAAACTAGAACGAAAAAGTATGTAGTATTAATCTAATAGCAAATGGTCAAAGGCTCGTTCAAAATGGCGGTACATTTTCCTCGAGGACTGTCACTGTCGGGAACCTATACTTTAGCGCCGCCTCGCGATCGGAATTTGATTTGCTTCCTGTTCATGCAGCGTATTCCAGCCAAAATACAAATGTAGTTCATATGAAAGATCTTACTAACTTTAGTTTATTCCCAAAGTTTCAGCATTCCTATCAATTTAGTTAAGATATGGCTAGTTGAAGTTGAACATTTGAGGATTTTGTCGCCATATTTGTTTCTAAAATATGACGTCTTTGAGTGATTCTTTATCGGCAGTGAATTGTTTTGATGGCGATCACACAGTGATAGCTGTTGTGAATGCTCTTTGGATGAAAATTAGTCAAAATAAAGTATGTAGTTCCTTATGCAGGAAAGTAGAGGAGTTTCTTAGTTCTTAGGCATGAGATAGAATCACGCAGTGACGTCATATTTGAGAAACAACTATGGTATCGAAATTGGACAAACTCGACAACTTCAACTAGCCATATCTTCTTAACTCTTTATTTCCTGTCCGGCCCAGTCAAAAGGGGTCATAAAAGACCCCGAAGTCGTCAATCGAAAAACACGACACGCGGTAACGCAAGATTAAAAACTGAAATTCGACAAGCGCCGGGACATGAGATCCACTCACACGCCACATTTGATTTGATTTCATAAACAACTCTGCGATTGGTGGCATTTTGAATTTTCATGATGCTACGCGGGCGTGCATGATGGCCTTTTCTAGAAAAATTGAAGTTTTTCAACCTGATTTATGATAATTAATGCTAATTTATATTAAGATAATCTCTCTTTCTCGGAAAATTCAAAAGCATTGGTAACAGCCTGTTTATTGGGCTTTCAGAAAAGGTATAGGTTTCGCAACAGTTATGGATATTTGCTTAGATATCAATAGAACAAAGAGGTAGTTCAATTTTGGATGGACGTGCCTATGAAACGAAAATTAAGTTTGTCTTGTTTTAATGAACTCCTAAAATTATTAGGAATGGTAATTTAGAGCTCTTTCATAGCTCACGTCGTTCTTGAGATATTTAGACTTTTGTGATATGCAAATGCCAAGTAGCCTATGACGTAAAGAGCTTTGCACATTTTTAGAAAATCAAATATATCTTTGAAATTATTCTACGAAATCACTTGAAACTTTGCACATTACGACACTTCGTGAAACCTAACATTATTACATCGAAAGAGTGTGCCAAATTAATTTACTAATTCTAATTTCTTGATCTCCTAAAAATGTGTAAAGCTCTTTACGTCATAGGTTACATTTGCATATCACATGCATAAGTCTAAATATCTCAAGAACGACGTGAGATATGAAAGAGCTCTAAATTACCATTTCTAATAATTTTCGGAGTTCATTTGACAAACTTAATTTTCGTTTCATAGGCACTTTAACTTAATTAATTCGAATGCGAAAACTTTGGAAATAAATTAAAGTCAGTCAGATCTTTCACATGAACTTCACTTATTTTGAACACGTATTTTGACTGGAGTATCCCTTTGACAAAGAAATGGATTTAACTGTTTGATAACTTCACCAACACGGATACAAATGCAAGGAGCCCTTACTACGCGAGGGGGGGGGGGAGTGCGAAATTCGTTGAGAAACATAAAGGGGGGTCTATTATTAATGTTAACAAAATGGAAACTTCTATTTATTTTGAGAAAAACTATTGGTGGGTAATAGGTTCCTATCTACGACGTATGTGCAGTTATACTATCATGATCTAGGTGAAGACGCGAATTCGCCATTGATGTGTATACGCAGTACTACAAAGGATGTATAGATTTTATATGTTTTTCAGAGTGATCCTGAAGAAAATCGAAATCAGGTCACTCACGTTACAATTGATTGATTGATTTTTTTGTAAAATAAGTCTTAAAGTGCTCCTGTTAATGAAGGAAATAGCATTCTTAGAAAGTATGAGATTTCAAAAATTTCCTACCGGCGCCACTGCATGCACTTGTATATGGGCTCTTGAAGGAGAAGATAAACGCGTAGAAAGGCAAGATTGTAAAATTTAGATTTTCAAAAAATTTGATGCAGAGAAATATATGGAGGACCTTATACATGCTCCCTGGCCTTGTGGTGAAATCTTTGATACCGTTGACGATAAGACCAGTTTCTTGGAAACTGCATTGCTGACCAGTATTGTTGATGAACATCTCCCAGAAAAAAAATGCGAGTCAGGAGAAAGTCGATAAGGAAATACTGGAAAGCTCAATCTACTAAATTGATATACAAACTTGGTCAGTTCTACAAAACATTTATGCCTTTCCTGAGTGCTCAGAGGAAGGATTCAACTAATGAGCTCAGCCTAAATATTGATGGGATAATATCTCACGACCATACAGCACAATAGGTGCCTAACACTGTAGTGTTTACTCACACCAGTTGTAAAACATACACAAAACTAACTTTATTATTTACTAAACCAAACTTATATACAAATGACAATGATTAATTTACATAACTACTCCAATTTACATAACAATGATTTACATAACACTATAATCCCTCCTTTTTATGTTAATATTTACCTATGCACTATAGTGTTTTTTTTCCAATTTTTTTTAACCGAATTATATAAACCTATTTGAAATTATATAATAATATTATTAACGTACATAATATGAAAAACGATCCGGTGCTCGGCGCACTCTCTGAGACCGCCGTAAAATATTTGCATCTCCATTATGGCTTTCATTATTACATTCATTATAGTCACTATAGTTTTCTTTATAGTTTTCTTGAACTTCGTCTGGTACGTCTGTTACAGAATCTTCCATGTCTACCGGTTCTTCGTGATACTTCTTCAAATGAGTAACGTTTCTTCGATACTGATTTCCCGTCGAAGACTCCACTTCCACTTAATTACTCTCAGAGGTGATTCATGGAATGTTTTTATCCACTTTTTTCTTCATTAGTACTTTTTTCTTCCTCATTAGTACTTTTTTCTTCCTCATTAGTACTTTTTCTTCCTCATTAGTACTTTTTTCTTCCTCATTAGTACCTTTTTCTTCCTCATTAGTACTTTTCTCTTCCTCATTAGTACTTTTTTCTTCCTCAGTACTTTTTTCTTTCTCAGTACTTTTTTCTTCCTCATTAGTACTTTTTTCTTCCTCATTAGTACTTTTTTCTTCCTCATTAGTACTTTTTTCTTTCTCATTGTACTTTTTTCTTTCTCATTAGTACTTTTTTCTTCCTCATTAGTACTTTTTTCTTCCTCATTAGTACTATTTTCTTCCTCAGTACTTTTTTCTTCCTCAGTACTTTTTTCTTCCTCATTAGTACTTTTTTCTTCCTCATTAGTACTTTTTTCTTCCTCATTAGTACTTTTTTCTTCCTCATTAGTACTTTTTTCTTTCTCATTAGTACTTTTTTCTTCCTCATTAGTACTTTTTTCTTTCTCATTAGTACTTTTTTCTTCCTCATTAGTACTTTTTTCTTCCTCAGTACTTTTTTCTTCCTCATTAGTACTTTTTTCTTCCTCATTAGTACTTTTTTCTTCCTCATTAGTACTTTTTTCTTCCTCATTAGTACTTTTTTCTTCCTCATTAGTACTTTATCTCCCCACTCTAACTCATTCTCTTTCGAATTTCTCAGTAGATCCGCATAATCTTTTCCCTTCTATTTCATTTCGTTGTCTCGATCTTGAACTTCCACCAACTCAGGAATCGCACCTCCTCCTCGCATCTCAGGTAATTTTATCCGAATTTCCCGTCCGAATAACAATTTTGCTGGACTCATACCCATCGTAGAATGTGGCGTGATCCTATAGGCTACTAGAAACTTTAGCAATTCTCTTTGCGCTTTCTTTTCGAGTTGCGCAATCTTAATTGCTTTGAGCAGGCTGCGATTTTGTCTTTCGATTTCCCCATTGGCTTACGGCCATAACGGCGTCGACGTGCTGTGGATGATATCATTCTCTTTCAAAAAGATCGAAAACAGATCTGAAACAAATTGTGGACCATTGTCCGTTTTTAACGACTCCGGAGTTCCATGAACAGAAAACCATTTCTCCAACTCTCGGATCACCATTTCTGACGTAACTGACTTGATGATGGCTACTTCTATAAATCTGCTGAAATAATCTACAATCACAAGCAGGTAATGTCCTAACGGCAACGATCCCAATATGTCTACCGCCAGATTCTGCCACGGTTTCTCTGGAAACTTGGTTCTCTTCAACGGTTCTGGAAGACATGGCCTACTTACAAGTTGGCATCCGTGACATGTTTTACACCTCCGCTCCATGTCACCGTCCATACCCGGCCACCATACCTTCTACCGCAATCGGTGTTTGGACTTTACCACACCTTGGTGCCCCACGTGAGCCAAATCTACGACTGGCTTTCTTAACTTCTTTGGAACAACGATTCGTACGCCTCGCAGAACAAGTTTTCCAATTACACATAGCTCAGTACGTACCGCTTTAAACGCTGATGGACAAGAATCCCATGTATTATTATAAATACACCTTCTTAGTTGTGTTAATTCACCATCTTCTGCTGATTCCTTTTCCATTTATTTTACTGGTATTGCTATTAGAGTGGCATGCACTACGACATCAGGGGCGCAACTAGGGTGGTTGGGGGGAGTTCAGCCCCTGCCCTTTTTGTGAGACCTCTAATACTATCTAATACTTACTTAGACATTAGATAAACAGATAATCGTCTGTTGTAGTACGCAATACAATTCTCCGCAAATCTGGCGAGACTCAGAGGCTTCTAGTTCGGCTTCAAGCTCGGCTTCTAATCTTCCATCGGGCGCGGCGAGGCTCTGGTACGAGTCTTCTTACGCTCGTGCTCCAACTTTCAGCGGTTTTCCGCATTTTCTGCAGAGAGCTAAAGAAGTGGCAGAACAACATTTTGTTCTGACAAATACTAGTCTTAAGGCCCGAGTATGTTCTTAATGTATATAGTCTACATACTCAAACGCACTCTGCCTTGTAAAAGATGCTACACTCGCATGTCATAACTCATAGAACGTGCTTTATATATTTTGTAAATCATTCATGTTAATTGTCGGGTAAATAAAAGTTGTTGTTGCTGCTGCTGTAATGTTGTTGTTGTGGTGGTTGTTGTTGTTGTTGAGCGTTGTTATGGTTGTTGAGTGTTCTTGAAGAAGCATAAGGAAGATATCTACTATCCCAAATTGTTTAGAATACTGAGCGCAAGAGTGGCGGAATAGGGGGTCCACCTCAATATTAACGCCAATGAATATTCAGCGAAAGATAAACTAAATTATTCAAAGGTCTGGTTCGTTTTCCCCTTGAATTCTGGTCCCAAACGTGCACATTTTGGGCACAATCAATAAACCTGTGAGGAACAGTCTCAGAATTGTTCCGGGGGAGCATGCCCCCGACCCCCCTTAGCCCCCCCCCCCCCCCAAACAGAACATCTTCCGCCGCCAGTGACTGAGCAACTTTGCCCTTTTTTGCGTTCAACCCCTGCCCTCGAACATTTTCTAGTTGCGCCCCTGGACATGACGAACGTACTCTTCAGCAAATTTCGTACAGCTCTTTCAGCTCGGCAGGACAAACGAGACAGAGTATCAGCGATATTCTGTGCACCAGGGACGTACTTCACTGTAAAGTCATAAGGCTGAAGCCTCAAGACCCATCGTTCTATTCTTGCGGACGGCCGCGACTTTCTTGAATAGATAACTTCTAATGGCCCACAATCAGTAACAAGTTCGAACGATATACCATAAAGGTATAAATGGAATCGTTCGCAAGCTCAGACGAGGAATAACGCCTCTTTTTCTGTCTGCGAATACCTACGCTCCCGTCCGTCAGACTTCTACTTGCATAGGCAATGACTCGGTGTTTTCCCTTTTGATGTTGTATCAGAACGGTTCCAAGTCCCACAGGACTCGCATCTGCTACTATTTGTGTGGCAGCTCTTGCATCAAAATATGCTAAGGTATCCGCGTCTCCCATCTTCTTTACCATCTCGAACGCTTTCTTCTGGTCTTTTCCCCATGAGAAAGGTAAGCTTTGTCGTGTCATACTTTTTAATGGCTCAGCAGTCGTTGCCAGATCTGGGATGAAACGCGCACAAAAATTCACCAATCCCAAGAAACTTCTAACCTCGGAGATCGTTGTGGGCTCTCCTGCCTCAAGGACTGCTCTAACTTTCTCATCCCATGGACCAATACCTTTTCCAGAGAGAACAAGATCCCATATTGCCTCTGCAACTGAGGCTCTTACACAACTCTCATGGAAAAAATTAGACCAAAGAAGGGCGGAACATCGTGCTATTTTCTTATATAAGTGTCATAATAATTTCATAGAACATAATTTTGAATACAGTTTAAATAAGGATTTTCATCAATATAACACTAGGCATAAGAATAATGTTCGTAAGTCAAGTGCTCACACTAGGTGGGGTCATTGGACTGCATTAAATTTTGCAGCAATTGTTTGGAATAAGATATGTATCTCCATTCGTGATGCACCTACATTAGTAGGTTTTAAAAAACAAATTGCGAAGCTTAATTTAACTTAGTATCTATGTATTTTATTTATGCATATCTACTTTGTTCTTTATTATTTAAGTACATTACTTACTATCTATGTATACATTATCTAATTTTGTTTCTTGTATTTTATTAGTTTATTATCTTGTAATGAATTTATTTTAGTCTTATGGTAGGACCCTTCTGTAAATCACCCTCGGGTGAAGTTGGTATCCTCATTAAAGATTATTCTCATCAAGAATACAATTCAGGAAATTCGAAACTAACACTTGCCTGGATTTAAAGTGAGGCCTTTTTCTCGAAGACGTTCGAAAACCTCGGCTGCCTCTTGTCGTGTTCCTCCATATTCCGACCATGGACGATGATATCATCGCATATGTTGTAAGCTCCCTCACATCCTTGAAGAACCTGCTGTACAGGTATAATATGTTGATATAGTTCCGGGCCTGCATGTGTGGTGAATGTTGTTATTCCCCAGGACGCTTCATCCAATTCAATTTGATGATACCCCCATTTCAGATCTAACTGCACTTTCATTCATACTCTGCAGCACCCGATCGTCGACAGTTGGAACCACAATCTTACATCTCCATCTGGTTAGGTACGACACATACTGGGCTCACCCAGGGTGTTGGACCGTCCACTCTTTCAACCACATCTAACTTGATTAGCTCCTCGAGCTTCCCCTCGACCTTGCTTCTTACGCTGAAAGGAATTCTTCTCGGGTTCTGTGCCACGGGTGTAACCTGAGGATCTATGTGTATCTTGGCTTGATAACCCTTGAGTTTTCCTAACCCTTGGAAGCATTCGGGATATTGATCAGGTAATGTCGTCTCCACAACGTTGGCTTGTGGTCCCAACATCAACACTCCCAAGTGTAAAGCTGTCTCTCGGCCCAACAGAGTACTTACGCACGCCCTTTTCCAGCAATGACAATAAATTATGCTTCTGCCTCTTTACCGTCACACTGGATCGTTGATTTGAACACGCCAAGAGTGTCAAGTGGTTCAGACGACCCATATGGATACAGCTTTCTGATTTCCTTTCTCGACTCACACTGGATTCCTTGTCGTTTTAACTCGTCCCATGTACAGTACTGCTCAGAAGTAACCTAACGCTGCGTTCTCGTCCAGAACGCGTTCCCTTCGCGTTCCAGAACGCGTTCCGAACGCGTTCCGGAACGCGTTCCAGAACGCGTTCGATTGCGATGGAAATTTTGTCGGAAGCTATTACCGAATTCGGAAAACTCCGAGTGATTAACCAATGTAACAAATCACATTTATACGAAGAATGTATGAACTTGAGCCTTGGATCAATCAATGATGAGAGTGAATGAGAGTTGCGCATAAGTAATGACTGAGTCAGTAGTTCAGACACTGGCTTAATATACATTTTAGCCCGTGTTTGATTATCACGCGGCGCCATATATTTTTTAAAAACATCAGGGTTGTGGACGGATGGTTGGTACCCTTTTATATGAACGCTCTGTGTTTATTAAAAAAACACTCATCAAATCTTTATTTTATTCATCTGTGAATTAAAACGACCGCTATAAAAATTCGTGACTGCCATGCTTCGCATGCACATTGTAATGTGTGCAATGACATGTTTCGCTACAAGTCGTTTCGCTACAACCAGAAGTCGTTTTGCTACAGTATGTAACACAAAGTCGTTTCGCTTCCAGCGTAACAACTGTAGGTGTCGACTTACCAACAAACGATTTCGTTTTAATGGTTTATTGGTAAGTCGTTTCCTACACTAATATGAGTTTACATCTATACGTTTATGTTTTGTTGTGGTTTCATGTCAGTTGGAAATTATTCTGAATTTTTATCTTGAAATATGCTCTGATAAATATGTAATCAATCTCGTACCCAGAGCCTGCGTTCCTTTATGATTGTCGATGGCGAATTTATATTTAAAGATTATGAGCTCGAGATTTCTATCATGATGTGATAAATGACGATGGCGAAGGCAGAGTCATCTATCATCTCATAGAAATTGAGAGCGAATAGACTATTGGCTAGCGCGGGGTAAAGTTTATAATGATGCGGCAACATCTTTATGAATCATCACTTATTGTTTTCACTCAAGGTAGTAAAGGTAGTAAACTGCCATGATTTTTAGTAACGAAATACTGACGTTTCGAGCGGACGTCTTACTCTGATGAAGGACTCCGCTCGAAACGTCAGTATTTCGTCACTAAAAATCTTGGCACCCTTTACCACCTTTTCACTTTGCTATATATCCAAAACACTGTCTACGCAGCACTCTACTTTTTAACTTTATACTATCGTGATATCGTCGGCCGGGTATTTCATGTTCGAAGGTCGTTTTTGATTGACATGTTTACATGCTTATGTTCGGACGAAGCAAAACATAATCCGTAGATATAAATTCATATTAGACTCGTGTATACGGTAGTGTAGCGAAACGACTTAAGGTTGTAGCGAAACTACTCGTATCACAAGCTGTGGCGGTCAGCAATGCGCAAGAGCTCGTGAACCAAACAAGAGTTCGAAAACCAAACCGCGGCATGGTCAAATAAATTATGAATGAACTTGAAGACGTTTTGTCCATAATTTGTTTCGCCTGGATAACCGGCGATCTGAGTCATTCGTCTATAAATTTGATATGTTCTTCTGTCACTTTTGGCCTTCGACCACTGCGAGGAGCTTCGTTCAATTGACCACTCATTCGATATCGCAAAAGAAAAAGACAGATTGCCGATCTTGAGATTTTAATTCCTTCCTCAATTAGAGTATCTTTTAATTTTGGAATCTTTACTCCAGAAGATCTCACAGAAATTACTCTTTTTCTTGCATATAATGAAAGCTTTGTCATCGTAAAATATCTCTTGTTTCAGTAAATATGGCGGAGCGACGATATGAAACAAGATGACGCTACGAATCGGAAAGTGACGACAATTTCCGGATATGGCCGAACTGATCACGACATGTATAGCCTGAAAACCGGAACGCGTTCCGAACGCAATTTGGAACGCGTTAGGAACGCGTTTGGAACGCGTTCGGAACGCGTTCTGGAACGCATCCGGAACGCGTTTTTGGTTAGGTTATTTCTGAGCAGTACTGTATGTTTATCGACAATATTGCACGATGCTCCAGAATCGATCAAACATTTCTTGTGGTTACTCCGCCCACGACGATATCAATAACCGCATTCGCCTTCGTCGAATTATACTTCTCCTTTTCCCCACGGATCATAAATGCATATTCGCCGTCATCGTAGTCGATCATACGCTTAACTTCTCTTCTCGTTCAGTAGAAACTTGTCTGACTTCACGATTTGTACTATGTCGGCTATTATCTCTTTCTAACTTCGTTCTACATACACTGTACCGCTGCGAAGTGTCCAATCATTTTACATTTATTGCAAGTCTCTTTAGTGGCTGGGCAACTTTTATCTCGCGCAAAATGACCCTCTCGACCACAACGTCAGCGATAGCACTTCAACTTGTTTTTTCGACCGGTTTCTTTCCTTTTCCATTTCGGCGACCTACGTTTGTTGATTTCCATACCACGCAGTTGTTGATTTCATGGTTTGTTGACTTGGCCCCTTCCATTCTTCTAGCTTGAAGGTCAGCCGCTTCCATTGATCGAAAAAAATTCTGCACTTCGTCTAACGTTAAACTTTTCCCCCTTTCCAGTAATTTTCTTCTCAGCCCATTTGATTTACATTTGTCGATAACTTGATCTCGAATAATGTTCTCTTTTCTTTTCACCAAATTGACAGTTATCGGCTTGCCGAATTAATCGTATTACAAATCGACCTGAATCGACCGTTTCAGTACTTTCTTGGCTCATTTGTCGGAACTCGTGTCATTCGAACGGCTCATTTACTTGAGGGATGAATTGAGCGTCCAACGTTCGCATCGCCTTCCCGTATTCGTCTGCTTTGCCGTCTTCTCCACTTGCAGGCCCGGGATCTTCTAAGGTTAAATACACAAAAAGCTTTCTTTTGTTTCGGGTTCGTGACTCCCTTGCCGTCTATAAAGTATTGAAACGCTGTTTTCCACCGCTTCCACCTTGGTTCTACGCTGGTGCTATCTCCAGTGCAGTCAAACGCCATTATTCCTCCTATTTCCAAGTTTACCGCCATCCTCGTCGCCAAATGTAGTGTTTACTCACAATGCAGTTGTAAAACATATACAAAACTAACTTTATTATTTACTAAACCAACTTATATACAATGACTAATTTACATAACTACTTCAATGATTTATCTAACACTATATAAAAACGTATACACTTCATCTTTTCTATATACAAATAAAACTGGACTGAGTATGGATGTAAAAGTTTAGAGACACATACTAAAGTTACAGTAGCTTTCTACTCAGTGATTTTATTTATATGATCTTTATGTACATGGTCAAGTAACTCTTTCAAAAAGTCAAATCTTGCACCACATTTGAAACACATATAATTTATTCCAGTTGGTTCGGTTGCTTCCAGCTCATGGTCTAACTGATGCAGGTCAAATTGTTGCGATGAGGAAAACTTTGTGCCACATTTCATGCATTCAAACTCCACTTGACTTCCATGAATTTTCCCTGTTTTCTTTTTCATGTGATGTGTTTTCGAATGATGTTTCAGAAGTCTTAGCCTTGTGAAATCTTTATTGCAGACTTCGCATTTAAGAGACTTTTCTCCAGTATGAGTTTCCTTGTGGCGCAGTAGGCTACCTGTCGAGGAATACGCTTTATCACAAACATCACATTTGAAAGGCTTTTCTCCTGTATGAGTTCTTTTGTGTCGCAGTAAGCCACTTGATTGGGAAAATGCTTTGTCACAAACGTCACAGTTGAAAGGCTTTTCTCCTGTATGAGTTCTTTTATGTTGTAGTAAGTGACCTAACAGCGAAAATGCTTTGTCACAGTCATCACACTTGAAAGGCTTTTCTCCCGTATGAGTTTTTTTATGATATAGTAAGCCACCTGAGTAGTAAAATGCTTTGTCACAAACGTCACACTTGAAAGGCTTTACTCCTGTATGAGTTCTTTTATGATATAGTAGGTTACATGACAGGGAAAATGCTTTGTCACAGTCATCACACTTGAAAGGCTTTTCTCCTGTATGAGTTCTTTTATGATATAGTAAGCCACTTGACTGGGAAAATACTTTGTCACAGTCATCACACTTGAAAGGCTTTTCTCCTGTATGAGTTCTTTTATGTTGATGTAAACCACTTGAATGGGAAAATGCTTTGTCACAGACATCACACTTAAAAGGCTTTTCTCCTGTATGAGTTATTTTATGTTGTAGTAAGCCACCTGAGTGGGAAAATGCTTTGTCACAAACATCACACTTGAAAGGCTTTTCTCCTGTATGATTACTTTTATGATATAGTAAGCCACCTGAGTTGGAAAATGCTTTGTCACAAACATCACACTTGAAAGGCGTTTCTCCTGTATGATTACGTTTGTGATATACTAAGCCACCTGAGTTGGAAAATGCTTTGTCACAAACATCACACTTGAAAGGCTTTTCTCCTGTATGAGTTCTTTTATGATATAGTAAGCCACTTGACTGGGAAAATACTTTCTCACAGACATCACATTTGAAAGGCTTTTCTAATGTATGAGTACTATTATGTTGTAGTAAGCCACCTGAGTTGGAAAATGCTTTGTCACAAACATCACACTTGAAAGGCTTTTCTCCTGTATGATTGTTTTTATGATATAGTAAGCCACTTGATGAGCAAAATCCTTTCTCACAGACATCACATTTGAAAGGCTTTTCTCCTGTGTGAGTTCTTTTATGATATACTAAGCCACCTGAGTGGGAAAATGCTTTGTCACAAACATCACACTTGAAAGGCTTTTCTCCTGTATGATTACGTTTGTGATATAGTAAGCCACTTGATGAGAGAAATTCTTTCTCACAGACATCACACTTGAAAGGCTTTACTCTAGTATTAGTTTTGTTATGCTGCATGTTTGTTGAAAAAGAAAACAGCACCACAAAACACCTTGCACAACTCTATTTGCAAAATTGTCAGTAACTCTAGAATATTAAAAATAAAAAGAAGATCAACAAATAGTTTGCCAAAAAGGTAATGTAAATTAACAACTTCATACAGTAAATATTGATCACCTTTCCTGTTCTGTTCAACACATAAATATTGGAGATAGATATCTATACAGCAGATATAAGTTCTAGGCACCTTCCTCCCATTAACCTATTTGCACATACTTATATAGAACTTCCCCCAATATGATGTTGAATCATTCGGTCCTACTAATTACTGGCAGGGACTATAAAACGATTACCCGGGACAGCAAAAGGAATGCCGATGCAAGATGAAATTAGTAACTTTAAGCGAGGGTGATAATCTCGCCGCGGTAGAGATCCATTTCTCACGAATAGTTTAAATATTTATATTGCATTTTTCGCAACTGGTCCCGGTTTGGTCTTAAAATGTATGTATTCCAACACTCGAAATTTTCCTTCACCATATAAATCCTTTCAATATATATATATATATGTTTGATCGAGTGAAATGCCAAATATTAGAATCTTATCCCGGCATTACCACCATATATACAGAACTCGTGACTAGGCTCTCGGCAACGGCTTCCGTAGCTCAGTGGTCAGAGCGCTGCACTAGCAATCGCAGGGTCGCGGGTTCAATTCCTACCGGAAGGCCGCTAAGTTGCATTTTTCGCAACTGGTCCCGGTTTGGTCTTAAAATGTATGTATTCCAACACTCGAAATTTTCCTTCACCTTAAATCCTTTCAACATGTAGTTTGATCGAGTGAAATGCCAAATATTACCTATAATATACCCAGAATCTTATCCCGGCATTACCACCATATATACAGAACTCGTGACTAGGCTCTCGGCAACGGCTTCCGTAGCTCAGTGGTCAGAGCGCTGCACTAGCAATCGCAGGGTCGCGGGTTCAATTCCTACCGGAAGGCCGCTAAGTTGCATTTTTCGCAACTGGTCCCGGTTTGGTCTTAAAATGTATGTATTCCAACACTCGAAATTTTCCTTCACCTTAAATCCTTTCAATATATATATATATATATATATATATATATATATATATATATATATATATATATATATATATATAAAAGTAGAGTGCTGCGTAGACAGTGTTTTGAATATATAGCAAAGTGAAAAGGTGGTAAACTGCCAAGAATTTAGTGACGAGATACTGACGTTTCGAGCGGAGCCCTTCATCAGAGTAAGACGAGATGAAATTAAATAAATAGAGCTTATATATATATGCCAAAAGGGTGTCACAAGTAGAAAGTAGCCAATCAAATGCACGGGAGATAAACAAACTAATAATTAATGAGATGAGAAACGTTAGATCATTTGCTATTTGTACCGTCGATCAGCAAACAGACTGAGGGGGCGGGAGAAATGACAGGTCCAATATTCAAGGGGATTAGGCGATAATATTAGCATAAGAAACAAAAAACTTGAAAAGGAATGAAAGTGCATACGCGAATAATAAAAAATTAATAATAATAAAGGTTCCAAGCAAACTAAAATAACCAAAAACTTTGGGAAATTAAATAAAAGAAAAACGTTCGTTAAGACCAAGAGGATGTGTGGTGCCAAGTTTAAAAATGAGACGCTTCTCTTGACGCTTGCGGTTATCGTTGCCACCGGAGATGGGAAGGATGGCACAGACTTTCATGTCTGAAACCAAATGGTTGGAGCTGTTGAAATGGCGGGCTACAGGTTTGTCACCATCATTGATCCTCACGGAACGAAGATGTTCAGCAAACCTGTCCTGAAAGACGTCGCCCAGTTTCACCGATGTAGATTTTAGGGCATTTATCGCATGAAATGCAATAAATTATGTTGGTGGACGTGCATGAAAAAGCATGACGGATTGTGTGGTCGAATTTGGGGGCAGTAATAACTGTAGTGGGATTGAGAAAAGCGCATGTGTTACAGCGGGAACGGCCGCAAGAAAATGTTCCCGCTGGTGCCGAGGTATTTTGTTTAAGGGCACTATGTACTAAGGAGTCACGAATGTTTTTTATTACGGCGAAAAGATACCAAAGGGTTGTCGGTGAAAATGGCTGACGTCTCAGGATCATTTTGTAAAATGTGAAAATTCCGATTAATAATATTTTTAACTTTAAAATTGAAAGGATGAAATGTTAGAACTAAAGGAATTTTATTGTTTGAAACTCGTTCCAAAGATGGTTCAAGGGCGTCTAAACGGGGGACGAGAAAAGCTTTCTGAACGGCGAGGTCTAAAAGGTTGGTAGGGTAACCACGTTGGACAAAAAAAGATCTCATTTCCATTGATTTGACTTGAAAATCTTGGTCGTCGCTACATAAGCGGCGAAGACGCAAGAATTGGGAGTAAGGGATGGATTGCTTAGTGTGGTTGGGATGAGAGGATGAAAATAGAAGATAACTATGGGAGTCAGTAGGCTTGTACGAGACCGACGTTTTCAGCGAATCACCATTAATCGAAATTAAAATATCAAGGAACGACACAGAGGTCTCGCTGATTTCCCACGTGAACTTCAGAGCAGGATGAAAATCATCAACAAAGTTGATGAACTGCTCTAAAAGGACACGTGAACACGACGCTGTTCCTAAACAGTCATCGATAAATCTTCCGAAAAAATCAGGCAAGGGACCCGTGTATTGTTCAAAGATCTGTTTTTTCAACATAACCAACAAATAAATTAGCATAGCTTGGACCCATTTTGGTGCCCATCGCAACACCACTTATTTGTTGATAATGTTCACCATCAAACGAAAAATTGTTAAGGGTAAGCACTAGTTCTGCTAAGCGGAGTAACGTGGTTGTGGAGGGTTCTAAATTAGTGCGCTGATCAAAGAAAAACTTCAGAGCTTCAAGGCCATCACAATGGGGAATGACGGTGTATAAGGACTTGACGTCCATCGTGAAAATAAATTTATCGGAACTACTGAAACGTAACTGGTCGAAAATTTGCAAGGCATGTTTAGTATCTTTGATATAAGAAGGCAACTTCTTAACCAAAGGATACATAACGTTGTCTAGAAAACTGGAAACGAGCTCGGTGGGGCAACTACAAGCGGAAACAATCGGCCTGCCAGGATTGTTAGGTTTATGGATTTTAGGTAGGAAATATATGACAGGCGTTCTGGGGGTTGTTAATATAAGGTTAGATGCAGAGGCAGGCAATTCACCGGCTTGGATGAAATTCTTGATGGTAGTTTTGACGGATTTTTGGTGAGATTGAGTGGGATCGGAATTCAACTTAGTATAAAAGATGGTGTCGCTGAGTTGACGAAGAGCCTCTTGTCGATACAAGTCCGCTCTCCAGACAACTACAGCGCCACCTTTGTCCGCAGGTTTTATGACAACGTCATTTCGGCATCGTAATGAATTCAAAGCTAGAAGCTCTTCTTTGTTAAGGTTATGAACTTGTTTTCTGCGCGGAGGTTGCAATTTATCAATGTCATGGCGGCATTGTCTTACGAAAAGATCAAGGGAAGAAAAATCACCTTCGGATGGAGACCAAGACGACTTCTTGGGGTTGAGTTCTTCGAAAATATCCTTATTGCTATTGAAAGTGGGCTTATCATGAAAAAAGGCTTTGAGGCGCATGCGGCGGAAGAAAGATTCGGTATCCTCTTTAACTGAAAATAGATCGATGGGCCCGGAGTTGGGAACAAACTTGAGACCTTTCGCAAGAAAGGATCTCTCGGGGTCAGATAATGGCAAATCAGAGGGAATAGTGAAAACTAGACGAGTGACTTCGTTAGAGGAACTAGTGCTTTGGGAGGGATTCGGGGAAGGACCCAGTAATTTGGCCAATTTGGACGCCTTAACGTCTTTAAGAAAAACATAGAGTCTGGAATTTAGCATGCGAATTTGTTGAACGATAGCGGTAAACAAAATAGGTGGGCAGACCTGGGAGAGAGAGGACTTACATCCCGAGATGTAGTCATCAGTATGTTGTAAATTACTGGACATAGATTTAATAGTGATACGCATCAAACGACGGGAATGACTCGAACAAGCCGCTGATATGTGATGGGAATAACGACGATCGATAGCGGGGAGATTAAAAGACAATAAATCAAAAGAGGATCTAAAAACCGTAGGGAATGACCCTCCGATATAAACAACGACTAATAAAAGTAATGTGACTGGAAAAACGGGTTTTAGATAAAATAAGGTCAAACAAACGTAGAGCATGATTACTGATCGACGGTAAAAAAGGAAGCAAATAACTTACCATTTCGTGACGGAGACTTTGACGAAACTTCTTAAGGTTAGGCATGTCGCAGCGGTATATAGAATATCCGAGAGTAGTAAAAAAGTAGAGTGCTGCGTAGACAGTGTTTTGAATATATAGCAAAGTGAAAAGGTGGTAAACTGCCAAGAATTTAGTGACGAGATACTGACGTTTCGAGCGGAGCCCTTCATCAGAGTAAGACGAGATGAAATTAAATAAATAGGGCTTATATATATGCCAAAAGGGTGTCACAAGTAGAAAGTAGCCAATCAAATGCACGGGAGATAAACAAACTAATAATTAATGAGATGGGAAACGTTAGATCATTTGCTATTTTTAACAGTCGATCAGCAAGCAGACTGAGGGGGCGGGAGAAATGACAGGTCCAATATTCAAGGGGATTAGGCGATAATATTAGCATAAGAAACAAAAACTTGAAAAGGAATGAAAGTGTATACGCGAATAATAAAAATTTTTCACATTTTACAAAATGATCCTGAGACGTCAGCCATTTTCACCGACAACCCTTTGGTATCTTTTCGCCGTAATAAAAACATTCGTGACTCCTTAGTACATAGTTCCCTTAAACAAAATACCTCGGCACCAGCGGGAACATTTTCTTGCGGCCGTTCCCGCTGTAACACATGCGCTTTTCTCAATCCCACTACAGTTATTACTGCCCCCAAATTCGACCACACAATCCGTCATGCTTTTTCATGCACGTCCACCAACATAATTTATTGCATTTCATGCGATAAATGCCCTAAAATCTACATCGGTGAAACTGGGCGACGTCTTTCAGACAGGTTTGCTGAACATCTTCGTTCCGTGAGGATCAATGATGGTGACAAACCTGTAGCCCGCCATTTCAACAGCTCCAACCATTTGGTTTCAGACATGAAAGTCTGTGCCATCCTTCCCATCTCCGGTGGCAACGATAACCGCAAGCGTCAAGAGAAGCGTCTCATTTTTAAACTTGGCACCACACATCCTCTTGGTCTTAACGAACGTTTTTCTTTTATTTAATTTCCACAAGTTTTTGGTTATTTTAGTTTGCTTGGAACCTTTATTATTATTAATTTTTTATTATTCGCGTATGCACTTTCATTCCTTTTCAAGTTTTTGTTTCTTATGCTAATATTATCGCCTAATCCCCTTGAATATTGGACCTGTCATTTCTCCCGCCCCCTCAGTCTGCTTGCTGATCGACTGTTAAAAATAGCAAATGATCTAACGTTTCCCATCTCATTAATTATTAGTTTGTTTATCTCCCGTGCATTTGATTGGCTACTTTCTACTTGTGACACCCTTTTGGCATATATATAAGCCCTATTTATTTAATTTCATCTCGTCTTACTCTGATGAAGGGCTCCGCTCGAAACGTCAGTATCTCGTCACTAAATTCTTGGCAGTTTTACCACCTTTTCACTTTGCTATATATTCAAAACACTGTCTACGCAGCACTCTACTTTTTTACTACTCTCGGATATTCTATATACCGCTGCGACATGCCTAACCTTAAGAAGTTTCGTCAAAGTCTCCGTCACGAAATGGTAAGTTATTTGCTTCCTTTTTTACCGTCGATCAGTAATCATGCTCTACGTTTGTTTGACCTTATTTTATCTAAAACCCGTTTTTCCAGTCACATTACTTTTATTAGTCGTTGTTTATATCGGGGGGTCATTCCCTACGGTTTTAGATCCTCTTTTGATTTATTGTCTTTTAATCTCCCCGCTATCGATCGTCGTTATTCCCATCACATATCAGCGGCTTGTTCGAGTCATTCCCGTCGTTTGATGCGTATCACTATTAAATCTATGTCCAGTAATTTACAACATACTGATGACTACATCTCGGGATGTAAGTCCTCTCTCTCCCAGGTCTGCCCACCTATTTTGTTTACCGCTATCGTTCAACAAATTCGCATGCTAAATTCCAGACTCTATGTTTTTCTTAAAGACGTTAAGGCGTCCAAATTGGCCAAATTACTGGGTCCTTCCCCGAATCCCTCCCAAAGCACTAGTTCCTCTAACGAAGTCACTCGTCTAGTTTTCACTATTCCCTCTGATTTGCCATTATCTGATCCCGAGAGATCCTTTCTTGCGAAAGGTCTCAAGTTTGTTCCCAACTCCGGGCCCATCGATCTATTTTCAGTTAAAGAGGATACCGAATCTTTCTTCCGCCGCATGCGCCTCAAAGCCTTTTTTCATGATAAGCCCACTTTCAATAGCAATAAGGATATTTTCGAAGAACTCAACCCCAAGAAGTCGTCTTGGTCTCCATCCGAAGGTGATTTTTCTTCCCTTGATCTTTTCGTAAGACAATGCCGCCATGACATTGATAAATTGCAACCTCCGCGCAGAAAACAAGTTCATAACCTTAACAAAGAAGAGCTTCTAGCTTTGAATTCATTACGATGCCGAAATGACGTTGTCATAAAACCTGCGGACAAAGGTGGCGCTGTAGTTGTCTGGAGAGCGGACTTGTATCGACAAGAGGCTCTTCGTCAACTCAGCGACACCATCTTTTATACTAAGTTGAATTCCGATCCCACTCAATCTCACCAAAAATCCGTCAAAACTACCATCAAGAATTTCATCCAAGCCGGTGAATTGCCTGCCTCTGCATCTAACCTTATATTAACAACCCCCAGAACGCCTGTCATATATTTCCTACCTAAAATCCATAAACCTAACAATCCTGGCAGGCCGATTGTTTCCGCTTGTAGTTGCCCCACCGAGCTCGTTTCCAGTTTTCTAGACAACGTTATGTATCCTTTGGTTAAGAAGTTGCCTTCTTATATCAAAGATACTAAACATGCCTTGCAAATTTTCGACCAGTTACGTTTCAGTAGTTCCGATAAATTTATTTTCACGATGGACGTCAAGTCCTTATACACCGTCATTCCCCATTGTGATGGCCTTGAAGCTCTGAAGTTTTTCTTTGATCAGCGCACTAATTTAGAACCCTCCACAACCACGTTACTCCGCTTAGCAGAACTAGTGCTTACCCTTAACAATTTTTCGTTTGATGGTGAACATTATCAACAAATAAGTGGTGTTGCGATGGGCACCAAAATGGGTCCAAGCTATGCTAATTTATTTGTTGGTTATGTTGAAAAACAGATCTTTGAACAATACACGGGTCCCTTGCCTGATTTTTTCGGAAGATTTATCGATGACTGTTTAGGAACAGCGTCGTGTTCACGTGTCCTTTTAGAGCAGTTCATCAACTTTGTTGATGATTTTCATCCTGCTCTGAAGTTCACGTGGGAAATCAGCGAGACCTCTGTGTCGTTCCTTGATATTTTAATTTCGATTAATGGTGATTCGCTGAAAACGTCGGTCTCGTACAAGCCTACTGACTCCCATAGTTATCTTCTATTTTCATCCTCTCATCCCAACCACACTAAGCAATCCATCCCTTACTCCCAATTCTTGCGTCTTCGCCGCTTATGTAGCGACGACCAAGATTTTCAAGTCAAATCAATGGAAATGAGATCTTTTTTTGTCCAACGTGGTTACCCTACCAACCTTTTAGACCTCGCCGTTCAGAAAGCTTTTCTCGTCCCCCGTTTAGACGCCCTTGAACCATCTTTGGAACGAGTTTCAAACAATAAAATTCCTTTAGTTCTAACATTTCATCCTTTCAATTTTAAAGTTAAAAATATTATTAATCGGAATTTTCACATTTTACAAAATGATCCTGAGACGTCAGCCATTTTCACCGACAACCCTTTGGTATCTTTTCGCCGTAATAAAAACATTCGTGACTCCTTAGTACATAGTGCCCTTAAACAAAATACCTCGGCACCAGCGGGAACATTTTCTTGCGGCCGTTCCCGCTGTAACACATGCGCTTTTCTCAATCCCACTACAGTTATTACTGCCCCCAAATTCGAACCACACAATCCGTCATGCTTTTTCATGCACGTCCACCAACATAATTTATTGCATTTCATGCGATAAATGCCCTAAAATCTACATCGGTGAAACTGGGCGACGTCTTTCAGACAGGTTTGCTGAACATCTTCGTTCCGTGAGGATCAATGATGGTGACAAACCTGTAGCCCGCCATTTCAACAGCTCCAACCATTTGGTTTCAGACATGAAAGTCTGTGCCATCCTTCCCATCTCCGGTGGCAACGATAACCGCAAGCGTCAAGAGAAGCGTCTCATTTTTAAACTTGGCACCACACATCCTCTTGGTCTTAACGAACGTTTTTCTTTTATTTAATTTCCCACAAGTTTTTGGTTATTTTAGTTTGCTTGGAACCTTTATTATTATTAATTTTTTATTATTCGCGTATGCACTTTCATTCCTTTTCAAGTTTTTGTTTCTTATGCTAATATTATCGCCTAATCCCCTTGAATATTGGACCTGTCATTTCTCCCGCCCCCTCAGTCTGCTTACTTGTACTACCACTTATTACCCTAAGTGGCTTTGTACTACCACTTATTATTCTGTAGTATTATAAAGAACAAATGGTATATATTTTAAACTGCATGGATTTAATTCCAACTGTCAAAATATTATACATATATGTTTTGAAAATTCTAAATTTTCCAAATCTCTCTGTTAAGTATTTCAAAATGTGTCTATTAGATTTCGGAGCTTGGAGCAAATACACAATACAGTGTACAATTATTTAAATTACATTAAAATTAGCGAGTCAAGTCAAAAAGTTAAACGATAAAGTGAAGCACTGAACTGAAGGTAATGGCTATTCGTACGGTAGTCGTACGGTAGCCGTACGACGCTATAGTCTCTTAGAATTCAACGAAATATGCGGGTAAATATCACCAAAATCCTAAACCTAACCCTAATCCTAACCAAATTGCTAACGGCTAACCCTAACCAAAAAAACTATGTAGAAAAGGCAAATTAATTGCTCAACACAGACCGGTGAGTCGGTGACAATGTACATAATTACTAGTCATGTTTGAGAATACTAATTTATTTACCTTTTACTTGTGCCTGTCTTTGATTATCTTGTCCTTCAACACTACAGTTTCGGCATGAAATCAGCTGATAATGTCTATAGTAATGTTTGTTAAACTGACAAACATTACTGCATCCGATGATTTTGTGAGGGAATGCTGGTTTTTATGTAAAACTTTCGCCGTCGGCGAATGGCGGCTTCTTCCGGAAAGCGGTTTGTCGCGCTGGCGTCAATTTAAATTTAAATTACGACAAATTTAACGCACCAAAAAAACCCGTTTCAATACCGTTTCAATTTTTGCATTCGCAATCATGTGACGGTTGCAATTTAAATATTAATTCAAATGCCGAGGTCTACCAATCAGCTTCTGTCTATATCTAGTTACCAGGGCCAAATTTTCCGATGCCGCGCATGATCGACGACGTTGATCCTGAATGGCTCAATATATATATATATATACAAGGAAACTGAATGTGAGACTGAAAACGCTAGGATTCCCGTGATGAGGGACTAAACGCCGGTCGATATTAGCACCCTCGCCCTCAGGCATTTGGCCGGCGCTTCGCGCCGGGCGAGGGGATTAGTGTACATGTTCGGGGTTTATCGTCATTGGGGGTGAGCTCTGAACAATATGGCAGTCTTTTGATCCCTATCATCATGTCAATGTTGCCAAGCGAAATAAGATTATTGATCGCCCGAAAAAGTTCCACGGACGTTTGGGAAATCGATGAGCTTCTGGAGACCATCAAGAACGAAGTTGAAGCTAGAGAAGCTAGTGATGTTGTAAAGATTAATGAAGTTCGTCGACAAAATTATGGCGAAAATCGAGGCGAAAATAATTCAAGGCGTCAATCAACATCGTCTACCACGGCCTTGACAACGAGATCGTCGCCGGAAAATATTCGATGTGTTTACTGTAATGGTTCGCATTATTCTGCGTCATGCGAGAAAATCGTCAGCACTAAGGATCGAAAGGAAATACTTTATAAAGAAGGACGGTGTTTTAATTGCATCAAAAAGGGTCATTATACGAAGAGTTGTCAGAATGCCAAATCATGTCGTTATTGTGGTGGGCGACATCATCAATCAATTTGCGCGCCTAAAACCGAAACAAGGGAAGGAAAAACGAAGCATGAATCCAGAGTGGAAGAGAAACCAGCAACGCCTGAAAGAAGCGAGTCGACTGTCGTAGCAAAGGTTACCACTAATCAAGATAAAGTCGGAAGGACTGTTTTACTACAAACCGCAAGGGCCTTCGCTCTCAACGAAAACAACACGAAGTCATCAACCAGTCAGGATTTTGTTCGACAGTGGTTCGCAGCGCACTTATGTTACGTCTCGTTTAAGCTCGAAGTTGAGTTTAAAACCGATAAAGACAGAGACATTGCGTCTGAACACCTTTGGTCAAGGTAATTACAGAAAGGAGAAATGTGCTGTTGTTAAGCTTCGTTTAAGGAAAAACAGCGAAGAAATCGACATAGTCGCATTGGAACATCCAGTTATTTGTTCTCCACTACCGTCTAAAGTTTGCTTCAATCAACCACTTTTAGAAGGCCTGGAATTAGCAGACAATTTCGATGGTAGTCCAGGTGACATCGATATCCTCGTGGGGTCCGATTACTATTGGAATTTCGTCTCTGGGGAAATAATTCGAGGGGAAGATGGCCTGACTGCTATTGCAAGTAATATGGGATGGTTGTTATCCGGTCCACTACACGTTTTAGAGATTAACGACGACACGGTTGTTTCCAATCTAGTCATTTCGGCAGATTGCAAGCAAGCACCAAACCAAAATGAAGTATTAGCAAGTGAATTGAAGCGGTTTTGGGACGTGGAGTCTGTTGGTGTTCGTGAGAGTAACGACAAAGATGAGGATCCATCGAATCAAATTATTGAAGATGTTCAATTTAACAATGGCCGTTATGTGTTGGGCCTTCCATGGAACCAAGAACACAGACCTGAATGTAACAATTACGAACTGTGTCACAATCGCCTTAGATCGCTGCATTACAAGCTTAGGAAACAACCCAACATCCTACAAGAGTACAGTATGACAACATCATCAAGGGTCAACTGGAATCATAGAAAAAATACCAACTCAAGAGTCGAAGGAAGAAGCCGAGAATGTCCACTACATACCGCATCATGCTGTAATTCGAGATAACAAGGAGACAACTAAAGTTAGAATTGTATATGACTGTTCAGCCAAGTCACTAAAACAAGATTGCTCATTAAACGACTGTTTGAAAACTGGTCCAAATTTTATACCAAAGCTGTTCGAAGTCTTGGTACGATTTAGAAGTAATCCTGTGGGACTTATTGCGGATATCGAAAAGGCCTTTCTGATGGTTGGAATACGTCATGAAGATCGAAATATGCTTCGATTCTTGTGGTTCAAGGATCCAAATAATACAAGACCAGAAGTGGCGCAATTGCGGTTCTGTCGTTTGGTCTTTGGTTTGAGATATTCACCTTCAATGCTGGGAGGTACAATCCTCCATCACATAGATTCCTACAAGGAACGCTTTCCTGAAATAGTTGAAGTCATCAAGAACTCTCTATATGTGGATGATCTTGTGTCTGGGTCAACAAACGACGAGGAAGCATTCAACATCTACGACAAATCCAAGAAGATAATGTTAGATGCCGGGTTCAATCTGAGGAAGTGGAACTCAAACTCCAAGAAGCTTATGGACAAAATCCAGAGTACAGAAGGTGCTGTTAACCAACAACCATGTCATCCATCAACAGCAGTTGAAGAAGACGAGTCTTACACCAAGTACCAAGTGGGTCCATGCAGCAACAAGGATGATTCAGTCAAGCTACTTGGTATCGCCTGGAATACCACATCTGATTACTTCTATTTTAATCTTTCTGAATTAGTAAACCAAGCTAAGTCATTCCCAGTCAGGGTCATTAAATCCAGCTGACCTTCCATCAAGAGGTATTTCAGGCAGCGAAATTCTCAAGAGCACAATCTGGTGGAGTGGTCCGCCATTCTTGCACCATCCGGAAGACAAGTGGCCTACCAATCCAATTATTGAGAAGGACAAGGCATTCGAAGAATTGTCAAGCAACCCTATGCCCACAACTCATGTTTTGGCGACTTGTGATGATATCCAAGCAACCAGTTGTATCAACAAGGTTATTGATTGCGAACGCTTTGGTAATTTGCTCCACCTTCTTCGAGTGTCTGCATATGTTCTTAAGGCAGTCAAGTTGTTCAAACGAGCAATCGTGGGGAGCGTGCAACCACAGGCGATAAAGGAGACAGTGTTGACGGCTGATCAGATTACCGAAGCTGAAATTTGTTGGATCAAATTGGTTCAAGCTACTGCATTCGACAAGGAACTATCTTATCTCAAGAACAATCGAACAGTCAATGAACCGTCACTTGTCAGACAATTTGGTCTATTTGTTGGCGATGATGGTACAATCAAATGTAAAGGTCGACTCAACCATGCAAACTACCCTCGAGACACCGATTTGTTTACCTTACCATACTCGCGCCACATGAAAGAGTAAAGCACAGCGGGATAAGAGATACATTATCCACCATCAGGGAACGATTTTGGATTTTAAGAGGACGAGAATCTGTCAAGAAGGTTTTACAACGATGCGTGCTGTGTAGAAGGATGGAGGGTCAACTTACCATATCGGTTTAACGCAACTCCAGATCTACCAACGACTAGAGTATCTGACGGTCCTCCCTTTAATCATACAGGAATAGATTTTGCTGGCCCATTGTTCGTGAAAACGTCGAAACCGACTGATGAGAAAGAATGTCAAGAGAGCAAGGTTTATATTTGTATATTCACGTGCCAGTCAACAAGAGCAGTGCATTTAGAGTTAACAGCAGGACTTGATGCACAATCGTTTCTGCAAGCATTTCGAAGGTTCTCAAGCCGCAGAGGTTTACCGTCATCTCTGATGTCGGACAACGCCCGAAACAAAGGAAGTGTGCAAGATTATCAGACCGGACGAATTTCAACGCTATTTAGCGAACAACCGAATTACATGGAAATTTATAATCGAAAGAGCTGGGGTGGGGAGGCTTCTGGGAACGCCTTGTAAAGAGCATAAAGAGAAGTCTTAAGAAAATCATTGGTCGTGCATCATTGTCATTCGAGGAGATGAGGACAGTTCTTGTAGAGACCGAAGCAGTACTCAATGCCCGTCCAATAACTTACGTCTATGTCGATGAGGAGTCAGTATCATATCCCCAGACTCCGTCGCATTTGTTAAATGGTCGACGAATAACTAACATGCCAAACAGTGTACATTTTGAAGTTGTTAGTACTTATAAGACCTTGACAAGGAGAGCTCGACACCAGAAAAACATTCTGCAACAGTTCACTAATGCCAAATGTCAAATATTACCTATAATATACCCACTACCCAGAATCTTATTCCGGCATTACCACCATATATACAGAACTCGTGACTAGGCTCTCGGCAACGGCTTCCGTAGCTCAGTGGTCAGAGCACTGCACTAGCATCGCAGGGTCGTGGGTTCAATTCCAGCCGGAAGGCCTTGAAGTTGCATTTTTCGCAACTGGTCCTGGTTTGGTCTTAAAATGTATGTATTCCAACACTCGAAATTTTCCTTCACCATAAATCCTTTCAACATGTAGTTTGATCGACTGAAATGCCAAATATTACCTATAATATACCCAGAATCTTATCCCGGCATTACCCACCATATATACAGAACTCGTGACTAGGCTCTCGGCAACGGCTTCCGTAGCTCGGTGGTCAGAGCACTGCACTAGCATCGCAGGGTTGTGGGTTCAATTCCAGCCGGAAGGCCTTGAAGTTGCATTTTTCGCAACTGGTCCTGGTTTGGTCTTAAAATGTATGTATTCCAACACTCGAAATTTTCCTTCACCATAAATCCTTTCAACATGTAGTTTGATCGACTGAAATGCCAAATATTACCTATAATATACCCAGAATCTTATCCCGGCATTACCCACCATATATACAGAACTCGTGACTAGGCTCTCGGCAACGGCTTCCGTAGCTCAGTGGTCAGAGCACTGCACTAGCATCGAAGGGTCGCGGGTTCAATTTGAGCAGGAAGGCCTTGAAGTTGCATTTTTCGCAACTGGTCCCGGTTTGGTCTTAAAATGTATGTATTCCAACACTCGAAATTTTCCTTCACCATAAATCCTATCAACATGTAGTTTGATCGAGTGAAATGCCAAATATTACCCATATATATACATATATATATATATATATATATATATATATATATATATATATATATATATATATATATATATATATATATATATATATATATATATATATATATATATATATATATATATATATATATATATATATATATATATATATATATATATATATATATATATATAGATATATATATATATATATATATATATATATATATATATATATATATATATATATATATATATATATATATATATATAGATATATATATATAGATATATATATATATATAGATATATAGATATATAGATATATAGGTGAAATGGTTCACATGGCGATGGAGCAAAACTTTGCGAAAGCGATGAGTTATCCATACGTTAGTATTCCACACTATGGATCACTCACACTCAAAGGGAGAAAAGCTGGTGAGGTGAAAGATAAACTTCTATCAATTATTGAGAATGGGCAAAGCAAGATGGAATCAGTATTAAATTTAGAAAGGCAAGACGACGAAGCTATACATAGAAAGAATATTACCGCTCCCTTGGGTTTACGACTCTTTGTCTCTGATGAGGGCGACGATGATTCATCTTTAAATGAATTAAAATACCAAATGAATAAATTTAAATAAATTATCAACGATAAAATAGAAGCTCTCTCTGCTGAAGTCAATAACCTCAAGGACATAAATTCAAACACGACACAGTCCCTAGAACACGACGCTACGAAGTTAAGAATAGAAAATATAAAACTGTCTGAAGAGAACGAAGACCTATGGGAAAGGAACATGAATATATCATTTATTATGTCTGACCTAAACACAAAGGTCAAGGAACAAGAAAAGAATAGTTTAGTTACCGCGCTGAGGTATGTCCAGTATAGCCATCGGATAGCAGATGGTAACAGACGGTAACAAATTGTAACAGATGGTAGCAGGTAGTAACAGATCGTAGCAGTTCTAACGTTTCGTTGTTAACACAACATCTTCAGAGAATAATACTTTACATAAGTGAAGAAAGCCTAAATATATAGTTACAAAGTTGTCATAAATTACGGATTAATTAACCAATCAAGAGAGAAAACTAAAAATATATATTACAGGATGAGACGACACTAGTATACAATGACAATAACGGAATTATAAGCTTACAAAAGAAAAAGTGGTGCGGTGCCAATATTTACGTTTAAAGGTGGTTTAAGATCACGAATGAGAAGAGTTTCGCGTAAAAGAAGTTCTGATTCGAAAGTACAACTGGAGATAATCTTAAAATCACTAAAAGAAACATAGTAAGAAGAAACATGGGAAGAAGTATAGTAACCCTCCTCTCACAAGTACAGGTATCCTCTCTCATCACCGTGACACTGGTCACCCTGTTTCTTTTAGTGATTTTAAGATTATCTCTAGTTGTACTTTCGAATCAGAACTTCTTTTGCGCGAAACTCTTCTCATTCGCGATCTCAAACCTGCTTTAAACGCAAATATTGGCACCGCACAACTTTTTCTTTTGTAATCTTATAATTCCGTTATTGTCATTGTATACTAGTGTCGTCTCATCCTGTAATATTTCTAGTTTCCTCTCTTGATTTGTTAATTAATCCGTAATTTATGACAACTTGGTAACTATATATTTAGGCTTTCTTCACTTATGTAAATTATTATTCTCTGAAGATGTTGTGTTAACAACGAAACGTTAGAACTTTAATAAATATTATGATTTCACTTGTGTTTTACTCAATATAATGGTTTTTGTCAAAATATTATGCTATAATTTATAATATATATAAATATATAAATAAATAAATATATAAATAAATAAATATATAAATAAATAAATATATAAATAAATAAATATATAAATAAATAAATATATAAATAAATAAATATATAAATAAATAAATATATAAATAAATAAATAAATAAATATATATATATATATATATATATATATATATATATATATATATATATATATATATATATATATATATATATATATTACGCTCTGCAAATTAATGCAGAGCACTCTACCGAAAGTATAAACTCAATTCACCAGATAGATTTTTTATATATATATATATATATATATAGGGGAATTCCTGGGGAACATTTATACTCGCATTTCTTTAGCGATGGACACGAAGGAGTTAATGATATGACAGTGATAATAATTGACAAAACGGATGTTAGGGAACCAACCAGAAGAGAAGCTTTCTGGGCTTATAAACTTAATTCATTTGTCCCTAGGGGACTGAATATTAGGGATTTTACTTGATTTGACTTTGTAATTAGCTTTTTTATGTTATATAATGCTCGAACTCTCTGTAAACTCGTGTATCTTGACAAAGGGGCAGAGCCCCGAAACGTAGATTAAAGTTTTTAAAAGTTATCTTGATCAATATATATATATATATATATATATATATATATATAAAGTAGAGTGCTGCGTAGACAGTGTTTCGAATATATAGCAAAGTGAAAAGGTGGTAAACTGCCAAGAATTTAGTGACGAGATACTGACGTTTCGAGCGGAGCCCTTCATCAGAGTAAGACGAGATGAAATTAAATAAATAGGGCTTATATATATATGCCAAAAGGGTGTCACAAGTAGAAAGTAGCCAATCAAATGCACGGGAGATAAACAAACTAATGATTAATGAGATGGGAAACGTTAGATCATTTGCTATTTTTAACAGTCGATCAGCAAGCAGACTGAGGGGGCGGGAGAAATGACAGGTCCAATATTAAAGGGGATTAGGCGATAATATTAGCATAAGAAACAAAAACTTGAAAAGGAATGAAAGTGCATACGCGAATAATAAAAAATTAATAATAATAAAGGTTCCAAGCAAACTAAAATAACCAAAAACTTGTAGGAAATTAAATAAAAGAAAAACGTTCGTTAAGACCAAGAGGATGTGTGGTGCCAAGTTTAAAAATGAGACGCTTCTCTTGCCGCTTGCGGTTATCGTTGCCACCGGAGATGGGAAGGATGGCACAGACTTTCATGTCTGAAAAACTTTTTTTTGTCCAACGTGGTTACCCTACCAACCTTTTAGACCTCGCCGTTCAGAAAGCTTTTCTTGTCCCCGTTTAGACGCCCTTGAACCATCTTTGGAACAAGTTTCAAACAATAAAATTCCTTTAGTTCTAACATTTCATCCTTTCAATTTTAAAGTTAAAAATATTATTAATCGGAATTTTAACATTTTACAAAATGATCCTGAGACGTCAGCCATTTTCACCGACAACCCTTTGGTATCTTTTCGCCGCAATAAAAACATTCGTGACTCCTTAGTACATAGTGCCCTTAAACAAAATACCTCGGCACCAGCGGGAACATTTTCTTGCGGCCGTTCCCGCTGTAACACATGCGCTTTTCTCAATCCCACTACAGTTATTACTGCCCCAAAATTCGACCACACAATCCGACATGCTTTTTCATGCACGTCCACCAACATAATTTATTGCATTTCATGCGATAAATGCCCTAAAATCTACATCGGTGAAACTGGGCGACGTCTTTCAGACAGGTTTGCTGAACATCTTCGTTCCGTGAGGATCAATGATGGTGACAAACCTGTAGCCCGCCATTTCAACAGCTCCAACCATTTGGTTTCAGACATGAAAGTCTGTGCCATCCTTCCCATCTCCGGTGGCAACGATAACCGCAAGCGGCAAGAGAAGCGTCTCATTTTTAAACTTGGCACCACACATCCTCTTGGTCTTAACGAACGTTTTTCTTTTATTTAATTTCCTACAAGTTTTTGGTTATTTTAGTTTGCTTGGAACCTTTATTATTATTAATTTTTTATTATTCGCGTATGCACTTTCATTCCTTTTCAAGTTTTTTGTTTCTTATGCTAATATTATCGCCTAATCCCCTTTAATATTGGACCTGTCATTTCTCCCGCCCCCTCAGTCTGCTTGCTGATCGACTGTTAAAAATAGCAAATGATCTAACGTTTCCCATCTCATTAATCATTAGTTTGTTTATCTCCCGTGCATTTGATTGGCTACTTTCTACTTGTGACACCCTTTTGGCATATATATATAAGCCCTATTTATTTCATTTCATCTCGTCTTACTCTGATGAAGGGCTCCGCTCGAAACGTCAGTATCTCGTCACTAAATTCTTGGCAGTTTACCACCTTTTCACTTTGCTATATATATATATATATATATATATATATATTATATATATATATATATATATATATATATATATATATATATATATATATATATATATATATATATATAGGAAAATTTCGAGTGTTGGAATACATACACTGTATTCCAACACTCGAAATTTTCCTTCACCATAAATCCTTTCAACATGTAGT
>JAYKKM010000360.1:7817500-7852500 GCA_035772405.1 Chrysogorgia sp. JL179-B06 | reverse complement strand
TATGGTGGTGGTAATGCGGGATAAGATTCTGGGTATATTATAGGTAATATTTGGCAAGCCGTTGCCGAGAGCCTAGTCACGAGTTCTGTATATATGGTGGTGGTAATGGCGGGATAAGATTCTGGGTATATTATAGGTAATATTACCTAATATTTCGGCGAATTCCCTGAGTGGAGGGTCTACAAATTATATATTATACTGAATCAATCTTGAATACTGTCTTGAAACGTCTTCTTGTTCCTCCATTGTCGAGAGGTATTCAAGCTTGAATTCCCCTCTGCAGCTGGGAACTCACTAAAATATTCCCCGCCACAGCAGGGTATTCGAGCTAGTGTGGTATTACCACAGGTCTCATGCTACAAACCTAGCTCTCTGATTGGACAATGTACAGTTGTGGTATATTTACGCAGGGGGCTCATATATTCATGGCTGTGTCTATATTTACGGGCACGTAAACGGGATTCAACGAAATCCTAACCCTAACCCCAATCAAAATACTAACCCTAATCAAAATACTAACCCTAACAGAAATTATCAAACTCGAGTCGACCGGAAATTGCGGGTTTGGGAACGAACGCCTATCCTGCCGTATATTCTCGATATATGAGCAACCGAAATTTAAAATTATTATAAAAGTAAGTTTTAGGGTTAGGATTTGGTTAGGATTAGCGATTATTGAATTTCGGTTTGTTCATATATCGAGAAAGCGCCGTAAATATAGCCGATCTGGCGATCTTTACCTAAAACAGCCGAAAATTATAAAATTCAACCGTGGGCGCCTCCTACCAGGCATGTAAATAAACGTTTACAAATATATTTTAATAGCTATTTACCTCTTTTTGGACCAGGACAAGAAAGGATTGAATATTAAACAACAGAACGAGACTCTTCCAGGAGCGGAGATAAGACCCTGGTTACGAGGTTGGTTTCTTCTCACATGAAACAGGATGAGCCTGCGATATCACAGCGGAGTAACACAGATTATTAATTCAGGTCATTTCAGAGGTCTAATTAACAATTAGACAACGAGAACGAGTTGTCTATGAGCAGATAGTCAACGAGGGCGAAGCCCGAGTTGACTATCTGCTCATAGACAACGAGGGCGAGTTGTCTAATTGTTTTAGTATCAACCATAAACAACCTTTCTAACATTGTTCCAAATTTTCAGATAGTTTTACCTTTTTGTTTGTAGAAGTCTCCCATTCAAAATGTAGAGTTGCTCGATGGCACATGATAAACAATCGCTCACAAAAAACGAGTTTGTAATTACTTTGCTTCCCATTTGGTATAGATATACTCCATAGGCATAAGCGAATTCGTTTTCCTATTCGAAAATGTCAAACAGAACAATTTTCCATTACTTTCGGGCCAATGTTTTCATGATTGCATCACTCGTATATAAATTTTAGCGGGCGCCATGTTTGGACTAGATTTCAGGTTTGGCCGTGCAGCGTGAATATGTCGTGGCTTCTGATTGGTCAGGATAGGAATATTCCAGCATAAGAAGGTTTGTGATTGGGTAACGCTACTCACCGTCTATCACCAATAGACAGTGAGTAGCTCAGCCAATCAGAATGCCGAATTTGTAATGGACCACTAGTTGGTTGATACTAATTTCCGTTAGCCTGCGTGGCAGGCGTCGGAGGCGGGCGGAAAATGGAGAGGCGAAAGTAAACAAACTTCATTAGCATGATTGACATTGTTTACTTAGGAGTTCGCAAAACAACCAATAAAAATATTTTGTTGCGCGATAAGTAATACTGTAACATAACTTCAAAAAAAATTGTGAGAACCTAAAAGTGCCGCCGTCTCCAAGAGGCTATCTAGTCTCTCAAGCGGACAAATGGCAAGATAACCAGACAATGTTGGTCTATCGTTATTGATCGGTTTTGTGAAGGGATAGCTTTGACTGCGTGATCACAAACACCAACATGTGGAATATCAAACTTTTCCAAATGCAGTCGGCAAAATAGCCACGACATCATAACCATTTATAAGTAAGTCACGCTGTTCGGGCTTAAGATTAATTTCATAGGGATTTTCATCCGCCCACCTCCAATTACGACCCCCCCCCCACCCCACCCCAAACGTAACGCCTGCCACGCTGGCTATCCTTCCGTATGATGATAGATCAATGTAGATCATCATATAGGTGTTGTGTTTATTTGTAGCGAATGCGTGTAACACTCAATTACTAAATTAAAACGAGTGCTAATTAAACAGAATGCTAATTAAAACGATTTCAACGTTTCCAAAATGCTTGTGCTGGCCGGAGATTCTCCACAGTTCTGTTGATGATGTCATCAATCTTAGATGGTTACCAATACGACAACGTCAGGACTGGCACTTTCTTGGGACCGTCCATAAGGCTCTATATCAGACTATATGGCCTGCTTAGTTAAGGCTGGAGAATGTCAATAGTACTCGGACTACGTACTCGTTCGAGTAGTGGAGTTCATTTATACATTCCAATGGAAAAAAACACTTTTCAGGACAAAACTCACTTCCTATTAATATTCGAAACGAGATGAACTATTTTTCTGTTATATCACAAGTTAAAGCCTTTTTGTTAACCAGTATCATTAGTGATATCTAATTCCTTGTTTTTATTAATCCTATCCTATCTTAACACTACTGTGTAATATATTTAGCATTATTTATACATTTGTACTGATAATATAATATTTATTTATTATGCATGTATTCCAAATGTAGAGCTACTTTGTAGAGATGTTGGAATTCAACCATTATTATTATTATTATTATCATTATCATTATTATTATCATTATTATTATTATCATTATTATCATCCTCGTCATCATCTTCATCATCATCATTATTATTCTCTTATTTCTCCTTTTCATATTATATCCACATGCGAGATAAATACAGCTTCTAATTTGATTATCAACTCTCACACCTACACCATTCAACTCTGCATAAAAACGTGACGACAAAAACATGAAATAGAGAACATACACCAATTTCCAGATTCTCATATCCAGATTCTCACTTTCTCATACCATCTCCATCGAAATGACAAGACACGTGTGGCGTGTGCTATTACGGCGCTGCCACTCACCGCTAAGTCAAGCCCGATCGGACGGGGTTAGTACTTGGATGGGTGACCATCTGGGAATAACCTCGTGTCGATTCGCAAGCTTGAACTCATGTGAGTAGAGTTATTAGTTGATCTCTTCGAAGACTTTTCCTCCAGGGTGTCCGGTTTTCCTCCTTCAGTAAAATCAACACCTTGATCATAGCTGTGCTCCGTGCAGGTCAGACATGGGTCGTATGGTGGCAGCCTGCGGCGCCTTTGACATACCTTTGACTCGGCCCGTTTGAGCTAAAAAAACATTGTTCCTGAAAAGCCCCTAGGGGAGTATCAATAAAGTATATACTGAATAGGCTCAAACCTGATAGCACTGAGGGCAAACTATTTCTTGAAGGGGTACTCCAGCCAAAATACAAATGTATAGTTCATATGAAATATCTTACAGACTTTTGTTTATTCCCAAAGTTTCAGCATTCCTATCAATTTAGTTAAGATTTGGCTCGTTGAAGTTCAATATTTGAGGATGGTATTCACTATATGTACAGCAGTTCATGTCGTGACGTCAAAATACCACCTAGAATCGACTTTAAACTGAAATAAGGTTAGGATTACATGTAGGTTGACGGTTAGGGCTAGGATCAGGGTTTGATTATGGGTAAGGGTTAGTTTTGTACCTAGAAAATAACCAAATAGTGTTGAAATTTGTGACGTCACGATATGAACTGCTGTACAATTAGTGACTCCATTTGACTCCCACCCTGGCTTTTGGTGAAATCTTTGATACCGTTGATAATAAGACCAGTTTGGTGGAAACTGCATTGCCGACCAGTATTGTTGATGAACATCAGATCTCCCAGAAAATGCGAGTGAGGAGAAAGTCGATAAGGAAATACTGGAAAGCTCAATCTACTAAATTGATATGCCTTTCCTGCGTGCTAAGAGGAAGGATTCAACTAATGAGCTCAGCCTAAATATCGATGGGATAATATCTCACCACCATACAGTACAATAGGTGTCCTAACACGTACACTTCATATTTTCTATATACAAATGCAACTGGACTGACTATGGATGTAAAAGCTTAAAAACACTAAATCATCTACCTTAATTGTTTGTGACTTGCTGCTAATATTCTCATACTAACCGTAGCTTTCTACTCAGTGATTTTATTTATATGATCTTTATGTACATGGTCAAGCAACTCTTTTAAATAGTCAAATCTTGCACCACATTTGAAACACATATAATTTATCCCAGTTGGTTCGGTTGCTTCCAGCTCATGGTCTACCTGATGCAGATCAAATTGTTGCGATGAAGAAAACTTTGTGCCACATTCCCTGCATTCAAACTCCACTTGACTTCCATGAATTTTCCCTTTTTTCTTTTTCATGTGATGTGTTTTCAAATGATGTTTCAGAAGGCTTAGCCTCGTGAAATCTTTATCGCAGACTTCGCATTTAAGAGACTTTTCTCCAGTATGAGTTTCCTTATGGCGTAGTAGGCCACGTGTCGAGGAATATGCTTTATCACAAACATCACATTTGAAAGGCTTTTCTCCTGTATGAGTTCTTTTGTGTTGCAGTAAGCCACTTGACTGGGAAAATGTTTTGTCACAAACGTCACAGTTGAAAGGCTTTTCTCCTGTATGAGTTCTTTTATGTTGTAGTAAGTTACATGACATGGAAAATGCTTTGTCACAGTCATCACACTTGAAAGGCGTTTCTCCTGTATGAGTTCTTTTATGATATAGTAAGCCACCTGCGTAGTAAAATGCTTTGTCACAAACGTCACACTTGAAAGGCTTTACTCCTGTATGAGTTCTTTTATGATATAGTAAGTTACATGACATGGAAAATGCTTTGTCACAGTCATCACACTTGAAAGGCTTTACTCCTGTATGAGTTCTTTTATGATATAGTAAGCCACTTGACTGGGAAAATACTTTGTCACAAACGTCACACTTGAAAGGCTTTACTCCTGTATGAGTTCTTTTATGATATAGTAAGTTACATGACATGGAAAACGCTTTGTCACAGTCATCACACTTGAAAGGCTTTACTCCTGTATGAGTTCTTTTATGATATAGTAAGGTACATGACAGGGAAAATGCTTTGTCACAGTAATCACACTTGAAAGGCTTTTCTCCTGTATGAGTTCTTTTATGATATAGTAAGCCACTTGACTGGAAAAATACTTTGTCACAAACGTCACACTTGAAAGGCTTTACTCCTGTATGAGTTCTTTTATGATATACTAAGTTACATGACATGGAAAATGCTTTGTCACAGTCATCACACTTGAAAGGCTTTTCTCCTGTATGAGTTCTTTTATGATATAGTAAGCCACTTGATTGAGAAAATACTTTGTCACAGTCATCACACTTGAAAGGCTTTTCTCCTGTATGAGTTCTTTTATGTTGTCGTAAGCCACTTGACTGGGAAAATGCTTTGTCACAGTCATCACACTTGAAAGGCTTTTCTCCTGTATGAGTTCTTTTATGTTGTCGTAAGCCACCTGAGTGGGAAAATGCTTTGTCACAAACATCACACTTGAAAGGCTTTTCTCCTGTATGATTACTTTTATGATATAGTAAGCCAGTTGATGAGAAAAATTCTTTCTCACAGACATCACACTTGAAAGGCTTTTCTCTAGTATCAGTTTTGTTATGCTGCATGTTTGTTGAAAAAAGAAAATAGCACCACAAAACAACTTGCACAACTTTATTTGTCAGTAACTCTAGAATATTAAAAATAGAAACGAGATCAACAAATAGTTTGCCAAAAAGCAAGGTTAAATTAACAGCTTCAGACAGTAAATATTGATCAGTGGTATAGATATATATAGGAATGTAATAACGAATAGAAATTGAGTACGGAAACATTCTAGATTGCCCATTAAGGTAGCCCTCCGAGTTTAAGTCTCTGTTACACTATAAATAAAGGTTTGCACATTAAGATGAATAAACATTTTACATTACTGGAGACACTGAGTCAGGCAGTTACAAGTTACAATAATTCATGAATTATCATAGCCAATCCATGAACGTATAATTTCCTGGTGAACTGGATCACATTTCTTAATCTACATATTAAAATAGAATCGCTTGAGAAGCTAGATCAAACACTCATTTTTCGTGTTTCATCAGGCGACTCCAAACACTCGAAAACAATAAAAACCTCGGGCTACGCCCTCGGTTTTCATTTGTTTTCTCGTGTTTGGAACCCCTGATGAAACACTCAAACTCGTGTTTGATCTATTACTTCAAATATGCAACTGTTATATTGTTTTGTTACTAGTATGTTTTACCATCTAGTTGCCAATCCTCGTTCGCAAATGAACAGTTGTTTTGCAGATGTTGTGAGGGGTCAAGTGCTCTCCTGTCTCCCTCTAGCTATATAATAAGGCACCAATTAGTCATTTAGTCCCAAACCTAAATTTCAAACTCATTTGCCTTTTAATGACAATTTCCAGCGCCTTCAAGGATGGCCTTCATTATGACAGATTTTTGAATAAAACGAATAGCCCTTTAATGTAAGTTGGGCCACAAATTAAAGAAATTCCTGGACGCATTAGATTTTACAAATTAATGATCAACAGACAATTTATTATATGCAAAAATTAGTTGCATTTCAAATGTGGGCCACAATTTTGAATTCTATCTTGTCATCACCCTACGTCACTCCAGAGCCACATGAGATGCGCGTGCGCATAACAAGAAACATTTCCGGGAAACATTTCTCCGAGTAGGTACCATACTTGTACAACGTTATTTTTAAAATTGATGCTTAATTCCTAGCTTATTTCAGTACAGGATGGACATGAAAAGGAGTGACCACGAGACGGCCGAAACGGCCAATGTCAACAACACAACAGATTCGGGGGTAAGACATGCAGAAAATGCTTCTGGTGAATGACTATTCTACTGGAGAAAATGTGTCAAAACCAACAGCCTACCAAAACCGTTCGCCCACCGGGCGGGAAACGGAAGAAGCAACGAGACAGGTTTCAGTCGCTCACCGGGTCTGACTTTGACTCTGGGGAGGAAGATTCCTCTTCCAGCCACAAAAGACAACGTCTGTGTCAAGATGATGATAATATTAGCCTTCATGCGAGTCATAGCCTAAATGGCGACGATCTCGCAATGCTCACCGAGCGAAACAAGGTCACCGATCCAAAAGGGCGCCAAAGTGAGCCTCAAAACTCGGCAATGCACAACCTCGCAGAGTCATTTGAAGAGGATGATGCCACCGGCGAAAAAATAGATACACACCTTGCTAATATAGCTATGAAACGTTGGGGCTTGGGGGAAAATACAAACGGCCTGAAAATTGCAAGGATCTGAAAGCAATTTAGGTCAATAAGGAAATATGGAGTCAGCTGAGTGAAAGCAGAGGACGACTGACCCGGGAGCAAAATGTCTTGAAACACTTTAACCCAACGGAAGCCACGCCTTCAGGGTTCAGCTGACAGTAGAACTTGATATTTCAACCACCCTCCCCCTGATCAATGTTGATTCTGAGTAAATATTTGATGTGCTTAGCACTTGGCAATCATTAATGAGCAACATTGAAACGGGGGGAGGGGATAACAAATTAAAATTAAGTTGTATTTTCTATCCGCTTTCCAATGGTGTCGTATTCCTTACTGTAAATATTTGATGTCTCAACATTTATGCACGCGATCACTCGGTCGCAAGGGGTGTGAAACTCTAACAGGTCAATGGAGCATTAATAGCTCGCGTATTCAGTTTTTTTGCTAATAAACACGATGTCATCAAAATAAATAAAACAGATACCCCTGAACGTGTGTCATGTTGTGTCAAGATTCTTTTATATTCATTTAAATTAGCCTTTTTGACCTCGTTCGTGTGTCTGTAATTCCAAAGAATCTTTGCTTTGTAACGAGTCCAGAAAGGCTATTTTGCATGTATATAAAAGAATATTTAGACTGGCCGCCATTATGAAAAAGGTCTATAACTGTGCCCTTGGACGAATCTTATCTGTACGTTTTCGGTATTGTATTAATTTACACGTGTTGGGCACGAGGGTCAAACTGTACATCTACCCGCCCCCAAACCCACTACGCGAAAGATCTGGTATTTTATAATGACACGCCGATTTTATCCACCGGGAAGCACAATATCATGGTTTAAGAACGGAGTTATTCACGAAAGAGACTGAGTTGACGTTATTTCAACAGTCAAATTGCCGAGGAGGACCAAAGAGTCTGCGAGAAATGTTTTGCCACCTTCTTGTACACTTCGCAAGAAGAACAAGTCTAGAACTTGCGAATGTTAATATTATTGATAAAAAATATTATTGAGCATATTATAAGATCCCGGTAAATAGATACATGTAGCTCTATGAATAGCATGACCGACATGGTTAACGATTTACACCTATTTGAATAAAACTATATTGAATATATTAATTTGTCGAGTGTAAACCGTAAACCGTGTGTAAATTCGAGTAAACCGCTTCATGTATGCAAATGAGAGACAGAGACAGACAGAGATAGCGTCAGACAGACAGAGATAGCGTCAGACAGACAGAGAAAGATGGAGAGAGAGAAAGACAGAGAGAGAGAAAGACAGAGAGAGAGAAAGAAAGACAGAGAGAGAGAAAGACAGAGACAGAGAGAGAGAAAGACAGAGAGAGAGAAAGAAAGACAGAGACAGAGAAAGACAGAGACAGAGAGAGAGAAAGACAGAGAGAGAGAGAGCAAGACAGAGAGACATACAGAGAGAGAAATACAGAGAGAGAGAGAGAGAGAGACAGACAGACAGACAGACAGACAGACAGACAGACAGACAGACAGACACAGAGAGAGAGAGATCTTTATTTAAATTCGGAATTTTTTCAGTTACCAACTGCTTTACAAAAAAGCCGAAATAACTAAAAATATATACAAATAAAAAAAATAAAATAGGTTAGAAGCATGATGCAAGGCTTCTTTTAAACTTCAATATGTTTTCGCTGCATTTTACATTTTCAGGTAAGCTGTTCCAACTTTTAGCTCCTGAATATGCTAAACTTTTCTTAAAATATTCAGTGCGTGCTTTAGGTAGTACTAAACACAATTTACTGTTTCTTAACGCATATTTATCGTTAATGGTAGAGAATTTAAAATGGTCTCGTAGATATAAAGGAGCCATGTTATTTAACACTTTATACATCATTATTAGCTTGTGCATAGCTCGTAATTCCGATAGATTTTTCCATTTTAATTGTTGCCTTATTTCATTGGATCTGATCTCATAACCTTGACTAGTAATCACCCTTGCTGCACGATTTTGCAGCTTCTGTAATCTCTGGGCTGTGGTAGAAGGCATATTGTCCCAAACAACATCACAATAATCAAACAGAGGTTGAATTAGTGATTGATATATTGTAATTGACGTCTGCATTGGGACAAAATGTCTTACTTGTCGAAGACCAGAGATTCCAGCACTTACTTTTTTAGACATATAATTTATGTGATCGAACCACGATAATCTTTCGTCTATATATACCCCCAAAGATTTAGTTACCCTAACTCTTTTTATTGGCTTTTTATCAAGGTATAATAACGGAGTATTTCTTATTTTGTCAAGATTATGGTCAGACCCAATAAACATATGCTCTGTTTTAGTTACATTTAGGCTAAGTTTGTTTGCTTTTAGCCATTCACTAATATTGTCAAGATCTTTGTTGGCAAATGTTATTATTTCTCTAATACATGATCCTGTTGTGGTGATATTAGTGTCATCAGCATACATTCTAGCTGTAGAATACTGCAGACAATGTGGAAGATCGTTAATGTAAATGAGAAATAATAAAGGTCCAAGGATAGACCCTTGGGGAACACCACAATTTAGTGTGCGTTCATTTGAAAGATATTCATTTACATAACATTTTTGTCGGCGGTTGTGTAAATACGACTGGAACCAGGACAAGGAATTTCCAACAACACCGTAACTATGGAGCTTATTAAGTAATATATCGTGGCTGACAGTGTCAAATGCCTTTGCTAAATCTAAATAGATTACAGAATTGAGGAGTCCCAGGTCCATGTTTTTAAGCCATTCAGTCGTTGCATCTAAGAGTGCACTCGTGGTAGAATGTAATGGCCTAAAGCCAGATTGCATATCATGCAGTAAATTATTCTGATTAAAGTATGTGTATAATTGGTTATAAACAATACGCTCAAAAATTTTAGATACGACACTCAGAACAGAGATTGGTCTGTAATTGTTTACGTTGTCTTTAGCATCACCTTTGTGAATTGGTGTAACCTTTGCTAGTTTCCATTCATCAGGAAATACAGCCGTTTGTAAAGAAAAGTTGAATAACTCACAAAGGGATTCAGAAATTGTAGGTGCAGCATGTTTTAATAACTTGCATGGTATTTCATCCAGGCCAGTGGCCTTCGTGTAAGAGATTAAACTAAGTAGTTTAGAAACTACGTTTGGTGTTGTTGGATTTATAGTAAATACTGTATTAGTTGTTTTCAAGTAATCACTATAAGATTTCGAAGATTGGAAGTCATTGGAAGTCAGTTTGATACCGATCTCAGAAAAGTGCTTGTTGAAATTTTCGGATATGTCCGCATCGTTATTAATTTCTTGGTTATCAATTTTCAGCAAGGGAATGCTGGAGGATTTTGAATTGCGTGACATTAGTTCGTTAATTGATTTCCAAACTTCTTTTGGGTTCCCCGAGTTAACTTCAAAGGAGCGATGATAATAATCCCTTTTAGCTTCTTTAATCAAATTATTACAATTATTTCTGGCAGTTTTGAAGTTTTGCCATTCGTTGGGGTGATTAGACATCACCGCTGCTTTTTTGAGCTTATCTCGGTTCACTAATAATTCTTTTAGTTGAGGAGTCATCCGAGGACTCCTTTTGTTTCTAACGCGTTTTCTTTTAAATGGTGCATGCTTTTCGACAATAGACAAAAACATATTTTTCCAAAGTTCCCACCGGTCATTAACATCTTCAAGATTATTCATATTTGACCAAGGGAGATTCATTAAATCACTTTTAAAGCGGTTGGCATTAAAACTTTTCATATTTCTAACTTTAACAACTTTATGCGAATTCTTATTTGGGATAGCGACCTTTCGAATTGCGTAAACAAGACTATGGTCACTTACACCCAAGTGTAGCACTCCTGATGCAGCAACTCGATTAGGACAGTTTGTAAAAATCACATCAATCAAAGTTCTGGAATTTATTGTGCATCTAGTTGGCTCAACAATAAGTTGGTCAAGCTGATAAAGACAGACAGACAGACAGACAGACAGACGGACAGACAGACAGAAACAGACAGACAGAGATATCAACTGCTAACAATTCGTTTTATTGCTCACAGAATACAATTTTTCTCAGCTTATTATTTATTAAAATCCTGTATGACTTCCTTGTTCTGTATAATGTAATTAATACGCTTGGGCATATTTGAAATTATGTTATATTCGAAAGTATTTTGGATCATTACCGCAAATTGAGGGACTGTTTTGTGAGTTATTTTCTTTTCCTTCGCCTGCTTTATTAGACTACGTTTCCCTAAGTGAAACACATTCTCTATTGCGTCAGAGTCAGGACTTCTCGGTGGTATGGCCATTATGGGTTTGCCTCTAAAGCATTAAGGATCTTCTTGTGGCGGCACTGTTTAAGGTAGCAAGATCCCTCTGAATACATTTTTAACACCATACAATATAACAATTAACCCTTACAACCATTTGATAGAACATATGACAAATAATATTTCCACACAAATAGTTTGCATAAATTTGCTAATTAGCTGACGAAATGGCCGCCGATTGGTCAAAATCGGGATATACTTCAAACAAATTTGCCATTTTCCAAACACTATTTCTCCCTCATTTTCCCATATATTTCAATAAAATTTCACCACAGCCTCCTAACAGGAATATCTAGGGAATGGTGGTAGGAATTTTGAATCTGATGCATACTTGTTGAATTATCTGACATAATTAATATAATTTAGGTGGTGGAAATTGAAAAAAAAAGAAAAAAGCATGTCAGAAAATAGCTAAAGTTTATATTGAAAATGCTACCACCAGAATATGCCTTAGTATATAAGCTATAAACTCAGAAACTTTCAGGACCTTATCTCTAAAACTGCCTGAGAAATCTTGTTTGAAGTATATCCCGATTTTGACCAATCGGCGGCCATTTCATCAGCTAATTAGCATAATTTATGCAAACTTTTTGTGTGGAAATATTATTTGTCATATGTTCTATCAAATGGTTGTAAGGGTTAATTGTTATATTGTATGGTATTAAAAATGTATTCAGAGGGATCTTGCTACCTTAAGCTGGGACCCCCGTCCTGTATGAATATGCGACTCATGGTTTGACAGCCGCTACAGCTCGTCGAAATAATCCATGATAATATTTCGAAACACTTCTCTGTTCAGGTGTTCGTATCGATGATAAAATATCACGCCCATACCATACGACGAAATTGCCACGACGAATTTTACAGTCCTCCCGCACGGCCAACATGTGACCCCTTTGATGTAATTTTTTCCACAAATAGCGCACGCTATTAACAGGTTTATTTGTAATTTTATAATTGACTGTAAAACTATAGCTAATTGACAAATTATGCCAATTACGCCTTAGCCAAGAAGTTTTCTCCCGTTACTGTCCATCTTGTGTCTTATTCCAGTGGTTAACATGCTTTATTCGTTTAAAATACGTGTCAGTGAATTTGGACAATCGGGAGCAAAATTTCTTGAGATACGTTAACCCAATGGAAGCCACGCCTTCAGGGTTCAGCTGAAAGTAGAACTTGATATTCAACCCCCCTCCCCTTGATCAATGTTGATTCTGAGTAAATATATGATGTGCTTAGCACTTGACAATTACTAATGAGCAACATTGAAACGGGGGGAGGGGATAACATAAAATTAAGTTGTATTTTCTATCCGCTTTCCAATGGGTGTCGTATTCCTTACTGTAAATATTTGATGTGTCTCAACATTTATGCACGCGATTGTACAGCTCGGAAGATAGCATTTGCAAACCACAAATTGGTTATTAAGCCCATGGGCGTAGCAGCCAAATAATGTTTGGGAGGGCAATGTATTTTTGCCCGAAAATTAAGAGCAGAATATTGGATTTTAACACACATATTTCTATGTGAATTGTACAGCGGTTTTCTCGCCGCAAGTACATAGTACTTCATCTCATGGTATGTTAGTGGATACCGGATATACGAAGTAGATATGGATTTCGTTTTAACATTTCACAGAGATGCTGCTCGAAATTACCAGAAATTGCTTGCGAAAAGTGGCCAAATTCTGACTGAGTCAGTGGATACAATAGCTATATGCTTGGTCACCTCAATACACAGCTCTCACAGTTTTCTAGAGAGCAGATAAGGCCTGCATTGAAGCCTTAATACAAAGCAATATGCTCAGCTGAAATACCAGCCTATTTGGTAATGATCTGGCTAAACAAATAAAAGATGCCAGTGAGGTCCCCGTTTGGTCTTAAAATGTATGTATTCCAACACTCGAAATTTTCCTTCACGATAAAATCCTTTCAATATATATATTATATATATATATACGGGCAAATAAAACCAAGCTTACCAGATAAGTTTCCCATAAAATATTTGCCCATAGCGATTTATTGCCCCTGGTCTCAAGGGTTATCCGATCTATTCAATTTTCACAATAGAAATGTCAGTTTACCAACAAATTCGCCCAGTAGAAAACCTATTAACGCCCGTTTTAAACGTCGAACAGTTGACGCATCGAGTCAATTCGTCAACTGTGCGACAATATTGCGACGTCGTTTTAGACGGGAAATTCGTACGAATTTAAGTTCTCGCCAAACCTTGGCGCTATAAAATGGCGCGAAAATCGAATCAAATAAATGGCGCCTGTCCGGATTAGGAACGCTTATCTTCTGATAAATACGATGCGACAAAGCAAACGGCGTATTCTTCACACCCACTTAAGAAGGTTCCAACTTATAAGGAAAAGATGGCTCTTAAAGATCTGCTTGTTGCTGTCTTTGCTGGTTGTGCAAATTTCGACAAAATCAAATCGCATTCGGTCCTGTCGCCGGCTCAATAGAAATTATGGCTGGTGGACGTTAGCTTGGACAACATTTTCAAATGCAAGATTTAAAAAGTCATTTCGAGTGTCAAGGCAAACATTCGAAAGGATCTTACAACAGATTAGACCAGATCTCGAACGAAGCATTGTTACAGAACTACCAATATCACCGGAGTGCAGACTAGGGGTATGTCTATATAGAATTGGTAGAGGAGATTATCTCCAAACAATATCCGAGCTTTTTGGTATCGGCATTGCAACTGTACACGTTATTGTTAAGGAAGTCTGTACTGCAATTGTTAAAAACATGTGGAAAAATTCAGTCGACAAATATTTTCCCAAGACAAGGCAAGATTTTATAGAGAAGATGTTAGATATGGAGGAAAACTGGCAATTCCCTTGCTGTTGGGCATCTGTTGATGGTTGCCATATCTCAATTAAATGCCCTTGGGGTGGTCAAGAAGCCACCAAAGAATATCATAACTTTAAAAATTTTTATTCTGTTGTGTTAATGGCTATTGTAGATGCCAAAAAACGATTTGTATGGGCAAGTGTTGGATTTCCTGGAAATTCACATGATTCATTAATATTTCAATCAACCAAAGTGTGGCAGGACATCACAGAGAACAATGTTATACCATCTATTGCCAAACAGGTTGGGGCAGCTAAAGTGTATCCCTTGATTCTAGGAGACTCTGCCTTTCCACTTACAACATGGTTAATGAAACCATATTGTCATGGTGTTGCAAATCCTGAAGAAAGAAATTTCAACTACCGCCTTAGCAGGGCAAGAATGACTTGTGAATGTGCATTTGGTTCATTAAAAAGCAGGTGGAGAGTGCTGTACCGAAAGTGTGAGTGTGATGAAGACACGGTGAAACAGTTAACACTTGCCTGTATTGTATTACACAATGTTTGCATTGAAGCGAGTGATATAATCTCAACTGAACTGGACCTTACAGTTGATCCAGTTTCCCACGAACGAAGAGACAGAGAAAGGATAAGAGAGCTATTAAACATGAGGCAATGCACCAGGGTTGCAGATAATTCTTCTCAAGCAAAAAAAATCAGAGCTGCTCTGAGGATAAAATTTTGGGATGAGAAACAGGGGCATGGTGTTATTTGAACTAAGTCCAGTTTTTTTGCTGCTTGGAGCAGATCTGAAAGTATAACACACTTGAATGTGTTCTTTTGTGTTGAACATTTTAATATTTCCATTACTATGATATTCAGTAGCTTACAAAGCTGCTGTTACAACATACAACATATATATATATATATGCATGGTTGTTCAATAACGTGGCATGTTATCCAATTGTAATTCTATAATTAAATAAGGAAACAGTTTATATTTTGTTCTTTCAAATAAATAAACAATTTCAAATATAATGATTTGTTGCTATTTTACAACATAACATTTTCAAATCATAAGGGAAGGTTCATTATTTATGGTTGTGGGGGGGGGGGGGGGGGGGGGGGGGCTGGGGGGAAAATGGGGGCAAAGTATTTCTCAGATTAAAAAGGGGTTTCAAACTTTTCTTAGGCATTTAAACAAAATATTTAAGAGAGAATTAGTCGATGCATGGACAATTACTCGGAGGGAAAATTTTATCGAAGCAAAAAAAAATGGTTTGAAAGATTGTTAATATTATATTGAAGCTCCATTTGAAGAACTGTGTCTATAACATTTGTAAAATCTGTAAATAAAAGCACTACATTTATATTATTAAACATTAAAAATCAACATGGTGTTGGATGGTATAGTAAATATATTTATATACATGTAGCTGTAAAAGTTCTCACTATAATGACTTTTATTTCAATATCAACATTATTTATGTCATTGACCAGTTGATCAAATAGAATAAACTAGCCTTTACATGATTACATGCATTTTTCACATCAAGAATTGGTTGGAGAGGGTATAATAAATATATTTTAACAATTGATGAGGGGGTTGGTCAGATGTTTTTAATATATAAATTTTGGAGACCACCCTCCCCCCAACCCATAAATTATGAACCTTCCCTAAGAATAACAATGGAACATTGGGGAATGCATGAGGGAGACTGGGAGAGGGAGCTTGTGAATTACTAGGAGGGAAAAACATTTGATTTTGTGGCAAGTGTGTGTTGTGAGCAGATGACATCATACCACAAAGCATCTGAAAGTATCTATTATCCTGTTCCCTGGACTGCTTCAATTCTTCTTTCATGAGTAGTAGTAAATCTTTAGTTGGGTCATTTTCAATAACCTTTTTCAGCAGTTCATGGGTTTGAAGTATTGGATCAATTTTCTGTCTCTTGGAAGTACGTGCTTTCTTTACTGGGACAAACAATGTTTTATCTCCATTAGCATCATTCTCCCAGAGATATCTGTTGTCACAGTTGTATCACTGTCCCATCAGAACCATCGGCTGATGGTTCAACAGCCCTATCTGGTTGACACGAGTCTCTAGATTTAATGAGCGGATACAGGACAGTAAACCATTCACCATAATCTTTATCGTTGACAAAACGTTTAATACCTGTTGCTGTATTGATTGTAAGACAAGCTTTCTTGCATATGCCAATCACACCACTTGAATTTATTTCTCAATTGATCCACTTTATAAGGGAAATCCTGTCCATGTACTTCTTTATACTTGCCATTCAACTGGGCTAATACAGCTTCGTAAATCTCTGTGTTTTTATGCTTCTTGGTGTTGGTGAATATCAGGTTACGGGTAAATTCCTTGGAGTTTACGATAATATCTACCATATCACTTATCTCATGATTGTGCCATTTCCGACCAGATCGTTTCTGATTACCATTGCTTCGCGGTTGTGGTGTTCCGTGTGCTGATGATTGAGAAGATGAGCCATATGTATCATGTGTACCTGCTGCATCCTTATCACGTCCATTCCATGGTGTTTCATCTTCATCGGAGCCTTTCTCTAGTGAGTCTAGTGGCTGTATACGACACTGTAGGCAATATCCAACAGTTTTAAACTGCTCCCAACCGGGAGTTTCCTCTTCGGATTCGAAAACTGAACATTCTGGTCGTAAACATGCGGGTGTACCACAAATAATACAAGAATATTTGGTCGTTTCTTTACAAAATGAACATGAAATGAGACTCGCCATCGTTGTTTCGTTCCCGCCAGTACTTCCTACATATTCCCGCCACTGGCTCAGACATTATGAGCCAATCAAAATAGACGTTATAAAATTGTTATGTTTTCGTTTCGTCGTTAGTGCGACGTCTAAAACAGAGACGAACAGAAGACGTATAGTGCGTCTGGCTTAGACGAATAATTCGTCTGGGACGAATTCGATTAAAAGTTGGTTTTAGACGTCGCGCTAACGACGAATTTTATGAATTCGACTGGCGAAATTCGTCAACTGTTCGACGTTTAAAACGGGCGTAAGACGCAGCCCCCGATCTTACACCTAAAACAGCCGAAAATTAAACTCAACCGTGGGCGCCTCCTACCAGGCATGTAAATAAACGTTTGCAAATATATTTTAATAGCTATTTACCTCTTTTTGGACCAGGACAAGAAAGGATTGAATAACAGAACGAGACGAACTTTAAAACTCTTCGGGTTTTTTCTCACATGAAACAGGATGAGCCTGCGATATCACAGCAGAGTAACACGGATTATAGAGTTTGGTTAGTCTTCCTCATTGTCCTGATTATCCCCACCTTCCCGCTAGCAAAATGTTTTTGGGGGATCACTTGACTGCGCATGTGTAGTAATCCCACATTCATAGTCTCGCTCACTAGGATGCGTGTCGGGAAGGAGAAAATACGGGGGTTAGGGTTAGAAAACTCGTTAGGCGGGGGGTTGGGGTTAGGATGGGTTATTTAGGGTTAGGATAAAAGTTGTTTCGGGTTAGCCAATCAGATGGCTTCCCATGGCAAGTGATCCCCCAAAAAATTTCTGCTTCCTGCTATAGGTCATCTACATCAACTCTTCAAGGGTTATAGGGTTATCTTAGTTATACCAGTTACATTAGTTATACTAGTTATCTAAGTTATACTAGTTATATTAGTTATACTAGTTAACCAATAAAAATATTTTGTTGCACGATAAGTAATACTGTAACATAACTTCAATGATATCATCGGATATGTTGTAAGCTCCCTCACATCCTTGGAGAACCTGCTGTACAGGTATAATATGTTATAACAACATTCACCACACATGCAGGACGCTTCATCCAATTCAATTTGATGATACCCCCATTTCAGATCTAACTGCACTTTCATTCATACTCTGCAGCACCTCGTCGACAGTTGGAATCGGATGCCTCTCTCTCACTGCGGCTTCATTGGCTCTCCTCATATCCACGCACAATCTTACATCTCCATCTGGTTTAGGTACGACACATACTGGGCTCACCCAGGGTGTAGGACCGTCCACTCTTTCAACCACATCTAACTTGATTAGCTCCTCGACCTTCCCCTCGACCTTGCTTCTTACGCCGAAAGGAATTCTTCTCGGGTTCTGTGCCACGGGTGTAACCTGAGGATCTATGTGTATCTTGGCTTGATAACCCTTGAGTTTTCCTAACCCTTGGAAGCATTCGGGATATTGGTCAGGTAACGTCGTCTCCACGACGTTGGCTGGCTTGTGGTCCCAAGATCAACACTCCCAAGTGTAAAGCTAACTCTCGGTCCAACAGAGTACTGTACGCCCTTTTCCAGCGATGACAATAAATGCTGCTTCTGCCTCTTTACCGTCACACTGGATCTTTGATTTGAACACGCCAAGAGTGTCAAGTGGTTCAGACGACCCATATGGATACAGCTTTCTGATTTCCTTTCTCGACTCATTGTCGTTTTAACTCGTCCCATGTATGTTTATCGACAATATTGCACGATGCTCCAGAATCGATCAATACATTTCTTGTGGTTACTCCGCCCACGACGATATCAATAATTCGCCTTCGTCGAATTATACTTCTCCTTTTCCCGACGGATCATAAATGCATATTCGCCGTCATTGTGGTCGATCATACGCTTAACTTCTCGTTCAGTAGAAACTGGTCTGACTTCACGATTTGTACTATGTCGGCTATTATCTCTTTCTAACTTCGTTCTACATACCGCTGCGAAGTGTCCAATCATTTTACATTTATTGCAAGTCTCTTTAGTGGCTGGGCAACTTTTAGGCACATGTTCGGACTGGCTACCCGTAATGTCTGGGGTGCCACAAGGATCCATCCTCGGTCCACTCCTATTCTTAGTCTATGTTAATGATGTTCCTGAATACATTAACTTTAACTCATCGATCGCCCTTTTCGCAGACGATTCGAAACTATATCGCCCTATCGATTTTCCGACTGATGATAACCTTCTCCAAAAAGATCTTAACTGCCTCTACAACTGGAGCAAGGATTGGGCTATGGAGTTCAATCCATCGAAATGTAAAGTATTGCATTTTTCAAAGAAAAAGAACTCGCGTAAAGAGGAAAGAAATTACCAGCTCAACAACATTCGACTTGAAGATGTACCCTCTATCACTGACCTTGGCATAATTATATCCAGTGACCTGTCTTGGGCCAGTCATATGGAATGCACAGTTGCAAAATGTAATAAAACTCTGGGCCTACTTAAAAGAGTATGCTGGGACATTTCGGATTCTACCATTCGGAAACTTCTTTATTGTGCTCTAGTGCGACCAAAACTCGAATATGGTAGCAACCTATGGTCGCCTTACACCGTGAAACATCGCAAGCTCATAGAAGACGTACAACGCAGGGCGACCAAATTCATTCTGAAATATCCCCAAGACATGGGTTATACCGAGAGACTAAACAAATTAAACTTACTTCCATTAGAATTCCGTAGAGACATATCAGATCTTCTATTTTTCTTTAAATCTAGAATTGGCCTTGTTTCAACTGATATTAGTGAATACCTATGTACTTTTGAGCCTCGTCATCAAACACGAAATTACGACCCTAATAATTATAATCTAATCATGCAACATAGACAGGATTACTTCAGAAACTCGTTTTTTATTAGGACTGCCCAATTATGGAACACTTTGCCATCTTCTATTAAGTCATGTGAGTCATTATCTATGTTTAAATCCAGCCTTCGTAACATGTATTTAACAAAAGGAACTACCTACAAGCCTCCTGGCTTATAGTGATTACTTATTGTATGATGTAATTTATTATTATTATGATGGTTTTTAATTCTCCTTATAACATTTAGATTAGTATAGGGGTTTGGTTGCAATTGGGACGAAAGTTCTGTTCCTTACTCCTGTCACACTTATATTATTATTTCTATTATTTTTATTATTATTCCCACTTTACTGTAACTTGTTAGTCCTTCTTGTAATATGTTTTAAAGTGACAAATTTATTAAACTAAACTAAACTAAACTATTTCGCGCAAAATGACCCTCTCGACCACAACGTCAGAGATAACACTTCAACTTGTTTTTTCGACCGGCTTCTTTCCTTTTCCATTTCGGCGACCTACGTTTGTTGATTTCCATACCACGCAGTTGTTGATTTCATGGTTTGTTGACTTGGCCCCTTCCATTCTTCTAGCTTGAAGGTCAGCCGCTTCCATTGATCGAGAAAAATTCTGCACTTCGTCTAACGTTAAACTTTTCCCCCTTTCCAGTAATTTTCTTCTCAGCCCATTTGATTTACATTTGTCGATAACTTGATCTCGAATAATGTTCTCTTTTCTTTTCACCAAAATCACAGTTATCGGCTTGCCGAATTAATCGTATTACAAACTGATCGACTGTTTCAGTACTTTCTTGGCTCATTTGTCGGAACTCGTGTCATTCGAACGGCACATTTACTTGAGGGATGATCGCCTTCCCGTATTCGTCTGCTTCGTCGTCTTCTCCACTTGCAGGCCCAGGATCTTCTAAGGTTAAATACACACAAAGCTTTCTTTTGTTTCGGGTTCGTGACTCCCTTGCCGTCTATAAAGTATTGAAACGCTGTTTTCCACCGCTTCCACCTTGGTCCTACGCTGGTGCTATCTCCAGTGCAGTCAAACGCCATTATTCCTCCTATTTCCAAGCTTTACCGCCATCCTCGTCGCCAAATGTAGTGTTTACTCACACCAGTTGTAAAACATATACAAAACTAACTTTATTATTTACAAACCAAAATTATATACAATGACTAATTTACATAACTACATGTACTTCAATGATTTATCTAACACTATATAAAAACGTACAGGTATATACACTTCATCTTTTCTATATACAAATAAAACTGGACTGAGTATGGATGTAAAAGCTTAGAGACACTAAATCATCTACCTTAATTATTTGTGACTTCCTCCTAGTATCCTCATACTAAAGTTACAGTAGATTTCTACTCAGTGATTTTATTTATATGATCTTTATGTACATGGTCAAGTAACTCTTTCAAAAAGTCAAATCTTGCACCACATTTGAAACACATATAATTTATTCCAGTTGGCTCGGTTGCTTCCAGCTCATGCAGTCTAACTGATGCAGGTCAACTTGTTGCGATGAGGAAAACTTTGTGCCACATTTCATGCATTCAAACTCCACTTGACTTCCATGAATTTTCCCTTTTTTCTTTTTCATGTGATGTGTTTTCGAATGATGTTTCAGAAGTCTTAGCCTTGTGAAATCTTTATTGCAGACTTCGCATTTAAGAGACTTTCCTCCAGTATGAGTTTCCTTATGGCGTAGTAGGCTGTAGGCAGGCTACCTGTCGAGGAATATGCTTTATCACAAACATCACATTTGAAAGGCTTTTCTCCTGTATGAGTTCTTTTGTGTCGCAGTAAGTCACCTGACTGGGAAAATGCTTTGTCACAAACATCACACTTGAAAGGCTTTTCTCCTGTATGAGTTCTTTTGTGTCGCAGTAAGCCACTTGACTGGGAAAATGCTTTGTCACAAACGTCACAGTTGAAAGGCTTTTCTCCTGTATGAGTTCTTTTATGTTGTACTAAGTGACCTAACAGCGAAAATGCTTTGTCACAGTCATCACACTTGAAAGGCTTTTCTCCTGTATGAGTTCTTTTATAATATAGTAAGCTACCTGAGCAGTAAAATGCTTTGTCACAAACGTCACACTTGAAAGGCTTTTCTCCTGTATGAGTTCTTTTATGTTGTAGTAAGCCACCTGCGTGGGAAAATGCTTTGTCACAAACATCACACTTGAAAGGCTTTTCTCCTGTATGATTACTTGCCTGCAGTTGATGAGAAAAATCCTTTCTCACAGGCATCACATTTGAAAGGCTTTTCTCCTGTATGAGTTCTTTTATGTTGTAGTAAGCCACCTGAGTAGTAAAATGCTTTGTCACAAACGTCACACTTGAAAGGCTTTACTCCTGTATGAGTTCTTTTATGATATAGTAAGTTACATGACATGTAAAATGCTTTGTCACAGTCATCACACTTGAAAGGCTTTTCTCCTGTATGAGTTCTTTTATGATATAGTAAGCCACTTGACTGGGAAAATACTTTGTCACAGTCATCACATTTGAAAGGCTTTTCTCCTGTATGAATTATTTTATGTTGTCGTAAGCCACTTGAATGGGAAAATGCTTTGTCACAGTCATCACACTTAAAAGGCTTTTCTCCTGTACGAGTTATTTTATGTTGTAGTAATTAGCCACCTGCCTGGGAAAATGCTTTTTCACAGTCATCACACTTGAAAGGCTTTTCTCCTGTATGAGTTCTTTTATGATATAGTAAGCCACTTGACTGGGAGAATACTTTGTCACATGTAGTCATCACACTTGAAAGGCTTTTCTCCTGTATGATTACGTTTGTGATATAGTAAGCCAGTTGATGAGAGCAATTCTTTCTCACAGACATCACACTTGAAAGGCTTTACTCTAGTATTAGTTTTGTTATGCTGCATGTTTGTTGAAAAATAAAACAGCACCACAAAACACCTTGCACAACTCTATTTGCAAAATTGTCAGTAACTCTAGAATATTAAAAATAAAAAGAAGATCAACAAATAGTTTGCCAAAAAGGTAATGTAAATTAACAACTTCATACAGTAAATATTGATCACCTTTCCTGTTCTGTTCAACACATAAATATTGGAGATAGATCATAGACGGATTTTCATATTTTTTACTGGGGTGGTGCCATAACTTTTAGGGGGGTGAGCAGGTGAGGTAACACAAAGCGTCACCAAACCAAGGTGAGATCTAGACAGTTAGACTCTAGGGGTAGAGAGTAGAAAACAAAGTACCACAGGAAAAATTTGAAAAAATCAAGATTTCTAGCCTCGCAAAAAACTAAGTTTTTTGAAGTTGTCAAATCAATGAATTTGGCATTTCCGTTGAGAGAGTTAAAATTAAATGAACCTGTAAAGTGTAAAGTGTAAACCCAACACAAAATACAGGTTTAGTGGTTTACTTTTATAAAATCATTGTGTTGTACTGTTGTTTGAATCCGAGTACAATTTATGGCGCGCTACTCGAATACTAATTCTAAAGACCTTCAAAAGGTTTCTAAGATCAATAATCAAGTTTTCGTCCATTTTTTACTTTATCTTAAATGCAGTCTCAATTCTCAAAGCGTCTCTTGGTTATCAGCTATATTGTGAGGCGAGTACAACATCATTCGATCCCGCATAAAAAGCTAGTAAAAATCTCTATTCAGAGGAGAAATTTCATGAGGTGGCGAAAAATCGAAAATATCTATTGGCAATTGAAATTCATAAATTTTACATGTGTTAAACGGCTTAAACCACGGGTTACGTCGAGTGTTACTTAAAACGCGCATGATTTTCATTGACCAAATGACCATAGTCGAAGTCTGCCTTGTGCGCATCTTCTTTGCGCATAACAAAAACGTGTCGGAAATTGTCGGAAATCGCTCGGTTGCTATAATCCGCCATTAATACGAGAGGAGATCGTATCGTTAAGAATTCTTTAATTTTCTCGTTTCTTTACGTTATATTTTGTGTTAAACTTTGTAAAGCAATACTTATTATCAACTTCAAAAGCAAAGGGCTATGCGAAGGATGATCTAAGCTGAGGTAATAGAGTTTTAAACTTTATATTGCTCCAATAAACCAGGAGCGATTAGTTTCAGAGTGTTACGTTTATTTTTTATCATCAACACTCTGCACGTTCGAGTGGACTATTTAGTTATTATGCCGAAAATTGGGGGGGGGGGGGGGTTTGGAGGGGTGAACAGTTTGTTTGGGGGGGGGGGGTGAAAACTGATATTTGGCGGGGTGGAACCCCCCTGCACCCCCCCAGAAAATCCGTCTATGAGATAGATATACAGCAGATATAAGTTCTAGCCCTAGGCCACCTTCCTCCCATTAACCTATTTGCACATACTTATAGAACTTCCCCCAATATGATGTTGAATCAGTAACTTTAAGCGAGGGTGATAATCTCGCCGCGGTAGAGATCCATTTCTCACGAATAGTTTATATATATATATATATATATATATATATATATATATATATATATATATATATATATATATATATTTATATATATATATATATATATATATATATATATATTCATCACAGTCAAATACTTGATGTGGGATATACCACACTGCATAAATTATAAACCATCAAGAATGTAAAAGTCTATAACAACTCAGTGTGCATTACGCACTTTTACTGGCTGAAATGACAAAACATAATTGCAGTGTCTGGCTATCATCAGCAACTGTGGACAGCTGTTTCGCTCTCTTGGAGCTCGTCAGCACAGTGTAGCTGATGATAAGCCAGCACATCAAAAAGGTATATACATTCATCACAGTCAAATACTTGATGTGGGATATACCACACTGCATAAATTATAAACCATCAAGAATGTAAAAGTCTATAACAACTCAGTGTGCATTGCGCACTTTTACTGGCTGAAATGACAAAACATAATTGCAGTGTCTGGCTATCATCAGCAACTGTGGACAGCTGTTTCGCTCTCTTGGAGCTCGTCAGCACAGTGCAGCTGATGATAAGCCAGCACATCAAAAAGGTATATACATTCATCACAGTCAAATACTTGATGTGGGATATACCACACATATATATATATATATATATATAGTAAAAAAGTAGAGTGCTGCGTAGACAGTGTTTTGAATATATATAGCAAAGTGAAAAGGTGGTAAACTACCAAGAATTTAGTGACGAGATACTGACGTTTCGAGCGGAGCCCTTCATCAGAGTAAGACGAGATGAAATAAAATAAATAAGGCTTATATATATGCCAAAAGGGTGTCACAAGTAGAAAATAGCCAATCAAATGCACGGGAGATAAACAAAGTAATAATTAATGAGATGCGAAAAGTTAAATAATTTGCTATTTTTACAGTCGATCAGAGGGGGAGGGAGTAATGACAGGTCCAATATTAAGGGGATTAGGCGATATTAAAGCAGTAAGAAACAAAACTTGAAATGCATAAGCTAATAATAAAAAAGTTCCAAGCAAACTAAAATAACCAAAAACTTATGGGAAATTAAATAAAAGAAAAACGTTCGTTAAGACCAAGAGGATGTGTGGTGCCATGTTTGAAAATGAGACGCTTCTGTTGCCGTTTGCGGTTATCGTTACCACCTGAGATGGGAAGGATGGCACAGACTTTCATGTCTGAAACCAAATGGTTAGAGCTGTTGAAATGGATGATCCTCACGGAACGAAGATGTTCAGCAAACCTGTCTGAAAGGCGTCGCCCAGTTTCACCGATGTAGATTTTAGGGAATTTATCGCAAGAAATGCAATAAATTATGTTGGTGGAAGTGCATGAAAAAGTATGACGGATTGTGTGGTTGAATTTGGGGGCAAGTAATAACTGTAGTGGGATTGAGAAAAGGGCATGTATTGCAGCGGGAACGGCCGCAAGAAAATGTTACCGCTGGTGCTGAGGTATTTTGTTTAAGGGCACTATGTACTAATTAGGAGTCACGAATGTTTTTATTACGGCGAAAAGATACCAAAGGGTTTTCGGTGAAAATGGCTGACGTTTCAGGATCATTTTGTAAAATGTGAAAATTCCGATTAATAATATTTTTAACTTTAAAATTGAAAGGATGAGATGTTATAGAACTAAAGGAATTTTGTTGTTTGAAACTCGAAATTTTCCTTCACCATAAATCCTGAGAACTGTAGTTCAATCGAGTGAAATGCCAAATATTACCTATATATATATATATATATATATATATATATATATATATATATATATATATATATATATATATATATATATATATATATATATATATATATATATATATATATATATATATATATATATATATATATATATATATATATATATATATGCGCACTTCACGCTATCTGGATGTTCTGAGTGCCGGTGTTGTCCCAAGCGGTTGTCAATGACGATCGCAAGTGTATAATTACCGAGTCAGACTCATTCAGATTGTTCCAAGCTACACTGATGAGCTGTTGTACAGCGAAACACGTGTCTGTAGATTGAATTATATATATATACCGTATATATATGTATATATATATATAACTACAAACGGTACCGTTTCGGCCTTTTGGGCCTCATCAGTGTAGTGCTGATGAGCAAGATGAAGATAACTGCTATTTACAGTCACCCTTGATGCCACACAAATGTGGGACATCAAAAACCATGCCAGAGTGCTCAAACTGAAAGCAGTGAGCGTGCGCACAATGCATAAGCGACAATGGTTTTCATCTTGTAGAGTTCTCAATATGACCTAAAGGTCATAGAGCGATATCTAACTACAGACGGTACCGTTTCGGCCTTTTGGGCCTCATCAGTGTAGTGCTGATGAGCAAGATGAAGATAACTGCTATTTACAGTCACCCTTGATGCCACACAAATGTGGGACATCAAAAACCATGCCAGAGTGCTCAAACTGAATATATATATATATATATATATATATATATATATATATATATATATATATATATATATATATATATATATATATATATATATATATAGCAAAGTGAAAAGGTGGTAAACTGCCAAGAATTTAGTGACGAGATACTGACGTTTCGAGCGGAGCCCTTCATCTACGCAGCACTCTACTTTTTTATATATATATATATATATATATATATATATATATATATATATATATATATATATATATCCAAAGTTAAGTCTTCTTTAGATTTCTAGAGTGCTCAATGGCCGTGTTGGTCAGAGCTTAATACTAATAATAAAATAGACTACACGTTCATACAAACATTTTACTTTAAGTTTCTGGAGGTGTTCCTCCGTCTTCAGAAAGTTTGTAGTGTTTTGATTATTCATATAATATCCCTAATGTATTAAAATGCTAATTATAATTATAAAAATGCTAATTATAAATAGCTAATTATAATTAGCATTTTTATAATTATAATTAGCATTTTAATACATTAGGGATATTATGTGAATAATCAAAACACTACAAACTTTCTGAAGACGGAGGAACACCTCCAGAAACTTAAAGTAAAATGTTTGTATGAACGTGTAGTCTATTTTATTATTACTATATATATATATATATATATATATATATAATATATATATATATATATATATATATATATATATATATATATATAATATATATATATATATATATATATATATATATATATATATATATATATATATATATATATGTATATATATATATATATATATATATATATATATATATATATATATATATATATATATATATATATATTATATATATATATATATATATATATATATATATATATATGTGGGACTAGAGTTAAGGAACATCTTAGCATGAAAACACAGACAGTTTTAAGTCATTTAAAGACACATAGCGACGGTAATCAAATAGATAATTCCCCTATTATATGGGAAATACTACACGCTAATATTAAATATTTTAACGAACGTAAAACAATAGAAGCACTTGAAATTAAGAAACATTCCACGAATATTATGAACGGATGTATAGGAAGAGCACTTTCTATTTAGTCTTTGTTTTATTTATATTTACATATTGTATTATTCTTTTGTTTCACTTTTAAACTAAATTGTATATATAGAGGACGATATCTTTTATCACAGATTATTCCACTGAAGAAGCCCTAATCGGCGAAACGTTTGGAAATAAATACTGTTTTGTATACTTTGCCTGAAGAAGTTCTTTCTTATACCTATATCATCCTTTGTTTTTCCTTCATATATATATATATATATATATATATATATATATATATATATATATATATATATATATATATATATATATATATATATATATATATATATATATATATATATATATATATATATATATATATATATATATATTATATATATATATATATATATATATATATATATATATATATAACTGAGTTTTATGACACCCCTTTTAACGACCACCTGCCGTTTACGACCACTATTTCTGGCACGGACAAATTGTAGTTAAAATGTACCTGGAATGAGCGACCACCTGCCTAACGCGACCAGCGACCGCTTTTTAGCGTCCCAAACACGACATTTAACCTGTCATGAGCGACTTTTTACGAGATAAGCGTTCGTCTTTTTTTTGATAGCGCATCAGCAACCACTTTTTAGCGTCCCATATGCGAAATTTGAGCGACTTTTTCAACTGAAAACTGCCACTATGTAAACGAAATACATTACAATCAACAAGCAAGAATTTTGACCACGTGCGAATACAGGTAACAAGAAGACGCAATTGTTGCTTTTTAAGCATTGTTTTGCTAAATACTTTCATAGGTAACGACCGAATTTCGAGAGTGCATAATAAATATCCTTATTAGCGACAATCCCAAGCCCTTAAACCATTATCATTGTTGAAGGAAACGTTTCTAAATTGACGAAAAGCTTGGACTAATATTTGTTTGTTACGCAAGATCGCCAATAACTTTGTCCATACGAATTAGTATATATCGTTTCTCCTTACTCTTTTAGTCTGTTTCTTAGATCAAATTGCTGTAAATCAAATATTTATGCGATTAAAGATGAAGTACGTACGCATTGGGTTTTCTTTCACGGCGCGCATATCGCCCAGCAAGCTCTGTTCAAACTGTGCTTTTTCCGAAATCTGGTTTTCTTTCTTTATTAAGAAATATTATATTGGTTTTAAATTATAAAGCCATCTTTTAGTCGACTAGCGAACACAGAATATAGTCGTATTCGTAACTCGTAAACATAATAGCGTCTTCCAATATGGCAATATGGTTTTCCATGACGTCACATCACTAACTGCCATTTACGACCACCTGTCATTTACGACCACTTTTGCTTGGCAACAGGGGTGGTCGTAAAACTCAGGTTCTACTTATATATATATATATATATATATATATATATATATATATATATATATATATATATATATATATATATATATATATATATATATATATATATATATATAATATATATATATATATATATATATATATATATATATATATATATATAATATATATTATATATATATATATATATAAATATATATAAATATATAACTATATAAATATATATATATTATATATATATATATATATATATATAAATATGTATATATATATATATATATATATATATATATGTGGCTAAATGTAATTTAGGCAAGGTAAAAAAGGAGTCAATGCTAGTCAGCGGTCACTCAATTAAATATGTGAAGGAATCGCAGCACTTGTCAGAGTCTTGTCAGCGTGGTCTGAGCTTGAGTGGTTTTGCGCGCGCTATCGTTTGGTGGATACTGTGGAATCTCGTGCTCTTGCGCTTTGTTGTGACTAGTGGAGCGACAAACAAGGAATAGCCGCCGTCAGGCCGTCGAGGATTCTATCGAGTTAAATCCACCGTTCATGTGTAGTTCTGGCGAAGTCCGTGAAGCTGGCGCATCAAACAGGGATTCACTCTAACAACCAGTGTGCCGTTGGCGGAGGAGCGCACTCTCACTCAACGATCATCAGCGCCGATTGTGGCTGTGCACTAGCCTCCTCCGCAGGCAACTCTGTGGCTTCTTTTCCGAGTCAAATCGTTTCCAAGGTTTTCGCTGACGCTGGGATTAGCTGTGTACGGGAGTCTGAGCCTGGGGAAGAATCAATGAGTTATCGAGCCTATATAATTGGCACAAACAAATGCCTTTCAGTTAAGTAATGCGCTGCCTTCGTTCGCCCAAAGTAGTGCCAAGCGCTCAGGATATTAAAGGTAGGTTACCGTATTTTTAAAATCCTCGAACAGCAATTGCTTATGTCTATAGAGACAATACTTCGTTGTCTGGCGCGTGCATGTAGCGGGTTTTGTTTGTCGGTAATTTAACTCCGCAATCCCGCAGCGCGGATCCCTCTGTCGCAGCTGGCGGTTTCTCACTTCCAGCAATCGTTTATAGTTGGCCCTGGTTATTTCTTGGTGCCTTGTTAAAATAGTTTACAGATATTGGCAGGGAAAGTCATAGAGTTCGCAGATCTACTGTTAGTGTTTGCGACAGCGCCTAAGGCTAAGAAACCTCGTCGCCAGAGCACGGATATTGTTCAGAGGATAGAGGCGTTACGATTTATTCTTCGGTGTTGATTTCACACTTTCCACATCAGTGGAAATCAATATAAACTCTTGATGCCGCGAACGGTCAATACTAGGGGCGCGTATGGAAAAGCTACGATATGACTTTCCGAGGCGGGAGCACGCCGCGGCAGCAACGCGATTAACGGAGTGGCCGAAGTTCGACGTTCAATTGTTTAATTTCCATGGCGCGAAATTATGTAAAAAGAGATTGTCGATTGAACTGCGCTGAAACGAGCGCCTTTAGTGTGCTTACCATTGGCAGATTGCCTACAACGTGTAAATAAGTACTGTTAGGAGCATGTATTTATTTTCCCGCACGACTTATCTTCATCTAAATTTGACGGCTAGGAAATAATGATAATATATAAAGTAAGGTTCGGAACTTCGGAGGTACTGCAAGAGTGCAATAGCCCTTTAAGCGGTTGCTATTGGTAGCTCAAAGTGCGGTCAAGCAAATCAAGTTTGACTCACAGGTGATTGCGGATGAGCTGTTTTCTTTTGTTGGGGCCGCAATAATTGTAGGGCATGAGTGCGGACAAACATATGTGCTGGCGTCATCTCGACTAATTGCTATTTGGATTACTATTTGGCGCTTTAGAATTGACTTATCTTCACCACCAAGAGCAAGCGTAAACGATGACATAAATGCACTGTGAGGTTATGAAATAACCAAGGATGAAAACAAAAAGGAGCGCAGCGGTAATCGTAAAAGCTAGTGGCGCGAAGGTACAGATGTGTGTTCTTTACAACCCCTGAGCCCCGGTAAGTGACAAGGACGAGGGATGATCACGTGGCGAGAAAGGAGATATAACATGACCGCGAAACAAAGAGGGACGCATAGCTCGCAATTCCGGTTCGAGTAACAAGAATTCGGTCCATGACTAGTATAATATGGTATACCCCTGAGAAAACATGACAGTTTTGTTGACAGCGCGCAAAAAAGAAAACGGTTCACGTTTCGATAATCTTATCTTTTATTATGCTCTGTTTATCCAGTATTGTCACGATGTCCGGTGTCACGATGTCACGATGTCCGGTAACTACAACATCGACCATGTTTTTAAGGCCCATGTTTTTAAGGCCCATGTTTTTAAGGTTTTTTAAGGCCCATGTTAATTAGCCGACTTATTACAATCTTGTCGGCGTGATCTGAGCTTCACTCCAGGTGATGCGCGCGCCTTAATCCTCAAATGTTAAAAGAAAAGAAAATATAGTGTTACAGTCCTGTCAACGTGCTTCACTGATGATGCACGCTTGACTCTCGAATATAAGGTGAGAGAGTATTGTGGTACAGTCCTGCCAGCGTGGTCTGAGCTTGACTGGTGATGCGCGCGCTGTAACTCTCTTACAAGGGTAAGAGAGTTTTGTTGTTACAGTCTTGTCAGCGTGGTCTGAGCTTGACTTATGAATTAATGTATGATTGAACTCTCTTAAGGTGAGAGAGTAACTATTGTGGTACAGTCCTGCCAGCGTGGTCTGAGCTTGACTGATGATGCGCGCGCTGTAAAGAGTTTTGTTGTTACAGTCTTGTCAGCGTGGTCTGAGCTTGACTTATGAATTAATGTGTGATTGAACTCTCTTAAGGTGAGTGAGTAACTATTGTGGTACAGTCCTGCCAGCGTGGTCTGAGCTTGACTGATGATGCGCGCGCTGTAACTCTCTTACAAGGGTAAGAGAGTTTTGTTGTTACAGTCTTGTCAGCGTGGTCTGAGCTTGACTTATGAATTAATGTGTGATTGAACTCTCTTAAGGGTGAGTGAGTAACTATTGTGGTACAGTCCTGCCAGCGTGGTCTGAGCTTGACTGATGATGCGCGCGCTGTAACTCTCTTACAAGGGTAAGAGAGTTTTGTTGTTACAGTCTTGTCAGCGTGGTCTGAGCTTGACTTATGATGCGCGCGCTGTAACTCTCTTACAAGGGTAAGAGAGTATCGTGGTACAGTCCTGCCAGCGTGGTCTGAGCTTGACTGGTGATGCGCGCTTTAAGGCCCAGTTTAGACGGCGAACTTCTCATGCGCCGAACCTATTACATGTATTAAGTACGGCAGCGGCACGGCGTCTAAATCAATTAAGTTCGGCAGTTGTGATATTGTGCCAAATAGCACAAATAAGTGGCGGGCTTATTGAAGTCAACAGATGTAAGTCAACAGAATCAGATGTAAGTTGAACAGTTAATATTGAAGCCAACAGATGTAAGTTTAACAGTTGCAAAAAAATGCAGTTGAACATAAAGATAAAATAGTTGTATAACATAGTTCTCTGTACAAGGCTTGTAAAAAATGCAGTTAAATATGAACACAAAAAGTTGACAAAAACTTGACATTATAGCAGACGATAAACTAACAACTGCCAGAAGTTCAGCACTAAAGCAGAACACTTTATGATGATTGACGAACGAGGCTCTTCACAAAATATCGTGGCCCTAGTAGCTAAAGAGATTTTATTTTGTTTGCATGCAGGCCGTTTGTGGCGCATTCACTAATTTTAGTAGCATAGTTTGGCTTACTTTTGGCGCGCACCATTTTTCTGGGGTTCAAGAATAAAAAAAAAATATATATATATATAGCTCATGCGTTGTTCCGTTGTCAGTGGCAATGTTTTCGTCACCATGCCTCATTGGCCAGCGTGTATACGATGGAAGTACCCCAATCATTGTGCGAGGAATTGCTTCAACCAGCTCAGCTTTAGTATAATATATCAATAGCTTTTGGAAGGCTGGGCGCCAGTGACACTAGACTAACTTGCTCGGTTGTACAAAATAAATTTATTAAAGTATGTAACCAGTTAAGGAAGCTAAATAAATTTGGGTTGCATTGCTCTACAGAAGAATGGACATAGGCTTGTTTTCGTTCTTCCTTGCCAAGTCATTCAAATAATCTTCACTAAAAGTTTAGTTATCAGCAGCGCGCACACGTTACATTGGAATGGGCTCCGCGGATCTCTATAGATCTTTATGGATGTTTCAAATTTCAATGTTCAAGTCTATGATCACATTATGTTCTGGACAGCTTGAATTGGGTTTTACGATCTTCAAGTTCACAACATCAAACTCTAGCGCAGTTTCATTATCAGTTCATCTATTTTGCAGGTTGCGACATTTGACTCTCACAGAGACCCTTATTATTCGAGGGCCCTTATTATTCGAGGGTCTTGATCCTGTACGTAAAGACTGTTACATCCACATTGGTCTAGGAAAAGAACCTTTGTATGTCATTGTAGTCGGAAGTAAATATCTCCAATATAGGGGGTCAATTAAGGACTGCTAAACGTAAGAAGAAGGGGTTGCCATCTTTCGCGCGCGTTGTTGACGGATTGGTTAAGTAACATTGTTACTGTACGTCAGCAGGATTGGAGGATATTATCGGCGCAGCTACAATGGCTGGTCAAATGTTGTTCCGGATCAAATTATCCAGTCTCTTTGTGGATGGACAGCATACCTATCAGATGTATATTAAGACTTTTGTCAAAGCTTGCACGACATCTGTCGTGACTTATCAAGTGAATTTTTCACTCTAGCATGTTGTTCACTGTTGTGGCCCTATCGTTATTGGCGGAATGGTGCTTGGTGGTTTGGAGGCAGGCCTATGGTGACCCGTCACAGGCCCTTCTCAAGCACCATTGTGCTTGGACTTCATACTGGAGGTGGGCTGTGGCGGGGTTGCCATGGTTACCTCTACTCAGGGGGTGGCATCCCCCCTGTGGCTAATTGGCACCAATCCTCCAATAACGTCAATTGGCGATCTCTTTTTAATGTGGCTAAATGTAATTTAGGCAAGGTAAAAAAGGAGTCAATGCTAGTCAGCGGTCACTCAATTAAATATGTGAAGGAATTGCAGCACTTGTCAGAGTCTTGTCAGCGTGGTCTGAGCTTGACTGGTTTTGCGCGCGCTATCATTTGGTGGATACTGTGGAATCTCGTGCTCTTGCGCTTTGTTATCCCACCCTCCCACACCTAAGGAAATTAAAGGTAAGTATAAATTCCACTGCTTTGACAGTGTGACTGGTGCCTGGAGGTGGGCTGTGGCGGGGTTGCCATGGTTACCTCTAGTCAGGGGGTGGCATCCCCCCTGTGGCTAATTGGCACCAATCTTCCAATAACGTCAATTGGCGATCTCTTTTTAATATATATATATTATATATATATAAATAAATAAATATATAAATATATAAATAAATAAATATATAAAATAAAATAAATATATAAATAAATAAATAAATATATGTATATATATATATATATATATATATATATATATTATAGGTAATATTTGGCATTACACTCGATCAAACTACATGTTGAATATATATGTATATATATGTATATATATGTATATATA
>JAYKKM010000360.1:7542500-7815000 GCA_035772405.1 Chrysogorgia sp. JL179-B06 | reverse complement strand
GAATGAAATTCCAGCCCAAGAGGTAAACGACCAGTCAAGCTCGACGTCTGGTTCTGTTCCACAACAAAACCAAGGTCAGACGGCGATGGGCGAATTAGTTATTTGCTATGACGGAGGCGTTTCGTCAGTCCGTTTCTAAACAAGAACATTAATCCGTCGACTCGCTCCGTCGAAGTGTGGTACGACCGCCGAGTTCGTCTAGCATGCGAGTTGCGAGTCTGCGAGTTGCGAGTCTGCGAGCTGCGAGTTAAAAATCTGCGAGTTGCGAGTCAAAAATCTGCAATTATTTAGCAGAAAACAACACAAAAACAAATAATCTTTTCCAATATTTGAGAAAAGAATCTACGCTAAGATAACCAGTCTTTGGAGGGCCGTAGCAAGGCAAAATTATTGGGGGGGGGGGAGTTCAAGGAATTTTTTGAAATATAGGGTTTCTGAAATAGCATTTCCTGTCTTCTGTGAGTAATTTGCAGCAAGTTTAAACGGTTCTAAACTGACAGAAAATCGATCTTTCTCACTACTTCGCTTTGTTTATAGCGATTTATGTACATTGTGATTGGTAACTACTAGTACTCTCAGTAGTTTTCCGGGGGCGGGCCTCCTGTGGCCTGTATGCGAGTTAACGTGTAGAAGCTATACAAGAAAAATATGAATAAAGCTGTTGCTGATATTGTGCCCAGGAGCACAACAATACTGTTTACCTAGCTCCATTTTTCCAATTAACTCCATATGAATTACTTCAAAGTTACCCCCAAGGTACAATGTATTATGGTATTTGCAAAAGGCGACGACGGCTTGTTCTTAGGCGTAAATGCATGATTTGAACCATATTCAATTTTTTAATTTTACGTTCCACGTACAGGTTAAAACGTAGCAAATTAAAATCAACCTATAGCTGTCACACTCACGATGCCAAAATAAAGAGAAAAAAAAGACAAGGTGACGCAGTTGAATTAGAGAAAGATAGGTTTCCAGAAACTGGACAAAACACTAAGTACGTATTAACTAAATCATCTGCGGCATACAGTTAGACAGTATCACAGAGCAGGTAACTCAATGGTCGTCCTCGAGAACTCAACTAATCGTCTTTACGAGTCAAATGCTATAGGTTACTCTGAGGTATCCATGCACGCAGTCTGTCCAACAAAACAATTAAAAATAAACACAACCTTTCTTAAATAACGCCTATAGTAACTGTCATAAACGGTACATATTGCAGGATTTTCAAAACTCCTATGAATCTTTGGCCCTACTGTGACTGTACTGTCATAGTTAAAATGCCAATCGTAATGAACAAAACGTACAGTAAGCGGACCATAAACCAATCCACCATAATAAGAAAGATGGCGGCATATCGATTTTACCAAAATGCATTTTGCGAACCTAAACTAGTTATAATAGCAGTTAAAAGAAGTTTGACATGTCAACATCAATTTAATTGATAATAGCTTTCTTCTTACTAATTTTGGTGTCCTCAAAGCTCTGTCTTCTGGTATATTTTAAAGATATAGAGTTTAATGCTCGCAAAGGTTCATGGTAAGATTAACATGCGGCCATATTTTTTATTATGGTTTTAAACGACGCCCCAACTCGCAACTCGCAAACTCGCAACTCGCAAACTCGCAACTCGCAAACTCGCAACTCGCAATATAGCCGACCTCGCCATTTAAGAGAGAGGAAGTAGACAAGCAAGTAAACGAATTGCTTGAGCGGGAAAGGATTGAACCATCTAATTGTCCATGGAGCAGCCCTGTGGTGCTAGCCAGAAAAAACGACGGGAGTTATCGCCTTTGTATTGATTATCGTCAGCTGAATGCTGTGACTGTAAAAGACGCCCAGCCACTAGCAAGAGCTGATGACATTCTGGAATCCTTAGGCGGTGCTCAGTGGTTTTCGTGTCTAGATTTGGTATCCGGGTATTGGAAGGTACCGGTGAAAAGGGCAAACAGACCCAAAACAGCATTTGTAACACACAGAGGTCAGTTCCAGTGGAACCTATATGCCAATTGGGACATTTCAAAGGCTTATGAACTTGGTCCTAGCACGGAAGGACTGTCTGGTATATCTAGACGACATAGTTATCTGGTCGAACACGTGTGAAGAGCATTTAGTACTTCTGCAGGCCGTCTTGGAAAGGCTGAGGTCAGCCAATTTGAAGTTAAAGTCAAAGAAATGCTCCTTCCTGCAACGCAGTGTTAAATTCCTTGGTCATGTTGTGTCTTCTGATGGTATTCAGACGGATCCTGAATACAAGACGAAAGCGGTACAAGAGTGGCCAACACCAAGAAATGTCACCGAAATTCGAAGTTTCCTAGGTTTAGCCTCTTACTAAGAAGGCTGAACCCCTCCTTCGACTGACTAAGAAGAATGCCGTGTTCAAATGGTGCGACGAGCAGGATAAATCATTTCGTGAATTGAAGGAGTGTCTAGTCAGCCCACCAATTCTTGCTTACCCAAACTTTGATGCTGATGGTGGTCAGTTCATCATAGATACAGATGCAAGTACACAACAAGGTATTGGTGCTGTGTTATCACAACGACAAGCCGATGGGACAGAGCGTATCATCGCTTATGGCAGTCGGTCACTTCAACCTCCCGAGAGAAACTACTGTGTAACTCGACTGGAGATGCTGGCACTTGTCGACTTCATCGATCACTTTCGATACTACCTTCTTGGACGAAAGTTCTTGGCCAGAACAGACCATCAAGCATTAAAGTGGCTTATGTCATTTAAAGAACCACAAGGCCAAGTGGCAAGATGGTTAGAGAGGCTCCAGGAGTATGACTTCGAGATTTCTCATCGACCAGGCAGAGATCACGGAAATGCAGACGCACTGTCGAGAAAACCACGACGTCGGCATGGTGATTGTCCCTCCTGTGGTAATGAATGAATGAAATGAATGAAATTTTTATTGAACACTCCCCTTAGGGGCTTTTCGGTGAGCAATTTACAAGTATAGAAAACAAGATCTTTATAATATAACATACAAAGATATAAATACTATTACTACTACTAAAATAGTAATAACTAAATCTTCCATGCACAACAATTATAATAAATACTACTAATAAAATAAAATAAAATAAGATAAGATATAAGTAGTCTATTGTTCCTTATTTAAAAATTCATTTAGTAGTTTACTCTTAAGTGTTCTCTTAAAAATAGCAACGTTTTTACATGATTTCAGATTGTCATCAAGAGAATTCCATATTTTTACAATTCTGAAATTAAACGACCGTTGACCAGTGGCAGTTCTGCATAACGGTAATGTGAAAACCTTGAATGCATTAACCAATGAAAAGCAAGTTAACCCGAGAAAATCATCAACAACTGATGTTTGGTGGTCACCCAAGGAGATCGCTGAAGCTCAAAATGCTTACCCTGACATCAACTGTATTATTAAGCGATTGGAAGAAGATAAGCCTGCAAAACATTCAACAAAGGAAATGAGAAGTATGAGTTACAGTACTTATCCCGAGTTATATGTGCACAATTTGAGCTCTTACGGTTGAAAGATGCAGGTGTCTTGTCCATCTTACCACAGACTGAAAACAAGCAGTACACAGCGCGATTGGTTCTTCCTGAATCATTGGTGAAACCTGCCCTAAAGCGAGTACATGATGGATTGGAAGGAAGCCATCTGGGACAGTTCAAGACAGTAAGGAAAATGCAAGCTCGATTTTGGCGACCTGGCTTGGTTGGCAAATGTCATGACCACTGTTCTGCCTGTTTGACTTGTGCAACTTGCAAGCCTCATGGAAGGAAACCAAGGGCTCCCCTTCACTCGATTGCTTCTGGGTATCCAATGCAAAGGCTACACATTGACATCATCGGTCCCTTGCCGAAAAGCAAGCGTGGAAACAAGTACATCCTAACCGTTCAGTGTTCCTTTACAAAGTGGGCCGAGGCATATCCCCTCCCCAATCAAAAGGCTGCATGTGCGAAAGCCATAGTGGATAACTGGGTAATGAGATATGGCACCCCCGACGGTATCCATGCTGATCAAGGCCGCAACTTTGAATCAGGATTGTTTCAACACATGTGTAACTTGCTGCAGATAAAGAAAACGAGAGCGACAGCTTACCATCCCTCTAGAAATGGCCAAGTGGAAAACCTTAATAAGACAGTGAAGAGCCTGCTGAAATCGAGAATAGAGCAAGACCCCGAGACATGGGATGCTCACCTAGCTTCTTGTATGATGGCATATCGGAGCAGCGTTCATACCTCAACTGGTTACACTCCGTACTCCCTAATGTTTGGTCGAGAAACCAGGCTACCTTTAGATGTTATGATTGAGAATCACCACCAACATCGAGTAGTTATGGTGAATATGTGACCAACTTGAAAGACCGGCTGACTACGGCCTTCCGAGATGTAAAGGAAACATTGAAGACAGCACAGAAACGACAGAAAGAATATTTTGATAAGCACGTCAACCTGGTGACCAAGTCTTTCTCTACAACCCTCAGCTTAAACCTGGAGAAGCTGCCAAGTTTCACCGAAACTGGAAAGGTCGTATACAGTGATGAAACAAGTTACAGAAGTCACCTACCGAATATACAAGGTTGGTGATGCACAGAAACGTAATAAAGTGGTACATCACGACAATTTGAAGCCTTATAAGCGAAAGAAGAAAGGTGAGCAAACCGTTCAAAAGGGAGCAGAGACTGCATGTTCTGCAACGAATAACGTTGATACTGACAACAATACCGCAGAAGACCTGCAGTGGGTTCAAATTCCAGAGAATAGCAACCACGAGAACCCAACAGAGCAGCAGAATGAGCAAGACCTACCTGTACAACTTTCCAACCAACAGGACCAACAGCCTAGTCAACACGAGATTACATTTGTCCCCGATGAACGAATCAAGGACGTGGTGATGCCCTGTCCTTCAACACGGGAAGGAAGACCTCAACACTCGAGAAAACGTCCAGATCGGTATGGGGATTGGGTAGTCAACTCATTGAGCATCCAAGACAATAAGCTGTCCCAGTCTCGGACGAACATTTATCGGAAAGCATTGGAGTGGATCTACTGCATATTACCATAATGGTTTGCAAGAGCAATCACATGATAAACAATCTCAATAGGACTTATAGGAGATTATACTTCATTTTGTGTTTTGAACAATCGAACATGTCTATTTTAAGAAGAGAACAAACTTGAATAATTACTATTTTAGAGGAGGGGATGATGTAGACTTTTGAGTTAATTATTCCGTAATAATTATAGTCGCGTGTGATAATGTGACATTTGGCGGGCTTTGACCCAACACTTGTTGTTGTGATCGGAAATCATAAGTAAACTATTGTAAGTGATGTTATGTGATTAAAGACAAAAGTATTACACTACTGTGTAATATATTTAGCATTATTTATACATTTTTACTAATAATATAATATTTATTTATTATGCATGTATTCCAAATGTAGAGCTACTTTGTAGATGTTGGAATTCAACCCTTATTATTATTATCATCATTATTACTTGGGCCACCTGTGGTGAGCACAAGTCTTAAATCCAGCTTGATTTCTGTGTTCGTCATCGTCATGGTCATGTTCGTTTTATACGTCGAGAGAATGTAATTATTGCGTGGGCGTATAAATAGCGAATTAAAGCGATTTCGGCCCGTTTTATTGTCAATGAATCGCAGTCTGAAAAGCATTTACGAGACCTGTAAACCCGCAAATTAATGCAAAGATTCTCTCCAAGATAACTGAGAGAAACACAGACGAGAGATTGAAGAAAGAACTCGCAGAACCGTGGACGAAACGTCAACGACAACATATAGTCGAAATTGAAGCGATTTCGGACTTTCATTTTATTGACAATGAATAGCAGTTGGAAAAGTTTACCGAGACCTGTAAACCTGCAAACCATTGCAAAGATTCTCTCCAAGATGAAAGAAACACAGATGAGAGATCAATCATGATGACAGAATGGACAGCCGAAGGACAGGGAAATATTATTATGCTGTGTTAACATTTATCCCGCGAAACTCCGTAATATTTATCATTAAGAAATGTTGTGTTTTTGTCTGATTTAAATCAATTCTATATCGAAATGATCACTTGAATTTGGCGAATCGAACGCTGTAGGTTTCGTTTACTTAAAATGTGAAGATGAAAGAAACACAGATGAGAGATCAATCATGAAGACGGAAACGACAGCCGAAGGGCAGGGAAATATTATTATACTGTGTTGACATTTATCCCGTGAAACTCCGTAATATTAATCATGAAATGTTGTGTTTTTATCCGATTTACATCAATTCTATATCGAAATGATCACTTGAATTTGGCGAATCGAACGCTGTAGGTTTCGTTTACTTAAAATGTGAAGATGAAAGAAACACAGATGAGAGATCAATCATGAAGACGGAACGACAGCCGAAGGGCAGGGAAATATTATTATACTGTGTTGACATTTATCCCGTGAAACTCCGTAATATTAATCATGAAATGTTGTGTTTTTATCCGATTTACATCAATTCTATATTGAAATGATCACTTGAATCTGGCGAATCGAACGCTGTAGGTTTCGTCTACTTAAAATGTGAAGATCAGATGTTATATAAGAAAATGCGTATTAGCGATTAAAGCGAGACTCGCCTCTAAAATCAAAGGACATGGCTTCAAGATCTATTCGTTGTTTACCCGATGATTTAATGCTTTTATGTTCGTTAAACCGATGTAATTTCGTAACAGATATGTTTCGTATACCTTTCCGTTGTTTTTATATAAATGTTGTCACACGAAGACCTTCAATCGAACAGATATTAGAAAAAATAGCATTGCCCGTCTTTAGTGTTTACATTAAATTTCGTCTGCGTGTCAGGCGTTCTGCATTGGGGGGGGGGGGGGGGTAGCCTGCGTGTAGACGCCTGATTTTTCTTCCCTTTCGCCATTGCATACCCATACCCCCCGCCCAAATCCACGCCATATCTCCCTAATTTGTCCAGTGATTAAGTGGCCCAAGTTAACGCCTAGCGGGCGTCTTGTTATTATCATTATTATCATCCTCGTCATCATCATCTTCATCATTATTATTCTCTTATTTCTCCTTTTCATATTATATCCACATGCGAGATAAAACAGCTTCTAATTTGATTATCAACTCTCACACCTACACCATTCAACTATGTATAAAAAGGTGACGACAAAAACATGAAATAGAGAACATACACCAATTTCCAGATTCTCATATCCAGATTCTCACTTTCTCATACCATCTCCACCGAAATGACAAGACACGTGTGGCGTGTGCTATTACGGCGCTGCCACTCACCGCAAAGTCAAGCCCGATCGGACGGGGTTAGTACTTGGATGGGTGACCATCTGCGAATAACCTCGTGTCGATTCGCAAGCTTGAACTCATGTGAGTAGAGTTATTAGTTGATCTCTTCGAAGGGTTTTCCTCCGGGGTGTCCGGTTTTCCTCCTTCAGTAAAATCAACACCTTGATCATAGCTGTGCTCCGTGCAGGTCAGACATGGGTCGTATGGTGGCAGTCTGCGGCGCCTTTGACATACCTTTCACTCGGCCCGTTTGAGCTAAAAAAACATTGTTCCTGAAAAGCCCCTAGGGGAGTATCAATAAAGTATATACTTAATGTATGTACATAATTAATGTATGTACATAAGAAGGGATCGAAGGTGGTGTTCTCATGTTTGTCTCATCTAAGATACAATGAAAGAGGATTACCATTTATAGTAGGTACTAGGTATAAAACGATTAAACTCCTGACCCTATAGAGCAATTTGCAACAGATGCAATAGTTTTGGTTATCTATAAACCACCCAAGAAAATCACTGGAAGTTACCAATTATTCTTAGAAGAGCTGAGCCATATTTCCAACTGGGCTGAATTGAAGTAGGTGATTTGAATCTGAATAGGCTCAAACCTGATAGCACTGAGGGCAAACTATTTCTTGAAGGGGTACTCCAGCCAAAATACAAATGTATAGTTCATATGAAATATCTTACAGACTTTTGTTTATTCCCAAAGTTATAGCATTCCTATCAATTTAGTTAAGATTTGGCTCGTTGAAGTTCAATATTTGAGGATGGTATTCACTATATGTACAGCAGTTCATGTCGTGACGTCAAAATACCACCTAGATTCGACCTTAAACTGAAATAAGGTTAGGATTAGGATGACGGTTAGGGCTAGGTTTTAGTTTTGTACCTAGAAAATAACCAAATAGTGTTGAAATTTGTGACGTCACGACATGAACTGCTGTACAATTAGTGACTCCATTTGACTCCCTAGGGCCTTTTGGTGAAATCTTTGATACCGTTGATAATAAGACCAGTTTGGTGGAAACTGCATTGCCGACCGTATTGTTGATGAACATCAGATCTCCCAGAAAATGCGAGTGAGGAGAAAGTCGATAAGGAAATACTGGAAAGCTCAATCTACTAAATTGATATGCCTTTCCTGCGTGCTAAGAGGAAGGATTCAACTAATGAGCTCAGCCTAAATATCGATGGGATAATATCTCAGCACCATACAGTACAATAGGTGTCCTAACACGTACACTTCATCTTTTCTATATACAAATGCAACTGGATTGACTATGGATGTAAAAGCTTAAAAACACTAAATCATCTACCTTAATTGCAGCAAGTCTGCTGCTAATATTCTCATACTAACCGTAGCTTTCTACTCAGTGATTTTATTTATATGATCTTTATGTACATGGTCAAGTAACTCTTTTAAAAAGTCAAATCTTGCACTACATTTGAAACACATATAATTTATCCCAGTTGGTTCGGTTGCTTCCAGCTCATGGTCTACCTGATGCAGGTCAAATTGTTGCGATGAAGAAAACTTTGTGCCACATTCCCTGCATTCAAACTCCACTTGACTTCCATGAATTTTCCCTTTTTTCTTTTTCATGTGATGTGTTTTCGAATGATGTTTCAGAAGGCTTAGCCTCGTGAAATCTTTATTGCAGACTTCGCATTTAAGAGACTTTTCTCGAGTATGAGTTTCCTTATGGCGTAGTAGGCTACCTGTCGAGGAATATGCTTTATCACAAACATCACATTTGAAAGGCTTTTCTCCTGTATGAGTTCTTTTGTGTCGCAGTAAGCCACTTGACTGGGAAAATGCTTTGTCACAAACGTCACAGTTGAAAGGCTTTTCTCCTGTATGAGTTCTTTTATGTTGTACTAAGTGACCTAACAGCGAAAATGCTTTGTCACAGTCATCACACTTGAAAGGCTTTTCTCCTGTATGAGTTCTTTTATGATATAGTAAGTGACATGACAGGAAAAATGCTTTGTCACAGTCATCACACTTGAAAGGCTTTTCTCCTGTATGAGTACTTTTATGATATAGTAAGCCACTTGACTGGGAAAATGCTTTGTCACAGTCATCACACTTAAAAGCCTTTTCTCCTGTATGAGTTCTTTTATGTTTTAGCAAGCTACTTGCCAGGGAAAATGCTTTGTCACAAACATCACACTTGAAAGGCTTTTCTCCTGTATGATTACTTTTATGATATAGTAAGCCACCTGGGTTGGAAAATGCTTTGTCACAAACATCACACTTGAAAGGCTTTTCTCCTGTATGATTACGTTTGTGATATAGTAAGCCACTTGATGAGAGAAATTCTTTCTCACAGACATCACATTTGAAAGGCTTTTCTAATGTATGAGTTCTGTTATGTTGTAGTAAGCCACCTGAGTTGGAAAATGCTTTGTCACAAACATCACACTTGAAAGGCTTTTCTCCTGTATGATTGTTTTTATGATATAGTAAGCCACTTGATGAGCAAAATCCTTTCTCACAGACATCACATTTGAAAGGCTTTTCTCCTGTGTGAGTTCTTTTATGATATACTAAGCCACCTGACTTGGAAAATGCTTTGTCACAAACATCACACTTGAAAGGCTTTTCTCCTGTATGATTACGTTTATGATATAGTAAGCCACTTGATGAGAGAAATTCTTTCTCACAGACATCACACTTGAAAGGCTTTACTCTAGTATTAGTTTTATTATGCATGCATGTTTGTTGAAAAAGAAAACAGCACCACAAAACACCTTGCACAACTCTATTTGCAAAATTGTCAGTAACTCTAGAATATTAAAAATAAAAAGAAGATCAACAAATAGTTTGCCAAAAAGGTAATGTAAATTAACAACTTCATACAGTAAATATTGATCACCTTTCCTGTTCTGTTCAACACATAAATATTGGAGATAGATATACAGCAGATATAAGTTCTAGCCCTAGGCCACCTTCTTCCCATTAACCTATTTGCACATACTTATAGAACTTCCCCCAATATGATGTTGAATCATTCGGTCCTACTAATTACTGGCAGGGACTATAAAACGATTACCCGGGACAGAAAAAGGAATGCCGATGCAAGATGAAATTAGTAACTTTAAGCGAGGGTGATAATCTCGCCGCGGTAGGGATCCATTTCTCACGAATAGTTTATATATATATATATATATAAAGGGGATTAGGCGATATTAAAGCAGTAAGAAACAAAACTTGAAATGCATAAGCTAATAATAAAAAAGTTCCAAGCAAACTAAAATAACAAAAAACTTGTGGGAAATTAAATAAAAGAAAAACGTTCGTTAAGAGGATGTGTGGTGCCAAGTTTGAAAATGATATATATATATATATATATATATATATATATATATATATATATATATATATATATATATATATATATATATATATATATATATATATATATATATATATATATATATATATATATATATATATATATATATATATATATATATATATATATATATATATATATATATATATATATATATATATATATATATATATATATATATATATATATATATATATATATATATATATATATATATATATATTATATATATATATATATATATATTATATATATATATATTTATATATATATATATATATATATTATATATATATATATATATATATATATATATATATCTGAAGAGTGCCACATCTCGTGGTACGAAACTAAATAGTAATAAATATGCCTAGTCAAATTTATTGAGTCGTTTGATCTTCATTTAATTATGCTCTAGGTATCCATTGAGCACTCTGCCAAATGTTATTATAGTCTACTCAACTTTTGTATATATATATATATAATATATATATATATATATATATATATATATATATATATTATATATATATATATATATATATATATATATACTGTCATTGTCAAAAAGGTTGTCCAAGTCAAGTATACCAATATACTTATATACTTATCACGTGTTTCATTAAATATGCGTTAACGCGCGCGGGGATTATGCACGTGCAAGCAAATAGCACTGAAACTCATACAAAACAAAAACTTTCCAGGTCAGACGGATCACAAATTTCCCCCTAGTCGATAGCGTAGCAGAAATGTAGTAATAATTGCGGAATGTTTTACCAGATGTACTGAATGTGGAGATATACAACAACAGCAGTACAGATTACTTGTCACAATGCAAATGTTTAATTCCCAAAGGGGAACAGATAAAGACAATTAGATTAACGTCACAAGGCTACTTCGCGTAAAGCGCTCTATAATATAGTTGTATTCAGGCCCCCAACTTGCATAGCTGTAATCTTTAACAACAGCTGGTGTTCCACTAGGACTATATCCATATAGCGAAGCGCGCGGTAATGCCGTCAGTACATATGTCAGTCTGAGTTTGCTATAATTATTGCATTCCAAACAATAGAAAACTAAGAGTCGTTAGGAATCCCTTGAGAGTCAATTTCGGTTTGTTTGTCTGAGTTTTGGTTCTATAAATAGTTAACGCGCTAAGGACCGTTGTCACACACTGGAAAATCTGATTTCAAGTAGGTAGTAAAATTGATGTAACCATACAAGGTGACAATGCCTGTTTCATTCACGAAAACCAGTTGGTTAAAAATGCTAATTTCAGCTTTGAATCTTTGCCTGAGACGTTCATTTCGCTGATATGCAATTCGCTGCACCTATCCAAGAAGTTTGCATACATCATACATGAATGTTTTCATTCGTAAATAAATAGTTTACACCATCAGTTTTACAAGTACATTTAGTGTTCACACGAGAAAAGAAATGGCAAATACAGCGTACGACTCATAAGTAAGATTTAATAATTGTTGTTGCCTTCTTGCGTGTAATTCCAAGTCTGTGAATAGCTTTAAAGTCTCTGCACTAAATGCAGAACCAGTTGATTTTCAGTTGGTATTTCATGTAACTGAAATTAGGATTTTGAAGGATAGAACTCCTCCTGCGGATATAATGGTTATACTTCCACTTAAATGACAAAGGCAACAAGGCCTTACATCACCTGTGTTAAAGAACAGGTACAGTAGACAGTTTTCGGACAAACAAATAACTCCGAATGTTGATAAACCATTTTCCATCTCAAGTCATCCGAGTATGGTCGTGGCATCTTGCGTTGTTTGTCAAATACTGCAGTTCCTTTGCCTATACGGTTGCCTACGCTAAACGTTTAAATATCCACGCGCGTTAACGCATATTTAATGTAACACGTGATAGGTATATATGTATATTGGTATACTTGACTTGGACAACCTTTTTGACAATGACAGTATATATATATATATATATATATATATATATATATATATATATATATATATAATTATAATATAGCCATCCACCGTATATGAGCTGTTCTGCAATCTGATTGGTTCTTATACTAGCAAGCTATCAGCTCATATATCACTAGTAATGAAAAAACAAAATGGCGGCGTGATTTTCTCAACATACTGCCGATGAAACTGGTTGTTTCTTTAACGCACAAGAGCGAAAAACCTGAACTGAGAGGAGTAAGGCTAATGTTCAACAGAAAATACATTAACCAAGTGCAAAATTTACGAAGTTATGATGCAAAATCCACTTTAAAAATCGTGTTAAGTCTTTGAAAAACCCGACTGAATTGTGAATTGTTTTGTCAGACAAAATAAAAAGGATAAAAGTTAGCTAGCAACACATATTTATTACAAATATTATGATTATTATTCAGTAAAGATAATTTTTGAAGTAGTAAAAGCATTATGAATGAAAATTTTTGTTATTTTTAGGTGATACACATCGAAAAACAACAAAGCGAGATTTTCGCTAATGTTTTTTTAGCTTTCACGTCCTCTTAAAAGCCCAAATATTCACAACCGTGATACAATAACTAAAAATTGACCCACCTTTCGGCTTTTCAAAGGATCTTTTTTTCTTTATTGAACCATCTCAACGAATTTTTGACTCTCAGACAAAATTCTGAAGTTGTTTTCAACTCAGCGAGAAACCTTTCATACGTGACAACATTACGCATGACGGAAGTAGATGTGGCGGAAGTTCGTTGCTTTCAATTAAATAATTTATTCACAGCGACATATCAACAGTTTTTCCGATTAATATCTTAAAATGTTTTGCTATATTATAAAACAATTATACCATTCGCTCTCGTCGTGTATGAACTATTTTTAGATATAGAAACTTGAGATATTATATATACATGTTTGGCGTCATAGAAATAGTATTATATTACATAGGTTAGCTATTGGTTGCAAAGCAGGAAGTTTTTCCTGTGTCTACAGGCTGACAATAGTTCGTTTCTAGAGTTCAAGGAGCTGAGTTGCGGATAATAAATAATTATAAACTTTTCATGTAGGCATGGGTTGCATCGCTTAGTTTTGTTCGAATAATTCTTGCATTTTTTGATGATTTTTCACTTTGAATATTGTACGTCTGATTCCTTTAAAAGCCAAACGTATTTGCTGAGTGCGGTAGAATGCTTATGCTTAACGTTTGTAAAAGAATTAGTAGACCATCTCATGGATGTCGGTCATGCCTTTTGGCCCTGCGCCCTTCTGGTGAATTTTATCTTTTTCCAAGTCGTCCTGAATCACTGTTATGATCCGAAGCACGATAAAGAGTGTTAAGAACATCCTAGTGAAGTTAGCGATTGGATTTCTGTCAGAATAGGAACATGGGAGAAAGAAAACATTTACTTTGGCGTCAGACGCAGTGAAGCGAATTATCCACCTAGAGAAACCCTGCAGACTCAGAAAATTAGCCTAAACGATGGAAATTTCACAACTTTTGGTTCCTCTTATACCCACAAAGAACACCATGGCGAAGTTAGTGATCGGACGTTTGTCAGAATAAGAGCAAGGGAGAAATAAAACATCTACTCTTTTAGTATACGATTAGAAACTTCAAGTGGAAGATGGCTTTGCATAATCAGACCAGATGGTGAACAAAGGTTCCTTTGTTTATTAACATCTCATAACAAAGACAACCACCGTAGAAGCAGTGGAGCGAATTATTCACCAAGAGAAACTTTACAGCTTCACGAAAGAAGCCTAAGCAGTGTGAACTTTCTAATTTTCGGTTCTTGTTGTAACCATGTGCTCCACCGGCCGCTTCAATACACACACAATAAGTCCAAAACATCTCGTCGCCCATGTGCATACTATCCTAATTCTTGTGCATCTCGGCGAATTATTCTGCTTGGCGGCGATATCGCAATAAATCCTGGTCCCAAGAATAAGCCAACAAAATGTGTTCAGTGCGAAAAGACCATCAGACGTAATCAGAAAAATGTAACCTGCGAAATTTGTTTTGACCAGCATCACCTTAAATGCACTAATTTGTCTGTCAAATTAGTTTCTAAAACCTGGACGTGTCCTGCGTGCCTATGTTCAGTGTTGCCTTATTATACGTGCCCTGATCTAGGTGTTTCATACACGGATTCTAACACATCGAAGGATGACGCAAATATCGAAAATCCCCATTTCGATGCCTTGAACACCATGGAAAAACAACTCAAGGTCATGCACATAAACACTCAGAGCATGGTGTCCACTTTTGACAATCTACTGTTTACTATCCAGCACTATGGTTTCGACATTATTACGATGAGTGAAACATGGCTCAAGGAAAATAGCCTTCTACTCCAGCATGTTACCATCCCTGAATATATTAACGCATTTAATAGTAGAGACACGATAAGAGGGGGAGGTGTCGGCATTTATATTAAAGAGTCTATTAAGTACAAAAGGAGGTTCGATCTTGAGAAAAGATATCCGACAATGGAACACTTATGGGTTGAGATTCAAGGTCGTAACAGCCACAGCAAACTACTTCTGGGTTCCATTTATCGATCCGACACAATCCTACCGTATGTTGAATGGATTGATCATTTTGAATCGCTTCTGAGTGATCTTACCTCCTGCTGGGATGGAATGCTCCTCATTACCGGAGATTTTAACGTGGATATACTGCGCGAAGATAAACCTAACACCGTAAAGTACATAGAGATTCTAAAAACGTTGAACCTTCACCAGCTCGTCACAAAACCAACTCGTACCACTGCCCATTCTGCTACACTTATAGACCACATCATTACAAATATGCCACAACGCTCCACTTTCACTGACGTCCTCCCGTGTCCTCTAATTGGGGACCACGACGCTCCGTGTGTGTGCATCAATATTCGAGTCTCTAGATTCCAGCCAAGGTACAAGTTTATTCGACATGAGCGCAACTTCGATGAAAAGGCGTTTGTTAGAGACTTTGATGAACTGCCTCTAAGTGTCGTTTATTCTACAGAAGATCCGGAAACGCAAGTCGATCTACTCAGCTCTCTGATACGTGAATGCCTGGATAGACATGCACCTTTGAAACGAACCAAGGTATCACGACCACCTGCTCCCTGGATGAAAGATCTCGATATACGACAACTGCAGAATGAATGCCAGTCTTTACGTGAAGCAGCTCGGAAAAACAAATGTGATAAGATCTGGGATCAATACCGTGAATCTAGAAACCGCCTAAAATCCTTTATCAGGAAAATTAAGCGTGAATTCTACGAACGGGCACTGTCATCCTCGAAGTCCAAAGATGTTTGGAAGGTAATTCACAGGATACTCCACCCCAGTGCCCAGCCTTTGCGAAATGATCCAGATGAGCTGAATAAGTACTTCGCGTCCACTGCTGACCGTGTTACTGGAGCACGTCGAGTACCTATTGCTGATTTGTGGAAGCTGATCGACTCTCTCCCCGAGGACAGCAAAGATACTTTTCGCTTAAGGAGCGTTTCCTACAAAGAGGTTCTCCATGAGCTGAAAACGTTAAGATCTGATTGCTCTTGTGGTCCAGACAACATTCCTGTAAAGTTTGTTAAGATCATCGCTGACCATATTGCATCTCCGCTGACTCACATTTTGAATAACTGCATTTCTAAGCAAGTATTTCCATCAGCTTGGAAAGTTGCCCGAATCAGCGCCATACCTAAGATCAAGGAGGTCAAAACCAACAACGACCTCCGACCAATCTCAATATTGCCTATACTATCGAAAGTATACGAGCGCATTGTTTTAAAACAAATGTCCAGTTTCTTATCGGATGCAGCTGGTGGTGTTCTTAAAGACTCTGTCAGCGCTTATCGTAAAGGACATAGCACAACTACCGTTATGATGGTCATGCGTGATGATATCTGACGAGCAATGAAGCGTGGTGAAGTTACAATGGCGGTCCTCGCTGACTTTTCAAAGGCATTTGACACCATAGCCTTCGTAACCATCTTAAAGAAACTTCACCATCAAGGCTTCTCCAAGTCATATTTGAAGTGGGTTACCAACTACCTCACAGGACGAAAGCAGTACGTTCAAATTGATGATCGTGGTTCAGAGAAGATCGATGTCTCCTTTGGCGTGCCTCAGGGATCAATACTTGGCCCTGTTCTTTTCAATTTGTATGTTAATGACCTATCAGATCACTTGGGAAATATCTCCTCATACCAATACGTAGACGATACAACCATTTACACGCATCAGAAACCCTCAAACATCAAGGAATGTGAGAAGAAGCTGCAGCAAGCTCTTGACAACTTGTCATCATGGTCATCGGAATGTAATCTTGTGTTAAATCCAGTTAAGACCAAGGTGATGCTTTTTTCCACACAGCAGCTTGCAAGAGTCCACCAACTTGACTCCTACTCCATTTCTTTAGAAGCCAACGGAAAGAAACTAGAGCGTATTTCCACCACCCGCCTCCTTGGTACGGAGATTCAACAAAATCTGAACTGGACCAATGAAATTAATGCTAAAACATCTACATGTAACTGCTATGGTACGCTCTCAATACTAAGAAAGCTCAGGAACTTTGCGCCGTTTAAAGTCAGAAAACAACTAGTAGAAAGCTTGGTTTTGTCGAAAGTTGACTATAATGATGTAGTAAACGATCCCATGCCTGGGTTTCTCGTCTTCAGCGTACGTGTTCAACTGGCCGCCGCTGGCTTTGTTTTAAATAGATTCGCTAATATATCTGATGTATTGAAATTGGGCTGGCTCCCCATACTGGAACGAAGACAATTCCATCTATGCAGTTTCATATTTAAGGCACTTACATGTGCCCATTGGCCTACCTATCTAAAACTACAACAATACGTGCCAACACGGACGTTACGCTCTTCCAGCGAATTTAAATTGTCCATACCTCACGAATGTGAGTCTGGCACTTTTCAAGATCGTGCGTCAAACATATTTAATAATCTTCCACATAAGATTAGAATCTGTAATGACTATCGTGAATTTCATCGCGAAATTAAAGCATACTTTATGAACGAAGCCACTAATAGGTTAATATAGTTCTAATTTTTCAGTTATGAATAATTTTTGCTTACATCGTTATATAACTAAAACTTTTTAATTTACACTAGTCTCCTTTATATTTGTTCTTTCTTACATTATTCATACCTTGTACATATAATTAAATTAACAAATTAATTAGTATTAGCTCGTCGATTTGTATAAACTCTAATTACTTTCAATATTACCTCTATTTCAATAGTCATGTAACTTACTTGGCATTAGAAGAGCCACCTCGTGGAAATGCTAATAAACCGTTATTATTATTATTATTATTATTATTATTAGTATGATTATTATAGCGCGTTTTGAATTGGCCCCCCGTGTGTCCGACATAGGTCTTCTCTTCTGCGGTATCTTCTCTCGTCACCGTCGCTTGATAAACTATACTCTCTGTCAGGCATTTACCAGAGAGTGGACACGAAACTTTCTGGCGGCAATTGCATTCTTTGCTTGCATCGGTGATGTTGGTCTGGGGCTGTTTGGCGAGTATAGCTTTGTTGTGGGCTGAGATAACGTTCTGCATGTTTGGCATGCAGCTATAACTTAGCTTCAACGTGTTGCGGTTTAGTATCTTATGCAAGGGATGCATGGCTTTGCGGGAAGCATTCGACTATGGCTTGAAGAAATTTGTGCCCAATGATCGTTGCAACATTGGCGCTATAGGGTGGGTTGAACCATATAACGCTTCTCCTTCTAGAGCGCTTTGGTTTTGGAGGTTGAGGGTTGTATTTTAGCGTGTATTTTAGCGGGTAATTGTAACCACTTTTCTGAAGGGCTTCTTGATAGGGTGGAATAGTCGAGTCAAATGATTGCTTATCCGAGGATATATTGGATAGCCGTCTATTGATTGCCTCTGGTATGTTGCGGAGTATTGATGATGGATGGTTGCTTTGTCGGTTTACGTATTGTGGGACGTTTCCAGGTTTCATATACGGTTTGTAAGAGGCGGATTTTAGATCAAGTGTAATATCAAGATAGTTGACACATTTCTTGTTAGCTTCGATGGTGATGCTTAAGCTGTGGTCGCTGAATGTCTTACAAATGTGTTTCTTAATATTCTCAATCTCTCTCGGCGTTTTATTAAATGCTGCAAGACCGTCATCTCTGTACAGACCGATATCATTGTCGTACTCTGTTGTCAATTTCGATAGTAGGTAGGAGCCTACTAGCTCACACGTTTCTGCGCCGTCGAAGCTGCCCATGGTCACGTCGAAGAGAGAGTTTGATGTTTTCTTTTCCGTTGAAAAGGAGGGATTTCTTTGCCTGAAAAATGATGTGCTTCTCATTTTCGGTTATCTCGTCGTATTGGGTGGCGAATGTTAGGGCTTGTTTTAGCAACTCTTCCGATATGGATGGGTAAAAATCTACGACATCAAAACTAATGAATGAGCGCGTGGATTTGTCTGGCATGTTGTCGAACCACTTGATAACCGAATTGATTTAATTTGGCAGATTTCACGATTTTTGCGTTGATCCGTTGAAGGATTTGGCTGGGTTTATCAGTCTGCACGTGGGGTTGTTGTTAAAATTCGGCTTATGGTCTTTTAGAGTGATAAACGAGTCTTTTGCAGCAAACGAATCAATGCGGTTGTCAAGGCCGATGCTCTTAGCGACTTTCTTCTCCTCGGATATTATTTTGCATGCGGTTTTCGGTGGAGCTTTCTTGTAGGCTTTGGTTATTGTAGGGTCGAGTAATTTCTTATAAGCGGGGGCGTCTAACTGGTAAAAATTTGTCGTCTTATCAGCTGCAATGAGTAGTTTGTTATTAGTCCTAATTTTAGTCAAGTCCTGTGATAGTTCTCTCTGGAATTCGTTCTGATCTCTTTTAAATTCAACATTTTGGATAAGCGTGATAATTATTTATTATCCGCAACTCAGCTCCTTGAACTCTAGAAACGAACTATTGTCAGCCTGTAGACACAGGAAAAACTTCCTGCTTTACAGGGCCCCTCTGGATACCAGCTTCGGCTGAATGGGCTACCCTACGGTGGCCCACAAGTATCACGGCAAAAGTTGTAGAAAAATGAAGTCAACATTAGTTTTGAATCAGCAACAAAACTTTTAAACTAATGCAACAGTTCAAAATCGACAGCAACAAAGAAATTAGATCCACGGCAACAATTCGACTTCGCCGACGAAAGGTTTCGACAAGCGACAAATTAAAATTCCACGACAACAAAAAAATCCACGGCAACAAAAAAATCCACGGCAATGAAAAAATCCACGGCAATAAAAAACTCCACGGCAAATCTTTCGCGGCGGAAGTGAGAAAGCCGGAAGTGCGTCCCAACTAGTACCCAGGCTATTGGTAGGAGCTTATTCAAAAATGGCGGAAGGAGAGAGAAATTTGGAAGAATTGATTAGAGATTACTTTAGTAAAGGATTTAAATATGAAGAAATTCGCGAGTTTCTGGAGAAGGAGCATGGCATAACGATAAGTATTGCAACCGTGAAAAGGCGCGTGAAAGCCTATGGGCTTAAACGGAAAAATCCTGACTACGACATCCGTGTAGTTCGAGAGAAGATAAGAAGCCTTTTGGACGGTCCTGGCTGCATTGGTGGCTACAGGCACGTGTGGCACACCCTCCAATTGCAGGAAATAATGGTTCCTAGAAAGACTGTTGAAGACATGCTCAAAGAATTAGATCCGGAAGGGGTGGCACAAAGAAGAGCACACAAATTGAAGAGGAGAACTTATCATAACCGTGGACCAAATGATGTCTGGCATTGTGATGGGTACGATAAGCTAAAACCCTTCGGGTTCCCGATCCATGGTTGTATTGATGGATGGAGCAGGAAAATATTATGGTTGTATGTCACCCGATCCAATAATTGCCCGCATAACATCGCGACCTACTATCTAGATGCAGTTCAACAATTTGGTGGTTGCCCCCAGAAATTGGTGACCGATCTAGGCACTGAAAATGGGATTATGGCTTCCATACACTCATTTTTTTGCGATGATGTGGATAGTCACCGTTATGTTCCTTCCCCCCGTAACCAGAGGATAGAAAGTTGGTGGTCTTATTTTAGAAGAAGCCGAAGTAACTGGTGGATTAATTTTTTTAAAGATCTGGAAGAACGTGGGGTGTTTAACCGGGCCAGTGAATTAGAGTCAGAGTGTCTTTGGTTTTGTTTTGCACCACTTCTGCAAATTGACATAGACCAACTTAAAGTGCACTGGAACACACACTATATACGCAAATCAAGGCATGATACAGTGTCTGGTCGACCAGATTCTTTATACTTATTGCCAGAGTCTAATGGTGGTGTTCCCAACCTCCTCTTACCTGTTCCTGACCATGAAATGGAGTATTCAAGATTACATGTTGTGGACACAGCAGGACAAAGTGATTACCAAGAGTATTTTAGTTATGTAATGGCTACATGCGAACTAAAAACACCTGAAGATTGGAGGGAAGGTGTAAACTTATACCAAACACTGCTTGATCATGCCAATAATGGTTTGTAACTTCTTGTAATCATTAGGGATTGTTTCAATATATTCCACATTATTATAATGCATTTTACAATTATAACTTTACAATTATAATTTTTACAATTATAACATAAATCGAATATATAGTGGTCAAGGGTTAACCCTTTTATTTTAGGCCAAGTATTTAGAATTTTATTCTGGCTAAAGTCGGATAATTTTATTCAGCAGAAACCCTGGCTGAATTGGGCCAATCTGGAGATGAATGAATGGAAAGTATGTTTAATGCTAATGTAGTTTTAATGTTTAATTATTTGGGGTTGGGCAAATCCATCATATCGCATAAGATGAAGTACTTGCCTAATTTTTTCATGTAGAGTAAATCCACAATGACTTCTTAACAAATATGTGTGTGTGGGGGGAGAAGGAATGTTTATATTGCATTTAAAATAAGTTGAACAACAGCTTTGACTTTTGTAACAAAACTCAACTTTGTTTCAACAAAACACTCAAATGAAACTCCCTTACAAAATAATATATGCCACTGGTATAAATGACGTTTTCACTGTACAAGGATTGAAAGTGTTTACCCTACATCTTTCTTTGGCCATTATTTACTAGTTTGCCACTTATAGGCTGTAAAATTGTGTCCATGAAAATGAACCAATGGTTAAATTCTCTTACCATGTCCCACAATTTATACTGTTTTTTAACATTAGGCAACTTTTCTCTTGAGAACAATATCCACAGACATTTAGACATTGTTGTAACATGCAAGGGCCATTCACAGTTGATTGCTTTCTCCAATTTTATTGTGTTTGATTGTTATAAGGATATCACACCCATTTCGAGTTTCTGTACATCCACACTTTTCATATACTGTATCTAGCAATTTCATTCAATAGAGCAGTAACATTTCATACAAAATAGAAATGAACAAACAAATATGTGAATATTGTAATCATTGTTGCAAATCATGAAATAATTGTATATTCAATATTTGTCTCATACAAGCAGGGATGAAGCAATCAACCATGAATTTCAAACATTTAAACAAAGAATAAAGATTTAACAGGTTATTTTCACTTGACTTGGGATAACTCTGATGAGGTCATGTCAAAAGGATAAAAATTGTCAGTTGCATTGTAAAACAATTCTATCACCTTTGTTCACCTAAGGTTTCCCAAAGGATTTACCCTTGCAATATGCCATAAGGAAAATTTCTCTGAACTTCTCAGCATTTGTCATGTGTATAACTGGGAGAGTTAGAGTTCTCCCACAAGCACTGACAAGAGGGTAACAAATTGAATGTTTGGGGTTTCTCTGTAAACACTCGTGGTCAAAGGAGACCATAATTTTTGGGTCTTCTCCATTCACAGGCTTGTGTTGCATTCCAATAAGCCAACCCATCACTCCGGGGATAGTCACGCTGGGGGACTCAAACTCTTCTGACACTATTTCACCAGCAGTTTCATCATTGACAGCTTCTTCACTAGAACCATCTTGAAGTTCGTAGTTCCATGCTATTGCAACTGTGTGTCCTGTGACATTCTCGTCTTCGAAGGTGATCAGTGTATCTTGCAGATGGTCCATTATCTTTTCCTCAATGCATCTTCTTGTTGTCCCCTGCTTTGAGTACTGGGGCACCATCAAAGAGAACACATAGTCAGCATTTGGAGCCAACCCTTCCTTTAGATCCCCATTTACAAAGAGTGGCTGGCACTGGGATGGCTTTTGTGTTATTATCTCATCCAGGCCATAAGATTGCAAACCGATCATGAACTCTTTCATGTAAAGGCAGCGGCGGGAGACAAAGCTTACCTTCAGAGACCGGATAATTGCCTCAACATGCTCATTGCATATTTGACCAGTGTAGCCATGGTCCAGGATCAGATCCGTGTATTTCACACAATCTAATCTCACCTCATCAAGAAGTTTAACTTCCTTTGCAGTGAGATGCTCTTTACAGATATTCATCATATCCAACATGGAGAATCCTGCCTCATAGCTGCATTGCTCCAGGAAACAAGGAGGTGGTCCACCTTGTGCCAATGACACTGCCACAATCTGGCCACAGGCACGGAAATTGCCGCTTTGAACATGAGATGAAGAGTCGACTGGTGAGCCATCCGGAAACATAATTTTCCCCATTTCAGATATACATTCTTCTAGAAACTCGCCACTGAAGTGCACCCTTAAAAGATTAGTGGTGTCACATTTTGAAGCTTGCCTTTTCCACAGGCCCAATATGCGAGAAAAAGGTACCCTTCTTCTTGTGGCAATAAAAAACTGATTGTCATGATTGACTTTGGAGCTAATTTCTTTTACAACATCGTTATAGTTACTGATATGTGCAAACAATTCTGATTTTGTTTCTGCAGGAACTGATGGTGGTGTGGAACGGCCATTACTGTTTTCATCTGCAGGCTTCATTTGATCAAAAGTGTTCTCACTTCTTCCCTGATTTACTTGACTTGATGTCTGCTGTGTTTCATCTCCCGTACAACGTTCGTCGTTTCTTCTCTGAGGGTCTTCATCTCTTCGCTGAGGGACTTCATCTCTTCGCTGAGGGACTTCATCTCTTCGCTGAGGGACTTCATCTCTTCGCTGAGGGACTTCGTCTCTTCGCTGAGGGACTTCATCTCTTCGCTGAGGGACTTCATCTCTTCTCTGCTGTGATTCATCTCTCTCATCAAATTCATCATATTCATAAATAATATTGTCAACTATATCAGCATTGAAGAGATCTGTGTGTGAATGATCCTCTCCTGTAAGTGATCTTTCTTCATCTTGTTCTTCATCTTGTTCTTCACAGGAGTTGAATTCCTCTTCTTTACAAAGATAAAACACAAGACGCTTGAAATCTTTTCCAACTTCAGTCTTGTATTTGTTAAGAGAGAAGAATTCCTTAGGTTCACCTACACATGAAAAGAAGTTTCCAAATTAATTTGGTAATTTATCAGTGAATTTCATATCTAAATGTTCACAGAACTAAATCTGCCATTCAGATAAAAGTTTGATTACTGTAAATTGTCTACAAAATAAAAATTTCTAAACATGTTTTTCAACAGACTTAAAGCTTATCATCCACACTACCATTCCCCCCAAATGAAATAAATTCATTACATACTTTTCAGGTTAAACTCTTTAACCCTATCTAGACTGGGGGTGGAGTCTTCCCTCGCTAATTTTAAATGCAGATATCTCAATAATGATTACAGTTATAACTCTAACATTTCACAACTTTTCCTAGAAATACATTGTCAGTATGTCAATTATTGTCAGTAACACTCAATTTCGATATTGTAATTTTCATTACAATAAAAACAATAAAGATAAGAACATATCAATTAAGATAAATATATTTATTGATATAATAACTTATGTATGTTAACAGCACAACAAGAAATAATCCTGAAAAAAACTTTTTGAATTGCTTTAAATCAGTATTTTTTGACAACTGATGACGTCATAATGACGTCACAATTTGTTGCCATGACAACAAAAGTGTAACATATATTAAAGGGGTTATGTCACGATTTGCCTGGTTACTCAGCTAAGCGTACTTGTTGATTTTTTGTTCAAGATAGTATACGGCAATCGTGGCCTTCCAGCTCCTCGTTTCCCACCACGATTAGACATTAAATTGTCATTATGCTTTACTTATAACTCGTCCAAAAATAACCCACCAACATGAAAATAACAAATACTAATCGAATAAATTGTTGAGCTTTCGCTTCGCTTTGATTTTGGATTCCGAATCAAAAATCAAAAAGTACGCTTATTAAATTGTCATTATGCTTTACTTATAACTCGTCCAAAAATAACCCACCAACATGAAAATAACAAATACTAATCGAATAAATTGTTGAGCTTTCGCTTCGCTTTGATTTTGGATTCCGAATCAAAAATCAAAAAGTACGCTTAGCTGATCAGATTGTCCAGGCAGATCGTGACATAGCCCCTTTAAGTTTTACCATACCATCAACATGTGAAAATGTCATTGGCATACATGTAATAGTCTTGAAGATATTGGGCCATGGGCAGATTCTGCCCCAACCCCAACCCATAAACAAAGTTGTATTTTGGGATTCTACTTTGGGATTCTACAGTATTTAAAAAATGCTTACCAGGCATAAATTGAGCATTTGTCTCATCTTCATAAAGTAAAACAAACTTTTTGGAACCATCAAACTTTCTGTCAAATGCACTCCATTTCTGTACTGCTTTTTGAAGTATTATTGCATATGTAGCTGACTGAGGGACACGGAGTGGTAAGCGCTTACCACGGATTGTCTTAAGTCCCACTTCACATAGTTCTTTAAGGCCAATGTTAATGACTACTTCTTTATTATCATCCTTATTGGCCTTTTTTTTTGAGCGAAAGTCACTTCCAGATTGCCGCTCAGAGGATTTGGCCTTCATGTAGCTATTAAGGGACATGGCCTTTCTCTTCTCTCCAGTTGTGCCTTGAGTTTGTGGCCTACCAAAAGATGTACCAGCTCTTCCAGATTCTATTACTACACTGGGTGGACCACTTGTGGTTTGATCTGCATTGCAGTTCCAGCAATACTTTACTCCCTTTCTCACTTGGGAAGAACACATGCCACAGAATCTAAAGGAGAATGGAAGCTGACCATTTTGCCATGTTCTTGCAGTGTATATTAAATATATATTGGAAGAACATTACAAATAATCTCTCCCCCCACAACATGACAACATACAGGTATTGTAGTAGTCATGTCATATTGGGATTAGCTTTTATTCTTATATACAATCTACATAAAATAACCTAAAGTCTTCCTTCTCTACCTTGTGGTCCCAGCAGTACTTGCGGCCTCATGCCCGAATCCTACTATAGTATTCATTCCCCCCAAATGTAAATATTATTCAAGTGCTCACAGGAAAAGGATATCAACAAGACATATTGTAATGTTCTTGTTGTTTGTTTACATCCCTTTTTACCCAATATTTCTTCCTTTGCTTTTAGGTATACAGGCTTGGGGGCCCTGACACTTGGGGCCCACACCAGGGCCAGCAACTGCTCTGATGATAAAAAGGGATGTAAACAAACAACAACAATATGTCTTGTTGATATCCTTTTCCTGTGAGCACTTGAATAATATTTACATTTGGGGTGAATGAATACTGTAGTAGGATTCGGGCATGAGGCCGCAAGGACTACTGGGACCACGAGGTAAAGGAAGAAAAAAATAGCTATAGTTTAGATACTTTAGTTGACTGAACACGAAGTGTATAAGTGATTGAGCACGACGTTTAGTTAAAGTCAATGTACAAATATATGCCTGTTTTCAGTTTTGCATCCAATCCATGTCAAATAATAGTAACACGAAACATAATATGTGAAAGGCGTCTGTTAAAAACCATTTTTTCACGAGCAGAAATATATAAAAATTACCATACCCTGCGCGACTGCGCGGAACACAATACGAACTTTGCGATTTTTGACATGAATTTAGTTGAACTCGTTACTTAGAGTTAATAGAGTTTACTTACATCAGATCACCCTCTGAATTATTTTCTTCCATTCTATTCTTGTTCCAGTACCAATGGCTACCTAGCCTCCTTCCAGACGTTTTTTGTGAGCCCGCGGTACCCCCGCAATAGTCCGGGCCCTGGGTACTAGTTGGAGACGCACTTCCGGCTTTGTCACTTCCGCCGCGAAAGATTTGCCGTGGATTTTTTCATTGCCGTGGATTTTTTTGTTGCCGTGGATTTTTTTGTTGCCGTGGATTTTTTTGTTGCCGTGGAATTTTAATTTGTCGCTTGTCGAAACCTTTCGTCGGCGAAGTCGAATTGTTGCCGTGGATCTAATTTCTTTGTTGCTGTCGATTTTGAACTGTTGCATTAGTTTAAAAGTTTTGTTGCTGATTCAAAACTAATGTTGACTTCATTTTTCTACAACTTTTGCCGTGATACTTGTGGGCCACCGTACTACCCTGTCAAAATAAAGTTTTACAAACCAATAGCTAACCTATGTAATATAATACTATTTCTATGACGCCAAACATGTATATATAATATCTCAAGTTTCCTAAGCATTCTCACCTGATGAGTGTGGTAAGCTTTGCTTGCCATACGAAACAAATTTGTAGTGAATAAATGTTTAAATGAAGTGACTCAAGTTTGTCTTCTTTGTAATATATCCGCTCTACTTCGGTATTGAGCACTCTACTTATATGATTCTAAACTCGATACTTGTCTATTTCGCTCCTTTACTGTTGAGCACTCTACGAATAAATATGGAACCCGTCAACCTTGGATACTCCACTAAGAACATACCAATCGCGCAGCCCAAGGAATACTTGAAATGTTTGGTCGAGAAAACAGAATCCTTTCTACGACGCATTAGATGGAAAGCTCATCATTTTTTAAAGCCAGCCGGAACTCAACCTCCCACCAATGAGACATTTGGATTCCGCTCAACAAAATCCCCGCCAGCGATTTAAGAACTAGAACAATTTGAAGATAAAATGCTCACGCTTATCCAAAATGTTGAATTTAAAAGAGATCAGAACGAATTCCAGAGAGAACTATCACAGGACTTGACTAAAATTAGGACTAATAACAAACTACTCATTGCAGCTGATAAGACGACACATTTTTACCTGTTAGACGCCCCCGCTTATAACAAATTACTCGACACTACAATAACCAAAGCCTACAAGAAAGCTCCACCGAAAACCTCATGCAAAATAATATCCGAAGAGAAGAAAGTCGCTAAGAGCATCGGCCTTGACAACCGCATTGATTCGTTTGCTGCAAACTCTAAATGACCATAAGCCGAATTTTAACAACAACCCCACGTGCAGACTGATAAACCCAGCCAAATCGGAAATCGGTATTGTCAGTAAACAAATCCTTCAACGGTCAACGCAAAAATCGTGAAATCTGCCAAATCAAATCAATGGAAAAACACAGATTCGGTTATCAAGTGGTTCGACAACATGCCAGACAAATCCACCCGCTCATTCATTAGTTTTGATGTCGTAGATTTTTACCCATCCATATCGGAAGAGTTGCTAAAACAAGCCCTAACATTCGCCACCCAATACGACGAGATAACCGAAAATGAAACACATCATTATTCAGGCAAAGAAATCCCTCCTTTTCAACGGAAACTCACCGCGCAGAAACGTGTGAGCTAGTAGGCTCCTACCTACTATCGAAATTGACAACAGAGTACGACAATGATATCGGTCTGTACAGAGATGACGGTCTTGCAGCATTTAATAAAACGCCGAGAGAGATTGAGAATATTAAGAAACACATTTGTGATGCTTAAGCTGTGGTCGCTGAATGTCTTACCATCGAAGCTAACAAGAAATGTGTCAACTATCTTGATATTACACTTGATCTAAAATCCGCCTCTTACAAACCGTATATGAAACCTGGAAACGTCCCACAATACGTAAACCGACAAAGCAACCATCCATCATCAATACTCCGCAACATACCAGAGGCAATCAATAGACGGCTATCCAATATATCCTCGGATAAGCAATCATTTGACTCGGCTATTCCACCCTATCAAGAAGCCCTGTAGAAAAGTGGTTACAATTACCCGCTAAAATACAACCCTCAACCTCCAAAACCAAAGCGCCCTAGAAGGAGAAGCGTTATATGGTTCAACCCACCCTATAGCGCCAATGTTGCAACGATCATTGGGCACAAATTTCTTCAAGCCATAGACGAATGCTTCCGCAAAGCCATCCCTTGCATAAGATACTAAACCGCAACACGTTGAAGCTAAGTTATACATGTAGCTGCATGCCAAACATGCAGAACGTTATCTCAGCCCACAACAAAGCTATACTCGCCAAACAGCCCCAGACCAACATCACCGATGCAAGCAAAGAATGCAATTGCCGCCAGAAAGTTTCGTGTCCACTCTCTGGTAAATGCCTGACAGACAGTATAGTTTATCAAGCGACGGTGACGAGAGAAGATACCGCAGAAGAGAAGACCTATGTCGGACATACGGGGGCCAATTCAAAACGCGCTATAATAATCATACTAATTCTTTTAAAAACGTTAAGCATAAGCATTCTACCGCACTCAGCAAATACGTTTGGCTTTTAAAGTAATCAGACGTACAATATTCAATGAAGTGGAAAATCATCAAAAAATGCAAGAGTTATTCGAACAAAACTAAGCGATGCAACCTATGCCTACATGAAAAGTTTATAATTATTTATTATCCGCAACTCAGCAAACGAACTATTGTCAGCCTGTAGACACAGGAAAAACTTCCTGCTTTGCAACCAATAGCTAACCTATGTAATATAATACTATTTCTATGACGCCAAACATGTATATATAATATATCAATTTTCCTAAGCATAATCACCTGATGAGTGTGGTAAGCTTGCCATACGAAACAAATTTGTAGTGAATAAATGTTTAAATGAAGTGACTCAAGTTTGTCTTCGTTGTTATATCCGCTCTACTTCGGTATTGAGCACTCTACTCATATGATTCTAAACTCGATACTTGTCTATATATATATATATATATATATAACTACAGACTGTACCGTTTCGGCCTTTTGGGCCTCATCAGTGTAGTGCTGATGAGCAGGATGAAGATAACTGCTATTTACAGTCAATATATATATATATATATATATATATATATATATATATATATATATATATATATATATATATATATATATATATATATATATATATATATATATATATATATATATATATTATATATATTATATATATATTTATATTTATATTATATTTATATTTATATTTATATTTATTATATTTTATATATTTATATTTATATATATTATATATATATATTTATATATTTATATATATATATATATTATATATTATATATATATATATATAATTAATTTATATTATATATATATATATATATATATATATATATTATATATATATTATATATTATATATATTATATTATATATATTATATATATATATATATATATATATATATATATATTATATATATATATATATATATATATATATATATATATATATATATATATATATATATATTATATTATATATTATCTTATATATATATTATATATATATATATATATATATATTATATATATTTATATATATATATTATATATATATATATATATATATATATATATATATATATATATAGGTAATATTTGGCATTTCACTCGATCAAACTACATTTTTCAACTACAAGTTGCATTTTTCGCAACTGGTCCCGGTTTGGTCTTAAAATGTATGTATTCCAACACTCGAAATTTTCTTCCACCATAAATCCTTTCAACATGTAGTTTGATCGAGGGAAATGCCAAATATTACCTATATATATATATTTATATATTTATATATTATATATATATATATATATATTATATATATATATATATTTATATATAATATATATTATATTTATATATATATATATATATATATATATATATATTATATCAGGGCTGAAAATAACAGGGTGATGACCGGCCAAATTCTTAATGTGACCGGTCAAATTTGAATAACGCCGGTCATTAAAATGAGTGTTTGTCCCTAAATCGTACACCACTACATATGGTGACAGGGCATTCTCTATAGCTGTGCCTAAACTATGGAATAGCCTTCCAGAAAGTATAAGAAGTACTAGTTGTATAAACTCATTTAAATCTATGATTAAGACCTACCTTTTTAATGATGCTTTTTTATAGCTATTCTATACTTATGTATACTTAATTCTTATCCTCATTTATACATTCTATAATTATTTTATACTTATGTACATTTTTATCCTGTATATTGTATTATATTATGATTGTAAGTAAGCTACATACTAGTTTTAAGATTTATCAAATCATTGTAAACGCATTGAGGCGTAGCTAAATGCGTATATTAAGAACTGTAATTATTATTATTATTATTATTATTATTGCTGTGCTGTTGTAGACCCATTTCATGTCTGATATATATTGAAGTAAACTATATGCATGCTTTTCCTTTTTATGACAAACGTTCATATCAGTAGCTAGCTTATATGTATAGTGTAGAATATACTTTACATGTTTTTTGTTGTGTTGTGGGTTGGTTTTTGGGGGAAAGGTGTCATGAAGTTTGACTGGTCAAAAATCGCCTTTGACCGGTCACAATTGAAAGGTGAAATGCCAAATATTACCTATAATATACCCAGAATCGTATCCCGGCATTACCACCACCATATATACAGAACTCGTGACTATAGGCAACGGCTTCCGTAGCTCAGTGGTCAGAGCACTGCACTAGCATCGCAGGTTCAATTCCAGCCGGAAGGCCTTGAAGTTGCATTTTTCGCAACTGGTCCCGGTTTGGTCTTAAAATGTATGTATTCCAACACTCGAAATTTTCCTTCACCATAAATCCTTTCAACATGTTGTTTGATCGAGTGAAATGCCAAATATTACCTATATATATATATACATATATACGGGCATGTTACATTTTATCATACTTTCGAAGGGCAAAATAAAACCAAGCTTACCAAATAAGTTTCCCAGGAAACATTCCTGTATACTGTATGCAACTTTTGTTCATTTATAGAACCACAAAGGTGAATTCTACAAAAAATTATCCCGAGGGGTAATATTTCGGCAAATTCCCTTAGTGGAGGGTCTACAAATTATATATTATACTGAATCAATCTTGAATACTGTCTTGAAACGTCTTCTTGTTCCTCCATTGTCGAGAGGTATTCAAGCTTGAATTCCCCTCTGCAGCTGGGAACTCACTAAAATATTCCCCACCACAGCAGGGTATTCGAGCTAATATGGTATTACCACAAAGTGGTGGACCGGTGGTACAACAGGTCACATGCTACAAACCTAGCTCTCTGATTGGACAATGTACAGTTGTGGTATATTTAGCCATATATACATTATATACACGCTACTTTTTCTTTGTCTTATCCGATCTATTCAATTTTCACAATAGAAATGTCAGTTTGCGCCAAGAAACTCGCCTAGTACTGCTAGTAGAAAACCTGTTAAAACGCAGAGGCTCATATATTCATTGAAAGTACGTACCCGATCTTATACCTAAAACAGCCGAAATTTAAACTCAACCGTGGGCGCCTCCTACCAGGCATGTAAATAAACGTTTACAAATATATTTCAATAACTATTTACCTCTTTTTGGACCAGGACAAGAAATAATTGAATAACAGAACGAGTTTCTTCTCATATGAAACAGGATGAGCCTGCGATATGAATATTTCAGAGGTCATTTCAGGGCGTGGCAGGCGTTAACGCCTGCCAAAATCCTATCCATAAAAGCGTACAAACTTCATTAGCATGATTGACATTGTTTACTTAGCAGCTCGCAAAACAACCAATAAAAAGATTTTGTTGAGCGATAAGTAATACTGTAACATAACTTCAACAAATTGTGAGATCTCGATTGCGAAGGACCTAAAAGTGCCGCCCTCTCCAAGAGGCTATTGACTATAGACTATCTAGCCTCTCCAGCGGACAAATGGCCGCAAGACAACCAGACAAAGTTGGTCTATCGTTATTCGGTTTTGTGAAGGGATAGCTTTGACTGCGTGATCACAAACACTAACATGTGGAATATCAAACTTTTCCAAATGCAGTAGGCAAAATATGGCTATTGATGATGATCGAAATATGGCTATTGATGATGATGATCGACATGATGATGATGATCGACATCATGATGATCGATTGATGTCGATCATCATCGTTGTTTTTTTGTAGCGCATGCGTGTAACACTCAATTACTAAATTAATTACTCAATTAAGAGATTCTCCACAGTCGTTCTGTTGATGATGTCATCAATCTTAGATGGTTACCAATACGACAACGTCAGGACTGGCACTTTCTTGGGACCACCCATAAGGCTCTATATCAGACTATATGGCCTGCTTAGTTAAGGCTGGAGAATGTCAATAGTACTCGGAGTAGTAGTGGAGTTCATTTATACATTCCAATGGAAAAAAACACTTTTCAGGATAAAACTCACTTCCTATTAATATTCGAAACGAGATGAACTATTTTTCTGTTATATCACAAGTGAAAGCCTTTTTGTTAACCAGTATCATTAGTGATACTGTAGACTTTTGAGTTAATTATTCCGTAATAATTATAGTCACGTGTGATACATGTGACATTTGGCGGGCTTTGACCACACTTGTTGTTGTGATCGTAAATCATAAGTAAACTATTGTAAGTGATGTTATGTGATTAAAGACAAAAGTATTACACTACTGTGTAATATATTTAGCATTATTTATACATTTGTACTAATAATATAATATTTATTTATTATGCATGTATTCCAAATGTAGAGCTACTTTGTAGAGATGTTGGAATTCAACCATTATTATTATTATTATTATCATTATCATTATTATTATCATTATTATTATTATCATTATTATCATCCTCGTCATCATCTTCATCATCATCATTATTATTCTCTTATTTCTCCTTTTCATATTATATCCACATGCGAGATAAATACAGCTTCTAATTTGATTATCAACTCTCACACCTACACCATTCAACTCTGCATAAAAAGGTGACGACAAAAACATGAAATAGAGAACATACACCAATTTCCAGATTCTCATATCCAGATTCTCACTTTCTCATACCATCTCCATCGAAATGACAAGACACGTGTGGCGTGTGCTATTACGGCGCTGCCACTCACCGCTAAGTCAAGCCCGATCGGACGGGGTTAGTACTTGGATGGGTGACCATCTGGGAATAACCTCGGGTCGATTCGCAAGCTTGAACTCATGTGAGTAGAGTTATTAGTTGATCTCTTCGAAGACTTTTCCTCCGGGGTGTCCGGTTTTCCTCCTTCAGTAAAATCAACACCTTGATCATAGCTGTGCTCCGTGCAGGTCAGACATGGGTCGTATGGTGGCAGCCTGCGGCGCCTTTGACATACCTTTGACTCGGCCCGTTTGAGCTAAAAAAACATTGTTCCTGAAAAGCCCCTAGGGGAGTATCAATAAAGTATATACTTAATGTATGTACATAATTAATGTATGTACATAAGAAGGGATCGAAGGTGGTGTTCTCATGTTTGTCTCATCTAAGATACAATCAAAGAGGATTACCATTTATAGTAGGTACTAGGTATAAAACGATTAAACTCCTGGCCCTATAGAGCAATTTGCAACAGATGCAATAGTTTTGGTTATCTATAAACCACCCAAGAAAATCACTGGAAGTTACCAATTATTCTTAGAAGAGCTGAGCCATATTTCCAACTGGGCTGAATTGAAGTAGGTGATTTGAATCTGAATAGGCTCAAACCTGATAGCACTGAGGGCAAACTATTTCTTGAAGGGGTACTCCAGCCAAAATACAAATGTATAGTTCATATGAAATATCTTACTGACTTTTGTTTATTCTCAAAGTTTCAGCATTCCTATCAATTTAGTTAAGATTTGGCTCGTTGAAGTTCAATATTTGAGGATGGTATTCACTATATGTACAGCAGTTCATATCGTGACGTCAAAATACCACCTAGAATTGACTTTAAACTGAAATAAGGTTAGGATTAAGATGATGGTTAGGGCTAGGATCAGGGTTTGATTTTGGGTAAGGGTTAGTTTTGTACCTAGAAAATAACCAAATAGTGTTGAAATTTGTGACGTCACGACATGAACTGCTTGGCCTTTTGGTGAAATCTTTGATACCGTTGATAATAAGACCAGTTTGGTGGAAACTGCATTGCCGACCAGTATTGTTGATGAACATCAGATCTCCCAGAAAATGCGAGTCACGAGAAAGTCGATAAGGAAATACTGGAAAGCTCAATCTACTAAATTGATATGCCTTTCCTGCGTGCTAAATATCGATGGGATAATATCTCACCACCATACAGTACAATAGGTGTCCTAACACGTACATTTCATCTTTTCTATATACAAATGCAACTGGACTGACTATGGATGTAAAAGCTTAAAAACACTAAATCATCTAACTTAATTGTTTGTGACTTGCTAATATTCTCATACTAACCGTAGCTTTCTACTCAGTGATTTTATTTATATGATCTTTATGTACATGGTCAAGCAACTCTTTTAAAAAGTCAAGTCTTGCACCACATTTGAAACACATATAATTTATCCCAGTTGGTTCGGTTGCTTCCAGCTCATGGTCTACCTGATGCAGTTCAAATTGTTGCGATGAAGAAAACTTTGTGCCACATTCCCTGCATTCAAACTCCACTTGACTCCCATGAATATTCCCTTTTTTCTTTTTCATGTGATGTGTTTTCGAATGATGTTTCAGAAGGCTTAGCCTCGTGAAATCTTTATTGCAGACTTCGCATTTAAGAGACTTTTCTCCAGTATGAGTTTCCTTATGGCGTAGTAGGCTAGCTGTCCAGGAATATGCTTTATCACAAACATCACATTTGAAAGGCTTTTCTCCTGTATGAGTTCTTTTGTGTTGCAGTAAGCCACTTGACTTGGAAAATGCTTTGTCACAAACGTCACACTTGAAAGGCTTTTCTCCTGTATGAGTTCTTTTATGATATAGTAAGCTACCTGGGTAGTAAAATGCTTTGTCACAAACGTCACACTTGAAAGGCTTTTCTCCTGTATGAGTTCTTTTATGACATAGTAAGCCACCTGACTTGGAAAATGCTTTGTCACAGTCATCACACTTAAAAGGCTTTTCTCCTGTATGAGTTCTTTTATGATATAGTAAGCCATTTGATGAGATAAATGCTTTGTCACAAACATCACACTTGAAAGGCTTTTCTCCTGTATGAGTTCTTTTATGATATAGTAAGTTACATGACATGGAGAATGCTTTGTCACAGTCATCACACTTGAAAGGCTTTTCTCCTGTATGAGTTCTTTTATGATATAGTAAGCCACTTGACTTGGAAAATGCTTTGTCACAGTCATCACACTTAAAAGGCTTTTCTCCTGTATGAGTTCTTTTATGATATAGTAAGCCATTTGATGAGATATATGCTTTGTCACAAACATCACACTTGAAAGGCTTTTCTCCTGTATGAGTTCTTTTATGATATAGTAAGCTACTTGACTGGGAAAATACTTTGTCACAGTCATCACACTTGAAAGGCTTTTCTCCTGTATGAATTCTTTTATGTTGTCGTAAGTCACTTGAATGGGAAAATGCTTTGTCACAGTCATCACACTTAAAAGGCTTTTCTCCTGTATGAGTTCTTTTATGATATAGTAAGCCACCTGCGTGGGAAAATGCTTTGTCACAAACATCACACTTGAAAGGCTTTTCTCCTGTATGAGTTCTTTTATGATATATTAAGCCACTTGACTGGGAAAATACTTTGTCACAGTCATCACACTTGAAAGGCTTTTCTCCTGTATGAGTTCTTTTATGATATAGTAAGCCATTTGATGAGAAAAATTCTTTCTCACAGACATCACACTTGAAAGGCTTTTCTCTAGTATCAGTTTTGTTATGCTGCATGTTTGTTGAAAAAAGAAAACAGCACCACAAAACAACTTGCACAACTTTATTTGTCAGTAACTCTAGAATATTAAAAATAGAAACGAGATCAACAAATAGTTTGCCAAAAAGGCAAGGTTAAATTAACAGCTTCAGACAGTAAATATTGATCAGTGGTATAGATATAGGAATGTAATAACTAATAGAAATTGAGTACGGAAACATTCTAGATTGCCCATTAAGGTAGCCAATCCGAGTTTAAGTCTCTGTTACACTATAAATAAAGGTTTGCACATTAAGATGAATAAACATTTTACATTACTGGAGACAGAGTCAGGCAGTTACAAGATTTCAAACTTTCCTTGTTGTTTCTCAAATCATTAATAATTCATGATTTATCAGAGCCAATCCATGAACGTATACCACATCATATGCATGAGTTTTGATACCCAATGAAAACCTGTAGGAAATTTCCTAGTGAACTGGATAACATTTCTTAATCTACATATTAAAATAGAATCGCTTGAGAAGCTAGATCAAACACTCGTTTTTTGTGTTTCATCAGGCGACTCCAAACACTCGAAAACAATAAAAACCTCGGGCTACGCCCTCGGTTTTCATTTGTTTTCTCGTGTTTGGAACCCCTGATGAAACACTCAAACTCGTGTTTGATCTATTACTTCAAATATGTAACTGTTATATTGTTTTGTTACTAGTATGTTTTACCATCTAGTTGCCAATCCTCGTTCGCAAATGAACAGTTGTTTTGCAGATGTTGTGAGGGGTCTAGCTATAATAAGGCACCAATTAGTCATTTTGTCCCAAACCTAAATTTCAAACTCATTTGCCTTTTAATGACAATTTCCAGCGCCTTCAAGGATGGCCTTCATTATGACAGATTTTTGAATACAACGAATAGCCCTTTAATGTAAGTTGGGCCACAAATTAAAGAAATTCCTGGACGCATTAGATTTTACAAATGAATAATCAACAGACAGTTTATTCTATGCAAAAATTAGTAGCATTTCAAATGTGGGCCAAAATTTTAAATTATATCTTGTCATCACCCTACGTCACTCCAGAGCCACATGAGATGCGCGTGCGCATAACAAGAAACATTTCCCCGAGTAGGTACCATACTTGTACGTTATTTTTAAAACTGATGCTTAATTCCTAGCTTATTTCAGTACAGGATGGACATGAAAAGGAGTGACCACGAGACGGCCGAAACGACCAATGTCAACAACACAACAGATGCGGGGGTAAGACATGCAGAAAATGCTTCTGGTGAATATCAACAGAAATATGGCACACATGACTATTCTACTGGAGAAAATATGTCAAAACCAACAGCCTACCAAAACCGTTCGCCCACCGGGCGGGAAACGGAAGAAGCAACGAGACAGGTTTCAGTCGCTCACCGGGTCTGACTTTGACTCTGGGGAGGAAGATTCCTCTTCCAGCCACAAAAGACAACGTCTGTGTCAAGATGATAATATTAGCCTTCATGCGAGTGATGGCAATGCTCACCGAGCGAAACAAGGTCACCGATCCAAAAGGGCGCCAAAGTGAGCCTCAAAACTCGGCAATGCACAACCTCGCAGAGTCATTTGAAGAGGATGATGCCACCGGCGAAAAAATAGATACACACCTTGCTAATATAGCTATGAAACGTTGGGCCAAAAAACTCAACCCTGAAAATAACTGAAAAGGACTTGGGGGAAAATACAAACGGCCTGAAAATTGCAACGATCTGAAAGCAATTAAGGTCAATAAGGAAATATGGAGTCAGCTGAGTGAAAGCAGAGGACGACTGATCCGGGAGCAAAATATCTTGAAACACTTTAACCCAACGGAAGCCACGTCTTCAGGGTTCAGCTGAAAGTAGAACTTGATATTTCAACCCCCCTCCCCCTGATCAATGTTGATTCTGAGTAAATATTTGATGTGCTTAGCACTTGGCAATCATTAATGAGCAACATTGAAACGGGGGGAGGGGATAACATAAAATTAAGTTGTATTTTCTATCCGCTTTCCAATGGTGTCGTATTCCTGCACGTGATTGTCTGAAAACGAAAAGGTCTTATTTGCACTCACTCGGTCGCAAGGGTGTGAAACTCTAACAGGTCAATGGAGCATTAATAGCTCGCGTATTCAGTTTTTTTGCTAATAAACACGATGTCATCAAAATAAATAAAACAGATACCCCTGAACGTGTGTCATGTTGCAATAGACCTCTTTCATAATGGCACCCAAATTAAATATTCTTTTATGGCAAGTATTCAAGATGGCGTCGAAAAAGATGCAGCGTTTTCAACGAAATTTACCTCATAAACGAAGCACTTTTTCTAGCCATTTAAATAAGCAGAATTTAGCGCCGTAACAACGGCTTTCCAACGCGCCGTACGGCGACATCGTGCGAGAAATGGCCGACGAGTCCAAAAAGGCTATTTTGCATGTATATAAAAGAATATTTAGACTGGCCGCCATTATGAAAAAGGTCTATAACTGTGCCCTTGGACGAATCTTATCTGTACGTTTTCGGTATTGTATTAATTTACACGTGTTGGGCACGAGGGTCAAACTGTACATCTACCCGCCCCCAAACCCACTACGCGAAAGATCTGGTATTTTATAATGACACGCCGATTTTATCCACCGGGAAGCACAATATCATGGTTTAAGAACGGGGTTATTCACGAAAGAGACTGAGTTGACGTTATTTCAACAGTCAAATTGCCGAGGAGGACCAAAGAGTCTGCGGAAAAGGTTTTGCCACCTTCTTGTACACTTCGCAAGAAGAACAAGTCTATAACTTGTTAATGTTAATATTATTGATAAAAAATATTATTGAGCATATTATAAGATCCCGGTAAATAGATACATGTAGCTCTATGAATAGCATGACCGACATGGTTAACGATTTACACCTATTTGAATAAAACTATGTTGAATATATTAATTTGTAAACCGTAAACCGTGTGTAAATTCGAGTAAACCGCTTCATGTATGCAAATGAGAGACAGAGACAGACAGAGACAGTGTCAGACAGACAGAGAAAGACGGAGAGAGAGAAAGACAGAGAGAGAGACAGAAAGAAAGAAAGACAAATAGAGAGATAGATAGTTAAATAGTATATATATGCAAATATGTTGATAAATAACCGGTATGTTAAATTCCAAATTGATTGTGGTGCTTCTGTTAATACAATTCCCAAATGTCTAGTACCAGCTACAAAGATAAGCCATGCGCCCATTAGCCTAAAAATGTGGAATTCCTCACAGGTTCAAGCCGTAGGTTCGTGTCGTATGAACGTAACAAACCCAAGCAACAATAAGAAGTATTCAGTAGAATTTGTCGTGGTAGATGATAACGGCCTGACCCCTCTCCTGGGTTCCAAAGCGTCGCAACATATGGGACTAATAACTGTTAACTCGGACAGTTTTGTTTGTATGAATGTTAGCCCTATCTCGCAGCAAACACCTGATAAATCTATTCAGGAAGAATTTGGTGACGTATTTGATGGTTCCCTTGGAAAATTGCCTGGTACAGTTCACTTAGAGACTGATCCATCAATAAAACCAACTGTATTGCCTCCTAGACGCGTACCGCATGCTATAAAGTCTCAGTTGAAATCAGAGTTAGATGATATGGTTAAGAAGGGAATTTTGAGCCCGGTCGACCAACCAACAGAGTGGGTAAGCCAGTTCGTAGTTTGTCGAAAGAAATCTGGCCAATTGAGAATATGTATCGACCCAAAACCCTTGAATAAAGCCTTGAAGCGAGAACATTATCATTTACAAGTTTTGGATGATGTTCTCCCCTGTCTCAACAATGCGAAAGTATTTTCGAAGCTTGATCTAGCATCTGCTTTCTGGCATATCCAACTTGATAAAGAATCAAGTCTCTTAACCACTTTCAACACACCTTTCGGAAGGTATAGGTGGTTGCGATTACCGTTTGGTATCAAGGTCTCATCGGAAATTTTTCAAAAGCATCTGAACCAGGTCCTGGAAGGGTTAACCGGGGTAATTTGCATTGCAGATGACATCATAGCATATGGGTGTGGCGACACAATCGAAGAGGCACAACGTGATCATGATATCAACCTAGCTAACTTGCTGAAGAGATGCAGAGAGAAGAATATCAAACTCGGGCGTGACAAGTCGGTGTTCAACTGTTCGGAAATACCATTTATGGGACACTTGATCACAAAAGAGGGGTTAAAATCAGATCCTGAAAAAATCGAAGCCATTGTCAAGATGACAAAGCCAACTGATGTAAAGAGTTTGCAAAGATTCATCGGATTCGTCACCTACCTAAGTCGATTCCTACCTGACCTCTCAGACATCCTAGAGCCACTACGACAACTGACAAGATCCGATAGAGTATGGTCGTGGAACCAAACACATGACAAGATATTCGATGATGTGAAACGCCTAGTAACGGCAAGTCCTGTTCTGGCCTACTACAACCCTGAAGAAGACCTCGCAATCCAGTGCGATAGTAGCGGTACTGGAGTTGGAGTAGCTTTACTTCAAAGAGATCAACCCGTAGCATATGCAAGCCGCGCTTTAGCGGATGTGGAAACCCGCGTTACGCACCTATTGAGAAAGAAATGTTAGCAGTCGTCTACTCGCTTGAGCGTTTCCATCAGTATACGTATGGAAGACATACCACCGTCTACAGCGATCACAAACCTCTGGAGATGATATTGAAGAAACCTCTCATTAAAACACCGAAGAGACTCCAGAATATGATCCTAAGAGTACAGAAATATGATTTCACGCTCATCTATAAGCCTGGGAAAACCATGTATCTTGCTGACACTTATCAAGAGCTCATATTACCGGGGACAAAGATCCAATCCTTGAGCAAGCAGACATAAATGTGGTAACTTACCTCCCCATGAGTGACGAGCGCTTGAGTGAAATCAAGAGGGAAACGGAACAAGACAACACTTTGCAACACCTCAAGACAACCATCATTCGAGGATGGCCCGAGGAACGTTCGAAGTTAGCTGAAGAACTGTTACCCTACTGGAGCTACCGAGATGAATTGTCCATTCATGATTCGCTGGTGTTCAAAGGCCAACAAGTCGTTATACCGTTCAATCTTCGAAAAGAGATGATGGTAAGAATTCACTCAGCACATCTAGGCGTTGACGGTTGTTTAAGAAGAGCAAGAGTATCCTGTTTTTGGCCAAGAATGTCAAGTGATCTGAAAGAATACATCATAGCATGTGAAACATGCTGTACCTATAGTAGTTCTCAGCAGAAAGAGAAACTACGCCCTCATGAAGAAGTAACTCGGCCCTGGGAAAAGGTTGGATCAGACCTGTTCAGTTTGGAAGGAAGAAATTACCTAATAACTGTTGATTATTTCAGTAACTTTTGGGAGATTGATCATTTACCTACGACAACTGCCGCTGCAGTAATTAACAAGACCAAAGCCCATTTTGTCAAATGTGTTTATAAGCGACAACGGTCCACAATATACCTCAGAGTCTTTTGAAAGTTTTGCGAAAGTATGGGACTTTGAGCATCGTACTATATCCCCTAGATATAGTAAGTCCAATGGGAAGGTAGAGTCAGCCGTCAAAACTGCTAAACAGCTATTGAGAAAGAGCATAGAGGCAAAGACTGACCAATACGTAGCCTTGTTGGATCACAGGAACACGCCTACACAAGGTTTGACAACTAGCTCGGCACAGAGATTAATGAGTCGAAGGACAAGAACATTAATACCGACAACTGCTGAATTACTTGAACCAAGAGTGGTACAAGAAACCGAGCAACAAAGGCTTAGAGTTAGGAAACAAATGAAATATCACGACCTAAATGCAAAGTCCCTACCCCCACTGGATTTAGGAGATATTGTAAGAATGAAGCCGTTTGTGCTTGGTGATAAGAAGTGGAAGAAAGCATTAGTGACCAAACGATTAGAGGATAGATCGTATGTCATTGAAACCAGTCATGGTCGATCCTATATGCAGACGAAATAGAGTGGACTTACGAAAAACTATGGAATCTCCACCAGAAGTACGAGACCTCAACCAATACCAAGAAAGAGCTAATAGAAACAGGTAGTTCAGAAAGGCGAGGAAGTTCGAAAGCCGAGGAAGATCCAGAAAATGAATCTGCGACAAAGGAAGAGAACCGTACAGTAACGAGACATACGCTTATGTCTGACAAACTTCCAAATAGTGAATCTGCGACAGAGGAAGAGAAGCGTACAGCAACGAGACAGACGCCTACGTCTGATAAATTGCCAAACAAAAAGAACGATTCAGGATATACAACACGATATGGAAGAACAGTAAAACCACCAGAAAGATTTAACATGTAGTCTTTAGATGTTTATTTTCTATTGAACTTCATGATTGAACTTCACAGAAACAGAGATTATTTTTGTAGGGAGCATGAAACATTTAAAAAAAAAAAATCTATATTTATTACAATATATATTATTACATGTACTATTGATAGGAATTTTTTTTTTTTTTTTTTTTTTTAATAAGAATAGGGATGTTATATTATATAGGTTATATGAAGTATCATATTACTTCATTGTGAGCCCACGAACATGAAGATATATAAGGCACTCCCATGTACTGTATTCAGTCTTCGATAGTCTTAGTAGAACTAACATATTAAAGTCTATAACACAACAGACAAAGAGAGAGAGAGGCAAAGTGAAAAGGTGGTAAACTGCTAATAATTTAGTGACGAAATACTGACGTTTCGAGCGGAGCCCTTCATCAAGTGCACCGGGAGATAAACAAACTAATGATTAATGAGATGCGAAAATAAAGTTAAATCATTTGCTATTTTTAACAGTCGATCAGCAAACAGACTGAGGGGGGGGGGGGAGAAATTTTAAGGGGATTAGGCGATAGTAAAGCAGTAAGAAACAAAAACTTGAAAAGGAATGAAAGTGCATAAGCTAACAATAAAAAATTATGCCAATTACGCCTTCGCCAAGAAGTTTTCTCCCGTTACTGTCCATCTCGTGTCTTATTCGAGTGGTTAACATGCTTTATTCGTTTAAAATACGTGTCAGTGAATTCGGACAATCGGGAGCAAAATGTCTTGAGATACGTTAACCCAACGGAAGCCACGCCTTCAGGGTTCAGCTGAAATCAACCCCCCTCCCCTTGATCAATGTTGATTCTGAGTAAATATATGATGTGCTTAGCACTTGACAATTACTAATGAGCAACATTGAAACGGGGGGAGGGGATAACATAAAATTAAGTTGTATTTTCTATCCGCTTTCCAATGGGTGTCGTATTCCTTACTGTAAATATTTGATGTGTCTCAACATTTATGCACGCATTGCAAACCACAAATTGGTTATTAAGCCCATGGGCGTAGCAGCCAAATAATGTTTGGGAGGGCAATGTATTTTTGCCCGAAAATTAATAGCAGAATATTGGATTTTAAGTCGTATTCAACACACATATTTCTATGTGAATCGTACAGCGGTTTTCTCGCCGCAAGTACATAGTACTTCATCTCATGGTATGTTAGTGGATACTGGATACGTACAACTTTATAATGCGAATCCACGATATGTCATTTTAAACGAAGTAACTATGGATTTCGCTTTAACATTTCACAGAGATGCTGCTCGAAATTACCAGAAATTGCTTGCGAAAAGTGCCCGAATTTGTTTACTAAATCATTGAGGGGGGGGGGGGGGGATTGCTCCCCTGCATCCCCCGCCCCCGCCTGCTACGCCTATGATTAAGCCAACCTCCTGCTACTGACACTAAACAGCATCTGACTGAGTCAGTGGATACAATAGCTATATGCTTGGTCATCTCAATACACAGCTCTCACAGTTTTCTAGAGAGCAGATAAGGCCTGCACTGAAGCCTTAATACAAAGCAATATGCTCAGCTGAAATACCAGCCTATTTGGTAATGATCTGGCTAAACAAATAAAAGATGCCAATTTATAGTTGAGGTATAATATTGTACGTAATTCAGTGAGTATGTTCATATAATTTTTTCAACCTATAAAGTCTGTCTTGATACCAACCCAAGAGATCATTGTGTTGGGGTTTCTTATTAACTCAGTGACAATGACAGTCCGCCTCACACAGGAGAAGGCCATCAGTTTAAAACAGGATTGTGCCAAGTTGATTAAATGCCCTAGAACAACTATACGAGAGGTGGCTAGGGTGATCGGTAAGGTTGTTTCCAGTTTCCCAGGGGTAATGTATGGGCCCCTATATTATAGAAAACTAGAAAGTAACAAATCCCTAGCTGCAAAAACAAATAAGGGCAATTTCAATGCTTACATGGTCCTTTCACCAGAGGCCCAAATGGAACTGAAGTAATGGGTGGACAATGTTGAGAGCTCCTTCAATGTGTTAGCTCATGTACATTACTTCAGTACCTAATAACTACAGATGCCTCTCTATCAGGATGTAGAGCTGTATCTGGGGATGTATCTACTTGAGGAAGCTGGACATACACAGAGTCTAATGCCCTTAATGCCCTGACACCCGAGATTGACCTCTTTGCCTCGCGTATTAACAATCAGTTTACACAGTACGTAGCTTACAAGCCAGACCCTAATGCATTTGCCATAGATGCATTATCTTTAGAGATTGGTCAAAATTAAACTTCTATGCCTTCCCCGGCCCTTTCAGTATAACATCGTCTGTATTGAAAATGACAGCCGAACAGGCGTGGTTATTGTACCAGACTGGCCAACGCAAAGTTGGCACCCCAAAGCACAACAAATGTTGGTGAAGGAACCAGTCTCACTAAAAGCAAGGTACAGTGTAGGACCTCTTAAAACTTCCACTTTGGTCAGGGAAAGACTAGAGAGTTATGGATTATCCTCAGGTGCTAAAGATGTGATTATGGCTTCTTGGAGAACTGGTACAGGTATACAATATGAAACCTACCTTCAAAGATGGCTGGAATATTGCCATGATAATGGGGTTGACGTACAAGTATTTCAGAGCTGAACAGAGCTATTGAATTTCTTGCTTCGCTATATCATTCTGGATTGGGGTATAGTGCAGTGAACATGGCCCGTTCAGCACTGTCCTCAATTATTATTTTAGAGAATGGAGGGACATTTGGAGTACACCCTCTAGTTTGCCGTTGTCTGAAAGGGATAGAGTTGAACTGGGACGTTAACATTGTACTAGGCTACCTTAAGAGCCTAACAATTCCTTGTTGATTATCATTGAAGGAACTCACCTTAAAACTTAACATGGTCCTTTGCCTTACTATTGGTCAGCGGGGACAAACTATCCACAAGCTGAACTCTGAACATATTCATAAAATGGAGGACATGTACATAGGATTACTGTGATGGATAAACTCAAACAAACTAGACCAGGAAAATACTTACTGTAGAACCTATTATTGTATTGGCTTTCACAGAGGACAAGAGACTCTGTCGGTTGTAGATTGTAGAAGAGTACTTGCTCAGAACCATTAAGGAATGGTCAAACGTGTGACCCTTAAAATACAACTTAATTTTATGTTATCCCCCCCCCGTTTCAATGTTGCTCATTAATGATTGCCAAGTGCTAAGCACATCAAATATTTACTCAGAATCAACATTGATCAGGGGAGGGGGGGGGGGGTGTTGAAATATCAAGTTCTACTTTCAGCTGAACCCTGAAGGCGTGGCTGCCGTTGGGTTAAAGTGTTTCAAGACATTTTGCTCCTGGGTCAGTCATCCTCTGCTTTCACTCAGCTGACTCCATATTGACCTTAATTACTTTCAGATCCTTGCAATTTTCAGGCCGTTTGTATTTTCCCCCAAGCCTTTAAACTTTCTCAGGGTTGAGTTTTTTGGCCCAACGTTTCATAGCTACTGTATATTAGCAAGGTGCGTATCTATTTTTTATGACTCTGCGAGGTTGTGCATTGCCGAGTTTTGAGGCTCACTTTGGCGCCCTAAAAAAGGTAGTAGCCATACATATTTATGCAATCTTTTTAATCCATTTATGTTTCTTATTATAAGTAATAGCAATGAGGTTGATTAGCAATTAAATGTAACCAAAAGCTGAGGGAGGTTTAGTATACTTTTACTCTTGAGGGACATGTAATCACTAATCAAGCAAAATACCATGATATCACTTTGTGATATTATGGTTTCTGAGGGAGAAGGATAGTAAAAGAAGAATTATTTTGGTGGAGTCAACAACTTCAAAGTGAATAAATTATTGAGTTGTGATTATTACTATTGAGAATTTGAAGTTCACTTCATGTATTTGTTAGTTATTCTATTGAAATCCTTTGGCGTAGCGTACAGTATGTGTGAATAAAAACTGATTAAGATGAAATAAAGTGATTTGTGACTCATATCTTAATAAGAGGTAGTGCTGGATGAAAATGTGGTACAATGCATGCGACATAGTATTACTAGTTATCCGACTTGTGTTATGAGGTGAAATAAAGATCAAGGTACGTAGAATTTTTTGGGGAAAAGTTTGAAATTGTGCTATGGTTGCATGTCCTGAAATGAATATGAGGGACATATATGCATAAGCAAACTTTTGCATAAACATTAGGTATGATTAGTTACTAATCTTACCAAATGTTTTATGCATTAGGTAAGATAAATAGTAGTTATGATCATGAGGTTATTTAGAGATTAAATTTCCCAAGTGGAGTGTCTATAAATTATATACTGTAGTGTATTATACCAAAACAATCTTGAAAACTGACTTGATTTGTGCTCACTAAAAACTCACTAAAATATTTTCAACCACAGTCCACAGTGGGGTAATCAAGCTAGCATGTAATTCAAGCTAGATTATTATATACCAAGTGTCAAAGTTCCCTTTCTCTAGTACGTCATTGGTCAAGAATTAAGACTTTACTTTTTTTTAAATTAATAGTTTATTTGTTTATAGTGGTAATATATGTAGTAGGCTTTATCTTATAATGAAACTGTAATAAGTTTTATCAGTATATTTAAGTATATATTGTTGTAAGAGCATTGAGACTATTGCATAATGCTCCTAATACGTCTTTATTATTATTAAGAGTGTATCACGTGAAAGTGACGAAATTTAGCTGTTTCACCGCAATAGCTCTGAGAGGGGCAATAATATGTTGTTGACCGTCAATAATGAAAAAATCACGTGAAATACCATGTGAAAATGAGACCTTTGGAATTTTTATTGAACTTAACAATTTGAACTGTATGAGAGTTCATGTTCCTTTCGCCTTAAATAATTGTATTTAATTTAATGTTTGAAGAATAAAATATTTCATGTCTTTACGTTTTGTTTTTTCTTTGACACTTGGTATGATAATAAAGCATTTATTTACTGGGACCTCGGGAAAGCAGTATGTTTTGTGGTCCCTCGACTGTCGATGTCGACGGTCGAGGGACCACAAAACATACTGTTTCCCTCAGTCCCAGTAAATAAGTGTTAAATACCACAGTGGCGGGAATTTTATGATAAAGTGGGGGTAATTATATTATACCTCAACTATAAATTGTCCAATGAAAGAGCTAGATTTGTACCATGTGCCAGTCAATTTAAATTCAAATTCCCCGCTTTAACCTCGAATACCCTGCTCGACTGCTGATGATTTCATCAGTGAGTAATTTGCGTACAAATTCCCCACTGATGACGTAATCAGTGGGTGATTCGAGTAAACCAAGACGAGCCTGTAAACAATGGAGGAACAACAAGACGTTACGTGCGGCTAAATCGAGAGTTGGCACCATGGCCGCCATATTGAATTCTAACCGAGCTGGGGCATTAGAACGAGATCACCCGAGAACCGCGTGGAAATTATATTCTGTATTTGTTGGTCGATTTTGTCTTTCAATTTCCTTTAAAACATTCTTAGTTATTTCTTCAGCAGCTTATAAATCGAGTAGCATAATTTTCTGCAACTTCCTTGTTATTCGTTATATTATTTTCTCCCTTTACCGTTTTCCATCTATTCTCTCAAAAGCATCGAGTAAGTAAACTTTAGTCTTCTAGAAGCATCTGTAGTACTCTTTTCTTTCGACCTAATGGTTCTTTGTGACACAACCTTCGACTTTGGAATCCTAATACCTCAAGTACTGGCCCTCAAGTCGAACCATTAGATCGAAAGAAAAGAGTACTACAGATCAATGCTTCTAGAAGACTAAACGCTTTTGAGAGATAGAAAACGGTAAATGGAGAAAATAATATAACGAATAACAAGGAAGTTGCGGAAAATTATGCTACTCGATTTATAAGCTTCTGAAGAAATAACTAACGATGCATTCAGAATCATATACTATTAAATATACAGAATGTTTTAAAGGAAATTGAAAGACAAAATCGACCAACAAATACAGAATATAATTTCCATGATGATGGATCGGGTGATCTCGTTCCAATGCCCCATGTGACCTCGTTCCAATGCTCGGTTAGAATTCAATATGGCGGCCATGGTTGAACACACATGCGTCTAAATACAGGAATCGCACATCCACTTTATACTTTATAGTAGATTGCACCTCAATATATTAGTCCTCAATATATTAGTATTAGGTTATAGTACTGTAAGTAGGTTATATTAATTGGCTTATGGTATTTTGCGAACGAAACAGGTTTGCAAAACGTGTTTTACAGCTAGTTAGGCGGTGGGTTAGTGTTAGAAAACTTGTTAGTAGGGGGGTTAGGATCTTTGTTGTTTTGGGGTCGGTTATTATTATCCACCTCGTTAGGCAAATTGTTGTTTTGTTTCGCAAACCTGTTTAAGTACAGGAAACCTCAAAAATAACCCTAATACTGATAATACTAATATACTAAACTGTAATTACTATAACCTATAAATCACTACAACATATATTCAGGTCTTGGTGTAATCTACTATAAAGTGGATGTGCGATTCCTGTATTTAGACGCATGTGTGCCTTTACTCTCGATTTAGCCGCACGTCAAGACGTTTCAAGACATTTCTAGATGTTTCAAGAAAGCATTCAAGATTGTTTCGGTATAATATATCATTTATAGACCTTCCGTATAAATGATAAAAATTGACTGGTCACATGTTACAAACCTAGCTCTCTGATTGGACAGTTTACAGTTGAGCCGGTATAATACTGTATAGCCATACATTATATATACAGTATATACGATTCAATTTTCACAACAGAAATGTCAGCTTGCACCAACAAATAAACCTAGTGGAAAACCAGTTATGATGCTGCCCATATATTTAAAGTACTAAAACAGCCGAAAATTAAACTCAACCAACTTCTGAAGCTAAAATTATTCCATCAGCAGATTCAGCAGCAATCAGCTTTAACTAGAACACTACCAGGCATGTAAATAAAGTTTAGAAATATATTTGAATAGCTATTTACCTCTTTTTGGACCAGGACAACAAAGGATTGAATAACAGAAGATTTCTTCTTGAACATGAACTCATGTTATAAAATAACATGTACACAACAAGCGCTCTGATTGGTCAATACCCGTGTTTGGATAAGAGTATCCAACACGGGAATTTTGAGGTCGATCTTGTACACACAAAAAGCAAATCATGCCGACCCATCATCGTTTTTAAACATTTATTAACATTCTATACATATGCACAATATTACTATAAATAAAATATAGCAATCTTCCCTGTTAATTTTCACAAGATTTTGCAAAAATAGGCCGAAATTATAAGTATTTAAAGTGGACAAAGCAACGCTATAAAAACTGAACGAGAATTTCCATTTAATTTGTGAGGACGACGTTTACCTTATTGAAAGTTTCAATAAAACCCCAAAACACAACACTTTTATAGATATAGTCCACCAAGAGAACATGGAAAAGGTGTAAAATTATGTTTATTTTACCTCTCGTCGGACAGGATATTCACGAAGAAACCATTCATTTTGTTCTTGTAGCCAACAAAAAATCACCGAACAACACTTCGACAGTGAGAAAAAACCACAAATAAAATATAGCAATCTTCTCTGTTAATTTTCACAATTGATTTTGCAAAAATAGGCCGAAATTATAAGTATTTAAAGTGGACAAAGCAACGCTAAAGCGAACGAGAATTCCCGTATAATTTGTGATGGCGACGTTTACCTTATTGAAAGTTTCAATAAAACCCCAAAACACAACACTTTTTATAGATATAGTTCACCAAGAGAACATGGAAAAGGTGTAAAATGTTTATTTTACCTCTCGTCGGGCAGGATATTCACGAAGAAACCATTCATTTTGTTCTTGTAGTCAACAAAAAATCACCGAACAACACTTCGACAGTGAGAGAAAACCACAAAAAAGATTCTGTGTTGTAGGATATAAAGGCTAGGCAAACCGACAACATCACTTTACGTCTGCAGCAATCCAACATAAAGTTAAACGGTATATTTTCCCGATTAAATACATCTGGAAATATCTTTTTCAGCATGTTTTCCTGATGTTTTTACCACATCAAACATATTTTTGGCTGTTGCTGTCGTCAGCATCATAAATCATAATAGGAAACCATCCATGATTGGCCGATTAGCTCAGAAGGACATGAAAGACCTCCACTGATTGGTAGTTGACGGTTTTTGGGAGAATTGCAATGTTGATCTAATTATATTAATAACTTTTAGTGATATTTCTCTGTGGTTATTTTATAAAAGAAATACCTAATGGTTTTCCGTGTTTGGATACTCTGATCCAAACACTTGGGATGTTGCTCGACTTTCGAAAAGCTAAAAACACTCGCCTAGCGGCTCGTGTTTTTTTACGCTTTTCTCAAGTCTCGCAACATCCCGCGTGTTTGGATCAGAGTATCCAAACACGGAAAACCATTAGGTATTTCTTTAATGAAACATGAAACAGACTGAGCCTGCGATATCACAGCGGACTAACACAGATTATGAGGTAATTAAGCGATATATCAACCCGAAGGTGATAACTACTTATTTACACCTATCCCGTCAGCGGCAAGCAATCGTCTTCTGGACGATCTTTTTTAGTATCTGCGAGAGATGCCTATATTATGATAATATAATATACATTATAGAACTGCATGCTATACCCCAAAACAACTTAGATCCTAACCCACCCCCGCCCAATGGGTTTTCTAACCCTAACCCCTGATAACCTGATTACTAACAGCTATTCTAACACCAGAAGACGACTGCTTGCCGCTGACCAAGATAAATGGTAACGTTTTCGTTGATAAGTACTTATCAACCTCATGAGGTTGATATCAGAGATAATGCTTATAATACTTATCAACTTAATACTTATCAACGATTTGAGGTTGATATCAGAGATAATGGCCACTAGAATACAAAGGAAACTGAACCAATGGTGATATAAGGGGAATTTGTCACTTAAAATAACCGCTAGCCCCAAAACATCTTAGACCCTAGTAACCCCCCGCCTTATAATGAGTTTTCTAACCTTAATCTCTTGTTTAGTGGTATGGGTTCGCTATATCCCTGCAAGATGAAGTACTTGCAGATTATGATCATGAAATCACAGGAGACGGTTGACACGATACCTGAATAATAAACAATTATATTGGATGAGGTTTTTGTGTACACATTATAAATTTTGTATATACATTATAAATTCGTATAGGGGTCCATCCAGGCTATTTATATGCGGTGGCGGTGAGATATTGTCACAAGAGGGAACCACATGAGGTGATCCCGTGGCTATGCCTTGGTATTCGGTTACTACATCCAGTATGATCCAGAGTTTGAGGATACAAACCCCAGAGGTTAAGCAGGTATGGTTTGCTGATGACTCAGCTGGGGGAGGAAAGCTAGTGCCATTATATGACTGGTACAAGCAGTTGACTCTCGAAGGAACGAAGTATGGCTATTTCGTCAATGGATCAAAAAGTTGGTTGATTGTCAAGTCGGAGCTGTTAGCAGAGGAAGCTAAGAAGGTGTTTGGGGAGGAAGTAAATGTTACAACAGAAGGTCATAGCCACCTTGGAGCCGTCATTGGATCCAAAGATTATAAAGACCAGTACTGTGGTGATAAAGTCCTCAAATGGAAGAAAGAAATTGAAGCACTCTCTGAAATCGCAAAGAATCAACCCCATGCATCATATATTGCCTTCACAAAGAGCTACTACAAATCTAAATTTACATACTTTATGCGGACAATTGAGTCATTTGAAGAATATGTAGATCCAATTTGTGAAGCGATTGATGATTTGTTTCTTCCAACACTCTTTGGGCAAGTGGAACCGCTCCCCGGTGAGCTACGTCAGCTTGTCACGTTGACACCAGCGCAAGGCGGCCTTGGTATACCAGATTTGAGAATAGACGCCCCACAGCAGTATGCTGCATCAACATCTATAACAACTTCGCATGTTGAAGCCATCGTCACACAAAGGCCCTTCAAGACGAAAGGCGAGGTATCTACAGAAGATCGTAACATTTACCACCAGTCACTCAAAACGGCATCCGTCAAAGCAAGAATGGAGACTATTGACTCTTCCCTGTCAAATGAGCTTTTTCGTTTAGTAAACCAGTCGAGAGATAAGGGAGCGAGCTCGTGGCTGAACGCCATACCCCTTGAAGAGCAAGGCCTAGCCATGAATAAACAAGAATTCAGAGACTCTCTACGATTGCGGTACAACATACCTCTGCAGGATTTACCAAGCTTCTGTGCATGTGGAGAGAGATTCACAATCAACCACGCCCTTTCGTGTAAGAAGGGTGGGTTTGTAGCCCAGAGGCACGACGGTATTCGAGATTTTTTAACTTTACTTACTAGCAAGGTATGTAAGAATGTGGAATCAGAGCCTTGTCTTCAACCGCTGGATAACGAACAATTCCGCCACAGAACCGCTATCACTAGTCCGGAGGCAAGACTGGACATAAAGGCAGGAGGCTTCTGGCAACGAGGAGTGACAGCATTTTTTGATGTTAGAATAACGCACGTCAACTCCAAGTGCAACCAGAACAAACCTACGACTACCATCTTTAAAGAGCACGAGAACGAGAAGAAGAGAAAATATCAACAACGAGTACTAGATGTCGAAATGGGGACGTTTACGCCATTAGTTTTTGGTACCAACGGTGGTATGGGAATAGAATGCCAAATGTTTCTGAAGCACCTTGCTGATAAGCTTACACGAAAGGACGGGGAACCTTACCACGCAGTCATCTCATGGCTTAGAACACGTTTATCTTTTGAGATTTTAAGATCGGTGAACATTTGTGTCAGGGGATCTAGAAGGCCCTTTAAGAAAGTTAATGACTTCGAAGATGATTTTAATGTAAATGCTAATGCAGCAGAAATTTTTTAGATACTTTTATAATGGACTATTTACATAGATACTTTTTAATTTTTAATCTTTTAATTGAGTTGTAAATTAGGTTTAGAATTATATGTATACCATTATGCACATAAAGGAATATTCAAAAACTCATTAATAATTCATAAACCAATAATCCAATCTTGCGCACGAATTCAGTCACGTGCATGTGTCTTTATACTAGCCAAAGCACACTTGGTCATGCTTCTGCACACAATAGACTTTTGTTATTTAAATTAGATAAAGATTTTTATATAAAGATTTTTATATAAAGATTTTTATATAAAGATTTTTATATAAAGATTTTTATATAAAGATTTTTATATAAAGATTTTTATATAAAGATTTTTATATAAAGATTTTTTGTATAAAGATCGTATTTTACATTAACATAATTATAGTTTCAACACATAATGATAATTCTCGCACAACAACATTCAAATTTAAGAACTACCACGATCTAGCTCTTTACAAGAATCACTTTTCAGCAAAATTGAAAGTACAATTATTGAACACAGAACTCGACATGTTCGTGTTATCATTTGATACCCTCTCACCTTCACTCGCACGCATCGGGAAATTACTCAACATTTCGACGGGAACGTCAAATCTAAAATCAGCCAAACTGAAGTCTATTAAATCCTTACATTGTTCTTTCAAATCACTGTTCGCCCTCTCTGTTATATTCCTTGGAGGTCCTAAAATAGTACTCACACGCTTTTCTTGCTCTTCGTTTTTTGGTTATCGAAATCTTCGCTTTGGAGGCGTATCAAAGACAAACGCTGCCGAGAATGTAGGCTTCGGCATTACCACGTCTCGGCATTTAAAATTCATATTCAAATTTTTGGTAGAGGACAACCAAGTTGCTATTCCCTAGAGATTTTATTTTCTATTTAAAATCCATGTTTCTCATTCACAGTTTTTGAAGCCATTCAAACCACTCGTATCACGTGTTTTATCAGATATAAAACACTCGGGCTACGCCCTCGTGTTTTATATCTGATAAAACACTGCTGCTCGTGTTTTAAATAGTACTTTAAATTGGCCGCCATTATGAAAGAGGTCTATAATAGCGACGCGCACAGTTACTATTTATAGACCAAAACTCAGACAAACAAACCAAATCTGACTCCCAAATGAACCATTTCCTATTGTTTAGGACATGAATTTAATTAATTATAGACTCAGACAAATATTGACAAATACGCCATCTGTGCGTAAGCGCGTAGCCAATGAGAAGACAGGAAGTGAGTCGTGACTACAATGTATAATAATTGTTTTTATGGAACCAAAGGTCGTAAAAGTAAACAAGAGATCGCATGGAGAATTCCTGTATTAGTATTACTACCGAGTGTTTGTTTATCTTAATTTGAAATGTGTTTTCCCTTCATGATATTCCACAATGAAAAATATTAGGGACCGGTCATTATTTATGGTGGGGGGTGAGGTAAAACATAGGGGGGGTCATGTTTTATTTAAGCCCTTGAAGAGAGGGTTGTAAAATAAATCAAAAATATATTTATTTTCTAAAAAGCTAAGGCTTTGTAGTCAAATCTAATTAAGTAACGTAACATTTAATGTGTAAGAAGCTTTCTTTTACTATTTTAACATTCCACTGGTCCACACGCTTTTATATAACAAAGACTATGTACAGTGATCTCTTATTTATAATCCTAATTTCTATATAGAACACAAACTACCTTGACACTTTAATAGCACTTTGTCGAGATGACGTCAGTACCCATGTTTGTCCGCATTTACCCATAATTATTGCGGCCATAACAAAAGAAAATAGCCATGTGCAATCATTTGTGAGTCAAATTTGGTTTGTTTGTCCGCAGTTTGAGCTATTAATAGGGCTATTAAGGGCTATTAGTATATTAAAGTTAACATATTTTTAGTATTTTTTCATTCGAACTGTCAGTTTGGACACAAATTTATTTTTATATATCGAATTACTATACATTTAGTGCCAATCAGAATCAACATCCACTATGTATTTCACCACAGTATACTCTTTACTAAATAACAACACATACTTTTCCCCCTTTTTAATATTTCCCCCCTTTTTTTTTTGGGGAGGGGGAGGAGGGGGGTCACAAAGATAAAAAAAACCCAATTTCTGGGGTTCACCAGAAATTGCTAGTCCTTAAGTGTCTATGAAGTGAAAAAATCGCTAGCATTTTTTTTGCTCTAACGAACAAAATAGCACGGGAGGATCGTTTACTGAAAATTTGAAGTGAATCTGCTGCAGAGAGTTGATAGCTCGAAGACTATGCAGCAGATTCACTTGAAATTGTCAGTGTACGCTCCTGCCGTGCTACTTTGTCCGTTAAACAAAAAAATGCTAGCGAATTTTTCACTTCATAGACACTTTAAAGGGGGGCGGGAGGTCGAGCGCTATTTTATCTTTGAGACCATTTTTTTACCCCCCACTCCCCTCCATAAATAATGACCGGTCCCTTACTCTGTGGTCCGATATAGAAAAGCCACTAAACTTACTACAGTTGCGTCGCTGAGAAGAGATATTTAAAAGTAACAATTTTTGTACGACAAAAATATACTTATTATAGGATCTTATCAATCTTCGTATATAATAGGATCCTAGCAGCATCTCAAAAGACAAAAAAGACGGACGTACTGACATTATCCGATTTAGACCGTCTTTAATTTTCGATCTTGTCCATGCATGTCTACCGATACTCTGCAGCAACGTTTGGGTTGGCTGAATTGTTGCATGCATGAAGTCGATGGGCCGGAGACAAAAAACTGTAATCATTTAATGACCGCCATTAGGGGGAATTACCCAATCACGACCTCTATGGAAACTATAGGTATTTCATTGTTCCCCTAATAGTGGTCTTCAAATGGTTCGACTTTGTCGCCCACTAGTAGTAAGATATAGTGGAAGAATTGATGTTTTAACTTTTAACTCAAAATCACATTTTACGCAATAACATGGTACCGTAAACTGCGGAATATAAGTCCTCCCGTTTATAAGTCGCCCGTTTATAAGCCCATCTATCTACAAACAGAAATTATATTCCGGTTATAATCCCCCCCCCCCTCCGAATATAAGCAACCTCTAAAAATCAACGTTTATCCACCCCTACCCCATCTCTCTTACTAGTAATGTAATCTTACGGAATTTTGGGCTTTGGAGGTGTAACAGTTTACTCAGTATATCAGACTGACGTTAAAACTGTTTAATAATATTTGTCAAGATCAATTCCAAGTAGGACGTCCGTTTTGTTGAGTTATTAGAGACCTTTAGATTTGAGGACGAAGACGAGTTTACATTGCGCATGGTTCTTTGCTATTTTTGTTTCTCCACTGCGCAGAAAAGTTCGTCTTCGTACTCGTACTCAATCTAAAGGTCGCTATTAGTTACATTCGGGTTGTTACATTTGTTTTGAAAACTGGTATGTGTTTTTGTTGATTTATTGTGAAAGTTAGGTGCTTGATTAATTAAAGATCAGTAAATAAAAAATGTATATTGATAATGCTGTATGTTAGTCTCATTTATTTCACTAGCAGTTCGACTGTCATTCCCAAACGGGTTTTTTATTCCGATTATAAGCCACCCCCCCCCCCCCCCCCGAATATAAGCCACCCCGTTTATAAGCCCACCCAAAAACCCTTACGAAATTGTATAAGCCCAGGGCTTATATACAAGTTATTAGTCATAAAGGCCATTTTCCGTTATTTTAATGAAATGGTAGTTAAATCCGGAAGTTAAATCGTGGCAGTGGAGGATGACCAACCTTGTATAATGATGCTTTCTTGGTAGTAATATCGGGAACTTTGTGGAATATGGTAACGATGAATTATGAATTCTACCTTTGCAGCGGAGGACTCCGTCTTCATCTTGAAAAACGCCCAATGACTCCTTCACTTGCTTGGGTTCCTCGAGGTGAAGCTGTGCATCCTTATGCCAGAGGATCTTTGCTGATTTGATCTCTTCTAGGGTTAGGGAAAGCTGGTCAACTCTGCGATCTTGATTTTTAATGTTCTCGATAAATCTAAGAACGAGGGCAGTAACACGAAGAGGTTTATCAACATTGCTATTGTTTCACACTGCACGACATTCCCAACGCTCGAATGATGAGAATTCTCAGAGACAAGAGTGTTCAAAATTATCTAACTCCTTTCTTCACGCTTGACGTCTTCTGTTGCGGAGATTTCTGTCGCTGTGCAACTGATGTTGGCTGGCCATTGAGCTCTTTCTTCCATCAGGAATTGTGTACCGTTCCACCATAGATGATTAGTTGCCAGCTCTGAACATTTTGCTCCTCTGGACGCAATATCACTCGGGTTTAGATCTGTACGACAATATTTCTAGCACTCCTTGTTTCACAAGCTTCTTATCTGAAATACTCTATTCTGCACGAACTGTTTATATTGTTTTCCTTTCCCTCTGATCCACAATAATACCACTTGCTAGTCGATCAAACAGATTATCTCATCAATTGCTACAACACCTTCCAAAGAATCAGACACTGATTTGATCAGCTTGTCTAACGTTAGCGCTGCTAGCAATTCGAAACGTGGCGTTGTTTTCTTCTTTAAAGATGCCACACGAGGTTTTGATGTCATCAACTGTGTGACAATACCGGTCGAACTCTCCACTCGAAGGTAGACGTTTGCATCATAAGCGATGTTGCTTTCGTCGACGAACCCATGTAGCTGTATGGACTTCACTTCAGTTGCGTTGATATTTTTCAGAACACAACGGGGAGTCTCGCTGACAGAGGTCCTTTCCATGTCCTTAACCACTTCTTATAACACTTTACTTGCTTCTCACATAGAGGGGTGTCCCAGTCTCCTGACCGACACAACTCTTGGAACAAACTTTTCAGTGTCACTGTAACGGGTGATAATAAACCAAGCGGATCGTAGAATCTAGCAGTTGTGCTGAGGATCACTCGTTTTGTAACAGGCTTATTCTTGATATGTTCTAAGGATTTATGGTAAAGGAAAATTTCGAGCGTTGGAATACATACATTTTAGACCAAACCGGGACCATTTGCGAAAAATGCAACTTCAAGGCCTTCTGGCTGGAATTGAACCCGCGACCCTGCGATGCTATAGTGCAGTGCTCTGACCACTGAGCTACGGAAGCCGTTGCCGAGAGCCTATAGTCACGAGTTCTGTATATATAGTGGTGGTAATGCCGGGATAAGATTCTGGGTATATTATAAGTAATATTTGGCATTTCATTCGATCAAACTACATGTTCTAAGGATTTATGGTAAAGGCAAATTTCGAGCGTTGAAATATATACATTTTTAAGACCAAACCGGGACCAGAGACCAGAGCCGTTGCTCTCGGCAACGGCTTCCGTAGCTCAATGGTCAGAGCACTGCAGCCGGAAGGCCTTGAAGTTGCATATTTTGCAAATGGTCCCGGTTTGGTCTTAAAAATGTATATATTTCAACGCTCGAATTTTTCCTTCACCATAAATCCTTAGAACATGTAGTTTGATCGAGTGAAATGCCAAATATTACTTATAATATACCCTGAATCTTATCCCTATACAGAACTCGTGACTATAGGCTCTCGGCAACGGCTTCCGTAGCTCAGTGGTCAGAGCACTGCACTATAGCATCGCAGGGTCGCGGGTTCAATTCCAGCCGGAAGGCCTTGAAGTTGCATTTTTCGCATATGCATGTCCCGGTTTGGTCTTAAAAATGTATGTATTTTAACGCTCGAAATTTTCCTTTACCATAAATCCTTAGAACATGTAGTTTGATCGAGTGAAATGCCAAATATTACTTATATAATATACCCTGAATCTTATTATCAAACTGAGGATCAGTGGCTTGATACTTCATACATGTCCAATATTACGAAATGATACGGATGGTGAAAATGCTTCACGATCCGTCAATGCTCTATGTTATATAATCGGATGGTATACGGATGGTGAAAATGATTCACGATCCGTCAATGCTCCGTGTTATATTCGGTGAAAATCCTTCACCATCCGTCAATGCTCAATACCAGTCCTTAAAGTCATTTCACATTCCCACGAATGTTACGAGTCGTAAAAGTGATTTCACCATCCGTCAATGGTCTATGTTATGCTATACACTACCCTTAAAAATGTTGTCCATCCGTACGGATGGTACAAATGGTATACGAGTCGTTAAACTAATTTCACAATCCGTCAATTCATCTATATTATACTAACGTATACCCTTAACAATTTTCTCCATCCCCACCATTGCCAATCGTATACGGATCGAAGGAGACGTTACATTGATTTTATGTGTCAAAACATGTTACATGCTCACCGCCATACCTTCTCTTTCTCCTTTTCGGATGGCGAATTTTGGGTAGACTTGTCGGAATTCGTGTGGAGGGTAGCCTGTGTACAGCCTGAATATACACCTGTAATTCACAGGTGTATATTCAGGCTGTACACAGGCTATGTGGAGGGCGCCTGTTGTTGACGGTTGTTTATTACGGTTGAAATTCGAATCGCTTCAGCTCTTCTCCTTAACCATGGATCCTATAGTATTTGACTGAAAATACACAGTACAGCTTCATAAACACTTCTTTAATCTTCTGCTCCCCTTCTTTCTCTCCCTTCCTCGTGGTCCCTACGTTACTCTCCAAACAAGGTCAATGACGCTCTTACTACATAAACAGCAAATACTATAACTGGCGACGAGGATAACAACGAGTTTTCCAGTGTGCGTGTCGTTTACTAAACGTCAACGTTATATCAGCTATGGCTATAGTATTAGATATACCTAAAGTACTTCCTTTCAGTGTCACTGACACATCAACAATATCACAACGATGGCAGAAACGGGTCAAATCTTTAGAATATTACCTCGCGGCATCGGAAATAAATGAAAAGAAGCAACGACGCGCCGTTTTGCTTCATCTTGCAGGTTCAGATGTACAGGATATATTCGAAACTCTCGATGAGACCGGCAATGGTTTAGATACTGCTCTCGCCAAACTGACTGCTTATTTCGCGCCGCAGAAAAATATTTCATTTGAGCGTCACAACTTTCGCCAAACAAGTCAGCAACCTGGTGAACTATCGAACAGTTTGTAACACGTTTGAAACACCACTGGTGTCAAATTTGTGAATACCACAACCCTAACGACATGATTCGCGACCAAATTGTCGACAACTGCTGATACTGCTCTTCAAGTCGTTTCAGACGACGACTCCTTCGCGAACCGACCCTGACTCTTGAAACCACCGGCCGCTCCCTCGAGGCATCTGAACGACAAGCGTCCCAAATGGAAACTGACGGTGGAATATGTCGACAAGGACATAAACTCCATCATCCGTGACCAATCAAGCTCAATGCATTTTACGAAATCGGCAAGGAAACCCGGACAACAACAGTCAGGTCAGTCAAACCACAGGTCAAACGGAAATGTTGTTTGTTATTGTTGTGGTAATGCTGGCCATCGCGCCAAAGATCTTTGTTGCCCTGCATGCGCAAGGTAAAACTTGCAATAATTGCCAAAAACGGGGACATTTTTCCCGAGTATGTCGACAACGGAGACTAGAGAATCAAGCAGAATCTACTCATCACGACGACAGAACCGCACAAAGACAAAACAAACAAAATGACATCCGATAAATACATGGCGAACCACTTCCTTCACAAGGTCAAATTAGTTCATCTGATGAAGAATGATCTCTTCGCACTTGGTAACAACAACAAAGTGACACATGCGACGTATATATATCGACAATATTCCAGTTGACCTTATCGTAGATTCCAGGGCAAGTGTTAATGTGCTTGACAATCAAACGTTTGTCCAGGTAAACAGCAACAACAAGATAAAACTTGTCCATTCTCCTTTGCGACTGTTTCCTTATGGCTCCACAACGCCATTACGTGTCCAATGTTCATTTTCCTGCCAGGTAGGACATGGTTCTACGAACAAGACAACAAGCGTGCCTCTTTTATCGTTGTACTCGTTGTAGAGTTTGGAAGATTCCGAAACAAAGTATGAAACAGCAACACAGTGTGATAAAGACATAAATAAGTCAATTGGTGAACAGAAAGGGGAACGTCCAGTAGACATAGTAGTCCAGCCAGAACGACAAGAGAACGTCATCCGTCCGCACACTTTTGATTTTGTTCTGATTTTGTTCTGAAGTAATGACATGTATACAGAAACTAAAATAAACAAACCAAAGAGCATGTATAGCTTTGTTGATCATTTAAGTTAAATGACAGTTGTCTAAATGGAGGAGGGATATAGTGTTTGAGAACACACACAGCACAGCTTCATAAACACTTCTGTTATGTAGGGTAATTTAGCTTTGAATAATGGTAGAGCTGACACGGTTTGTGGAGGAGCAGGATCTTTATTACGGACTACGAATGTTACTTGACAAATTAAAATACAATTCAACGACAAAATGTTCAATGATAATAGGTTCAAAAGGATAATGTTCAAAGGATAAGTTCAAAGGATAAGGTTCAAAGGTTCAAGAAGTTCTTGAAGACTCTAAGATTCTCTTCTTAGTTGGGTCGTTTCTCTTTGCTCTGCTTATACTTTGCTGTTGTTTCTCGTCAGGTTCTGATCAGCTCAGCTCTCTATCTTCTGATGGTTCAGGGAGAGGCATCTCTTTTTATGCTTTCTCGGCGGGTAAAAGTGATTGATAGTTGTAATCGTAGATCAACCAATCAGATGGATTTGGACTGAGTCTCTTGCTCGACCAAATAAAGGCGTTACTTTGGAATGTTTTTATTTTACAGTTTCATAAGATATTTAAGAAGTAATTCTTTAACTTTAAAGGTTGTTACGAAATATAGATAAACAACTAATGTAAATAACTCGAAGCTTCTTCTTCGTTTAAAATCATGCTAATTTTAATTAAACTAAATCAACAAACGTGTACCTGTGTAAGTTCATTCAAACTAGAAAAAGCTTTCAAGATAACTGATGACAAGATGGTAATTATTATGTGACAAGAATCATGCACCTTGTCACAGGACAATAGTATAGATACGATCATTTAGATAAACTTTAGGCGCCGGTATTCAGTTAAGTCGACGCGAATATTCTACCCAAGATAAGGTTTACAAATATAGTGGTTTATATATATGTTGCATAACATTCCTCCCATCTCAGATTCAGCTGAGTACAAAAAAAATGTTTTCTAATGACTACATTAAAGATCCTATATCATACTTAACTAAATACATATATTACCCCAAAATAATAAAAATATCACTACGTAGCTGTCACGGACACTCGCCACATATCTATAACTGAAACTATTGCTAGTGAACTCCAAGGGCGAAACTATTAAGATAAATTTATTTGATAAGCTGTAAGAAAAACAGACTGCAAAGAAAGGTACCAACGGTGAAAACAGAAGCAAAGTTTTGATAGTTCTGTCACTCCAGCAGATATTGTAAGCCTAAGAGAAGCTGCCTGGATTACCTATCGCTTAATAACTTCCATCAGTTGATATTAACTGTGAAACCATGTTTTTTTACGTGTTTAATTGGATACTGTGATTCATGCAAACACGAACAACAAACTAAAACGCAGTAAACTTCACTTGAAAAAGTTGCATGAGTATAGATATTATCCCAAAAATCATCAATCACCAATTATGGGAGGTTTTCACGTTACATTTTATGGAATGCCATGCTGGACATAAATGGTCGAGAAATTATTTTACCGGTAGAGAAATTTGTTACTAATAGAGAAAATGTTTAGCGGTCGAGAAATATTTTTACTGGTCGAGAAAATGTTTACGGCGGTCGAGAAATTTTTTTACTGGTCGAAAAATTTTTACCGGTGGAGAATTTTTTTTACCAGTCGAAAAATTTTTGGCATGGTTTGCCCTGAAATCCGCCTACAATATTGCAAGTATCGAAGTGAAAACAATAGTAAAAGATGACGTTGCTCCTTTACTTTGCTGTTTTGTTCATTTTTCTCGCTTCAAATCATGATGGAAGCCCACGACGAAGAGAGAGGAACAATCGGAAAATGCGATTCTAGAGCTTCAAAACGTTTCTGGGAACATTCCCCCAGACCCCTAGATCGTTGCGGTTCGCCGCGAACGTATACCACAAACGGACACGTGTTGCTTGCCTTACAATTATAGGTACCGCTCGCCTGTACTATAAGCATGCATGCCTCATTCCGTAACTAGAACTTAAAAAACTACGATCTACGATTTACACGCTCCTGTCCGGCACAGTCAAGACTGATGAAGTCGTGAATCGAAAAACACGGCACGCGCGGTAATGCAAGATTGAAAATCGACAAGCGTCAGGCACATGAGATCCACTCACACGCCAAGTTTGATTTGATTTCATTGGTTACAAATGACGGCTTCAAGAGATGGTCAGCAGACGCAAAAACGGCCGGCGAAAGAGTGGAGAGTCGTGGTCAACAAAGAAACAAGGTCAACCCAATAACCGTTGAAAAACTAGACCACGCCTAAAGATTAGTCCTTGAAATTGTACAAAGATCTCACTTCCAAGACGAAGTAAACGCGCTTGAAACGCGTGACGGCGAACTTTCGAAGAAAACGAAAGGAAGAATCAACAACGCAAGTAGCAGTTTACAAGCTGAACCCAGAGATGGTCAATGGTCTCTTATATATATATGTAGGACCGGCGGCCTGTTGAGACACGCACCCATTGAAAGCAACGCCAAACAACCAATAATCTTGCCTAAGCAACGCAATATAGCAAAAATGATCGTCCTGCACTACCACCAGATGTCTGGACACTCGGGACTCGAATACGTCTTATCTTTAACTCGATACGGAAATACTGGATCATCAAGGTAAGAGTACTCGGTAACGACTGTTTCGACTGCAGAAGAAGACAATCGCCAGTTGGAGAGCAAAGAATGGCAGACTATATACCATAAAGCCGTGTGAAACCATGCAAGCAAACCAAACCATGCATGAAACCATTCACCTACACCGTGGATTGTTTTCGACCATTCAACGTGCGGCGTGGAAGAAGACGTCAGCTGAAAAGATATGGATCAAGCTTAGACAGATTCTTTCTTAAACGCTACGAGAAGATTCGTCAACAGAAGAGGCAGTCCAACAGAGATGAGATCTGACAATGGAGGAAAATTCGGGAGTGGAGAAAAGGAACTGCGCGATTGCGTGAAAGATTGGAACAAAGAGAAGATTCACAAATTTCTGCTGCAGAAGGAAATCAAGTGGATTTTCAACCCTCCTGCAGCATCTCATTACGGCGGCGTTTGGGAACGCTGTATAAGTACGGTGAGAAGAATGACGAAAGCACACTCAAAGAACAAATCCTAGAGGACGAAAGCCTCCTCACCGATCACCAGAGTATTTATATTAGGCACATACAAAGATTGCTTGATTAAAAAGTATCCCTATCTAGTTATTTGATTGTTTTTCTGCACAGATTTGACAGTGCAGCACATACTTGGACAATCGGGTCTAACATAGACTTCATGCTTAGGGGAATAACTCCAGATAAAATTCTAAAAAGCTTTAGTTTTAAAATGCACCTTTCTACATGGGAACGCAATGCTCAGTGCAACTCGACGTGAGTAAGTTACCCCGGAAAGCCTTGGCCCCTTGCAATAGGCTGGGGAGATAAGGTGAACCTTCTTAGCAACAAGCAAATCACGGATTCGGAAGCCTTTGTCTGCCATAACAGCGTCACCTGCATCCAGCATGTTGATCAACCCTGATCTTGTGAATATTTCCTTATCTGAAATACTGCCAGACCATAAGGGAGAGACAAATTATATTACACCACAAGGAGTAATACCCACAAGCACTTTTGCTGTGTACAAATGCTGATAATTGCTCTAGGTAATCTTTTGGCATGATGGAAGTCTCGGTTTTTGAATAAACAGCTCCATGCAATCAATAATAACACGTGTCTTGCAAAACTTGGAAAACCACTTAGGAAGTTTAGACTTGATTTCAGCTTGAGAAGGCCAAGGAACTACAGTAGAAAAGAAAGTTCGGCTGCAAGAAATGTTATCCAGGTGTTGTAAATTCTTGACACTTGCCCATGAGTAATCCCAAAGGTGTCAGTCTGCCAAAAATCTGACATCAAAATCCTTTCTGGTTCGGACAAGTGTCAGCACAAATTCCTCCCATGGGGGAGGAGACTCATTATGATCATGGTCATTGTCATCATCATATACTGTAATTATTATCTAAATCACCATAATCATTTAAATCATCATAATTATTTGATCTTTCGGCTTCATTTTAACCAGAATCACCAGGGGCACGGTGAATGCAGTTTACACGATCTGAGGAATGCATTCTTGCTATTTCAATATCTCTAAAACGAACTTCTCATTTGACACTCCAACCCCTAGCCTAGCCTCATGCGTGCAGACTCTACAAAATAGAATGATCATTCTGGATTGTAGAGTCTGCACGCAGGCTACCCCTATCCCTGCATCTGTTGTTTTAAGCACATGACATGATTATGGTTAAAATAATTATTATCATAAGCACAAACAGTTAAATAGAGGACGGAGGGGGGTCAGCTAAAAATAACCTTTACGGTTTATTTCATTTGCAGCAGCCCTCCCCCCTTTAATTAATGACCGGTCCCTTATAAGTTATAACCTTTCGTATGTATCGTCGGATATGGGCAAGATTTTCGGCAGCGGTGTCCCAACGTAAAATGAATCGAACATACCTTTGTATTCTTTGTCAAAGTGAAATTTTTCCTCGAGATTAGCTTTCCCCATCTCGTTATATCTGCTTTATTCTGGGGAGTGTAAAATCTCAAGATTCCAACATGTGGCAAAATTACATATCTTTCAGGGTATCGCCGGTCGTTGTCGCATCCCCAAACAGCACAGTGATCTCCTTTTCCCATATGCAAGACCAAATATTATAAAATATACCAACAATTCTCAAGGGCATCGGCACCGGCAACTCATCCATTTTAGCTGTGAGCCCAATACAAGCGAATAGCCCACCTATAGCACAGGGAGCCCAACTCTGACGCCTGTGATGTGTTTCTCTGTTTCTCTGTTTTATTCTATATTATGGAAATTCTGATGTTTTATATTGTAAATTGAAAGAAAGCGGCGCTTTAAAATGAGACTTTGACATGATATTCTGGTGCGTAAATTAGAGATATACGGTATCACTGGAAGTGCCTTATCCATGATACAATCATATTTGACCGATCGTAAACAAAAATGTCAGTTGGGAGACGTAATGTCTTCTGAGAGTCGTGTAACATGCGGTATTCCACAGGGCTCCATTCTTGGCCCGCTCTTCTTCCTCTTATATATAAATGATTTGCCGGAATGTCTTAAACAAGTTACTCCTCGGTTATTTGCCGATGATACTAATCTTACTGCAGCTGGTGAAACTATAGAGGAAGTCGAGTCGGCCATGAATGGTGATCTTATGTGTGTAAAAGAATGGCTTTTGGCTAATAAATTGAGTCTTAATGTTGCAAAAACAGAATTTCTTCTGATACTCAACCATCTGTCAAAATCGACCAAGACAATATCAAACAAGTTTGCTACAGCAGAGTCCTTGGGGTTGAAATTGATGAGAATTTATCTTGGAACAAACATATTGAGAATGTAGCTAAAAACGTTACTTCAAGAATAGGAGCTATACGACGAATCCGTGATTTCGTTGATAGGGAAACTTTGATCGCTATCTATAATGCTTTAATTCGACCCCCCCCCTTGGTGCGGGTCTTTTAAATACTCTACCACTCTGCAATTGTAAAGTTTGCTAATTGCGCGGGTAAGGCGGATCAAAGCATCGAAAATGCGCGGATGGGTACGTCTCAGTAGGTAAAAATGCGCGGATGGGCAGGCTCCGAGGTAAAACTGCGCGGAACGCCGCGCCCGGCGTCCGCGGATGGCTATATGGCACGTGCGATACGTCCGAATAGCACGACTATTTTAGTGAATTTAGTCGTATAAACAGTTCATTACGATTTAATCCTAAGCTACACTGTAGTAAGCCGATAAGCTGAAAACTCTAAGGCTTATAGCCTTATATTAGCCGCGGCTTAGTTTCGTATGAATGACACTAATATGAATTCATGAATATTATGAATGATAAAACAATAAATAATTTATACATTACATACCAGTTTCACTTTCACGCTCGAATGAAGACATCTTTAAAACTATTCACGGGTCAGACTGTCAGTAGCAATGAGCTCACGAGCAAGGGCATTCACCATTCACATTTCAAAATCTTCCTTGATTCCTTCGAAAATTCAAGGCAAAGTGCCAGAGACGCAAAGTCACAGACACAAAGTGTCAAGTGACGAACACAAATAGACTTGATAGAGCCTAAAAGAGAATGGCGCGCCGCGGGCTGCACGGCGCGTTGCCAAAGTCATTAATTGAATCATGTCACACGCATGTCATCACGTTATCGTGCAAAAACATGCGACACCCGCTTGAGCCATATTTGAATCCATGTTATGATCATAAGTATATGTTATCATGTTATGATGAGATATATTTGACACATTTTGCTCGGATACTGGATTTAACAGATTTTTGCGGATGCGGATATATTTTACACATTTTGCGCGGATGCGGATATATTTAACCTATTTTGCGCGGATGCGGTTGAAATCTGAGAAAAGTGCGCGGGGAAGATCTTCTCCGCGCACACCAAACTTTACATACATTTGCAGCTACCTTTACCTAGAACTGAAAATCTTAAGAAAAGTTTTTGTTATGATGGAGCTAAACTGTGGAATTCTTTACCCGCAGATTTGCGTGAATCAAATTCATTACCAATATTCAAAAATGGAATCGACGCTCACAATTTTTAATACTATACAGATCTTTTAATTTAATATATTATTATCTATTTGTATATGTAGAACTAGCAATTCTGTTTTTAATTAGTAAATAATTCATTTTTTAATTAGTAACTGTATATATTTGAACAAATAATGTAATCCACACGCCGCTAGCGTGTGATTTTAAATAAAGTTTACCTTACCTTACCTTACCGCGGGGCTTATGCACGCGCGGTACGGCGGTAATTTAAAACTCGAAACAGCCGCTGGTGCCACGTGAATACGCGTGACGATCACTGAAAGCTGAGACGACAATTGCATGCGCGGTAATTTGAAACTCGAAGCAGCGTCACTGGGTGCCATGTGAATACGCGTGCCCCCGCTGTGTAATAAAACACGCGCGGAGAAGAGTGTTATCCCGCACATGTCACGCGTATTCAAGTGACACCCCCCAGTGACAGCTGTTTTGAGTTTCAAATTACCGCCGTACCGCGCGTACGTAGCCGTGCAGATTCACATAAGCGCCGCGGTCTCATAAGCGCCGCGGTATCATAAGCACCGCTTTCTTTCAACATCAGAATTTCCATAATATCGAATAAAATAGAGAAAACAGAGAAACACATCACAGGCGTCAGAGTTGGGCTCCCTGTGCCTATAGTTGCTGCGCAGCGAGTGTAGCAGCGATTCATAATTCAAGGCGCAAAAAATCTTGACTCGATTTTCAACCACAATCCTTTGTGTTATCAACCACAATCCTTTGCACAGCCCATATAAAATCCTTTGCACGTGAATCGGGATTCTCTTTCACACTTCTTCGATCGCCGTTGTCAGAGTTCAATTTCTAACTTGAAATATGCGGAAACCATTTTCTTTCATCTATCTAAAACAATCACAACTATTATTACCAGTAGTTTTCGCGATTTCTCGCTCCGGCTGTATTAAATACAGACATAATTTATTTTCTATTAAATGACATACGAGTATTTACCACTAATCCCATATCAGTCTCCTTATCACAAATAGCCTGCGTGCGGTCTCTGGCCGGGGAGGGGTTTCCTGTGTTAACTGCGGTTTGGGCGGGGGCACCTGTCTGTTCGCATATCTCTCCACTAACAGGGTCTGGCCTTGTTATCTAATTGGATAGCCACGTGTGTCAGTCCTGCCACACATACAATACATATTAAGTTTAGTTATGCAATAATATACTGCTTATCTCAGCTATACATATTTGAATTACAGCAGTCCGATCGAGCTAAGAGCAAATTTAACATGTATATATATATATATAGTATATGTATAAGATAATAAGATAATAAGATTTAATATCAAATTGGATTTTGCAACCTTTAGCGGTTGAAATACATCCATAAACATAGTTACTTGCTTAGCTATTTCATGTAAAATACAAGTTATTATAGTAGAAATATTAAAAATTCTCAAATCTATAAAAAGATATAAAAACCTAGGTACTGAGAGTATTAAATCGTTCAACAGACGACGGAATAAATGAGTTTTTAAAACGATTTGTAGTGCATTTGATTGGTGCAAGTTTCTTTGGAGCACGTAGGTTATATTTAGGGTTTGCAGCAATCTCCACCAGACCTGTTAGCGGACTAGACTCTGGGACAACTTTATTTTTGAAGAATGCCGAGCACAGTTGTTCACGTCTTGAATGCAAAGCTGGGATGTTACAGACCACTAGTGCGTCGAAGTAAGATAATGATGGATGGATAATTTGTAATGCTCTGCGCTGGATCCTTTCAATATCTTTTGATAGATATTCTGGGATGTTGAAATGCCAAATTTGGTTACAGTATTCCAATATTGGTCTTATACACGTTGTATACACTGAAATTAACGTTTTCGTATCAGCCTTCGCTCTTTTTAAAAGACGTAACATATAGAGACGTCTCGAAGATTTTTTTACGATATATGCGACGTGTTCATTCCACTTGAGGTCACTGCTAAGCATTAGGCCCAATAGTTTTGCAGACTTTACGTGTTCAACAAGGTAGTCGTTTATGGTCAGTTGTTGAAAGATAGGATCCTTTTTCCAAAAACAGATTAGAATTTCCTTACACTTCTGGGCATTTAAAACCATATCATTTTCTTCACACCACAAATTTATTCCATCTAGGGTAATTTGCAGGACTGATTGATCGTTTACAGCAACCGTCTCCGAAAAAGTGGTGTCATCTACATATTTCCACCGGCTTTCCCAGTCCTTTAACAGGTCATTGATCATTATCATAAACAATATAGGGCCCAGAACAGTTCCCTGAGGGACGCCACCGTTTACTTGTTGGTAGCTGGAGGTAGAATTTCCAACCTTCACACGCTGCCTTCTGTCGGTCAGGAAACTTCTTACCCACTCTATCAAGGTAGGGTCGATGGCCATATCCTTCATCTTTCTTAACAGAATGTTATGGTTTATTCGATCGAAGGCCTTGCTGAAGTCTAAGAGTAAAACACGAACACACTGGTCGCGCTGATCAGTGACCTTGTATAGATGGTGCACTAAGGACAGGAGACCATGTGTTGTTGACAGTCCAGGTAATGATCCGAACTGGTTAGGGTCAATCAGTTGTCTAATTTGTGACATGACCCATTTAGTAACAAAGCGCTCCATTATTTTTGAGAGAACTGCTGTTAATGATATGGGCCGTAAGTCCTTTTCCAAGTCTTTTACTGGATTTATTTTTGGAACTGGTATAATATCAGCTAATTTCCAAACATCTGGAACTGACCTTTCTTGGATCGAAGCGTTAAAAATTAAGGCAACTGGTGACGAAAGTTCCATTGCAAAGTCCTTTAAAATCCATGTGGGTAAATTATCTGGCCCCGACGCCTTTCCGCGCTTTAAGTTAGATAACTGTATGTAGACTTCTTCAGGAGAAATCCAATATTTCAGAGTAATTAGTAGCTAGTTCTATGGAGTTGATTTCTGTATCTGCTTCGATCACGCTTAGTAAGGGCTTTTTAGAAGAAATGCCAGCGAGCTGTTTGATGGATTTCCACCACGAACCTACGTCATCTCCGTTCTTCACTTTTTTTTCAAAATAGGAACTTCGAAGACGATTATTCAGTCTATTAACTTTATTCCTTAGCTTCCTAAATGTTTCTGGGTCTTTATCCATAGCTTGTTGCCTTTGCTGGATTAGGGATCTTAGCTCTGAGGTAATCCAGGGCTTATCGCTGGGGTGTTGTTTACTTTTCCGTAACGGGAAGAAGAGTTCTATTACATAATTTAGTAACGATTGAAATGCGTTGAGTTTTTCGGAACACGAGGGAAGGGCTTCAAGAAATGTGAAATCAGTTGTCGTTAACCACCTTCCAAACCCTTCCTTCATATGTGGTTTTACAGACCTTCTATACACAACTTTCGCTTTTTCCTTCTTGACTTGTATTAACGGTCGGATAAATATCGATTTATGGTCACTTAGTCCAATACCAGGCAAAATGTCAGGTTTGCGATAATGTTCACACAAGTTTGTTAAGATCAAGTCCAATGTTGCGCTTCCTCTTGTTGGGACTTTTACCAATTGTCGGAGGTTAAAATTATTACTCAATATCCGGAAGTTGAAACGATTAAAATCACCAACCAAGAATATTCCAGCGTTTGGGTTTTTATCAAGAACTATATCCAGGGATGAGATTAGATACTCAGCAAGACCAGCCTCGTCATCGAGTGGGGGGTGGTAAATAATACAAATAATTATGCACGAAAAACTGCGTGGGAGTCTGGGTGGGCGAAGATATAACCAAAGACATTCAAATAGTGGGTTGTCTAGTTCTTCTATAATTGTAAAACCAATAGAAGATCTAATAAAGGCACAGACTCCACCACCTCGTTTATGCATACCACGGTCTTTACGGACTATTGTGTAGCCACTGATGTCGACAACTGAATCTGAGATATTAGCACTCAGCCAAGTTTCTGTGATACATACGATATCAGCGTTATTGTTTTTAATTACAATTTCGAGGTCTTCAATTTTGTTTACGAGGGACCTAGTATTCGACAGGAACAGGGAAGGTAAAGAAACTTTTGTAGTGGGTGGAATTTGTATATTACGACAAGGGATTTGGATTAAGTTACTTGGTATCTGGCGGGTCGTTAATTTAGATGTGGTCATAGTTGAGTCGCTTGAGGGTGTAACATTTCTTGAACAAACTCGAGGTACTCCTGCCAGTCGGTTTGCCAGGGTATGGGCCGATTTCGAAAAAAACATGGTTGGTAAACTTGTTGGCCAGACATACCACTATGATGCCGTTTAGGATATGTGTATATGTGTGTGTTTTTGTGTATAGTGTGTGTATATGTATATATGTATTTATGTGTATATGTATATTTGTGTGTGTATGTATATGTATATACAACATACCAACATATAACATAGACATAATTCGGCATTCAAGATAGGACCTTCGCTCTGTACATACTCTGTGCCGCTATTAATTAAATTAAAATCTGTTCAAATTACAATCTAATTAAAATCAAAAACATTATAGTTAATATTTGTCATTAGTGACAGATGGTTTTCTAGTATGGTTATATAACGAACGGCGCGGGTCTCAAATTCCACATCCACAATATCTCTCTTAGAGATATCAATGTCTTCACGAATTACATCTCCTTTTCCATTTTTGTCGAACATCGATCACATTCGATACACAGTCCAATTATCCCCCAACTCACACTACTTTTAGCACTCATGCGTCTAGTGTTCATCGGGTTAAGTCCACATGGCCGGGGGCCAACGTTCACGTTCCATTGCGGTTGGCCGTTTTCCGTCTACAGGGACTGCGCGCTGGCTACATAATTTATATATTTTATATGTTTTATGCATTTTGTATGTTTTGTATATTTTATATATTTTATATATATTGTACATTTTATATATTTTATATATTTTATACGTTTTATTATTGTTTGTTTTATTGGTTTATTACTCATTTAATAAAATGAATCCTACTCTTAGATATTTATACAATTAGTTTCGGATAAATAATAGTTTCAATTATGTTCATATTTTTAGTGCCACCACTACGTACAACTACTAACAACAATGACGACGGAACTAACCAACTAATTGATACTATAAGAACACTTGATACAACTAACAACAACGACAACGAACCAACTAACCAACTAATTGATACTGCAATGCAGGACGAACCTAGTCACGAAGCAGGCCTGGAGACTGGCACGAACTGTTGCGCACTTCATTAGCGCACTTGCTTGAATAGCGGTGTCACGCATTATCAAGAGCTCCACGAAATCGCAAATTCCCTATGAATTCCCATGGTTCAGACGTTCGGAAAAGTCAGTGCACCACTGCGCCACCATCCTCAGCCTCATCCAAGTTGCCCAATTGGAACAGCTAGGAGAACCGAGTCACAACCAAAGCAAGGATAAAGGAGGTCCAACCACGGCAAGACATACAACAGGAACTCCCGGCGCACATTCAGGTAGGCTGTTTGCCCCGAGGTTTCGCGCAACTACGGGTGATGGCCCAGCATCGGCCCAGGGTCGCCAATGCTGCATCGGACGGTGAAAACGCCTGGACAGATGCAGTGGTTTCACTCGAATCAGAGACCATCACGAGTCGAGGTCCATTCCACGTCAGGTTCTACCTTCAAACGAAAAAGGTCACCGGAACGCCTCTCCCATTTGCGCAGTAACCTAGATCAACGCAGTAAACGGTCAACGGCACATTCACCCCGAAAACATTAACACTAACATTACTTGTAGTTCTCAATTGGTACTCTCCACGCACTCTTTGGCGCACACACCAGTAAATCAACAATCGAGAAACGCAATTACTCGCACATCCGGACCGCGCCAAAGCTATAACTGTATCTCGTGCCTGATTGGCTTATTTTTATCTTACGCGATTATCGATACGCGATTATCCATTCTATAAAGGTTTACTCGATTTTTATTTCACTTTATGTTTCACTCTCGGACGAGGGGCCCTCGCTCGAAACGTTGGACAACTTACACGCTATTTCGGCAGCATTCCAACCTTTTTAGATATTTGGATCACCGGAATATGCGAAGGTGTTATAGTTGGCTTTCACACAGGGACAATCCAATGGTAAGCTGCCAGAGGTGATAGACGAGTACTCGCGCACGAAATAGAAACAGAGTCAGAATTCTTGGCAATCAAAACACCACGGTTCCTAACATGCAAATTATTCACTTTGGCCTCATTCACAGGAAGCACATGCAAACCGAATTGGTAGCGGCTCATCTATGGTCTACGGTATCTCGCAGTGTATACTAGCCTTCAGTCGCTATATATAGCTGTCGCTCCTGCACTTAAATCGACACTCATTTGCTATCGCTTGGCCAATGTCGCCGAATTCTATATTCTTTGGCTATCGCAACTAGTGTTGCCTGCAGTCGCTAGCTGTTGCTCACAGTCGACATTCATTTGCTATCGCAGTGTGTATGGTTCAGTCGCTAAATCACGCTACCTATCGCCGTGTGTGGTTTTCAGTCGCTAATTCTCGATTTATTTGCTAACACATTGCCACGAAATGTCGCCAAATTCGATATCCACTTGCTATCGCAGTTTGTCGCCCTCAGTCGCGAAATCGCGATGTCCATTTGCCAGCGCATCGTGTTGCTTTCAGTCGTTTGATCTCGATGTTCCTTTGCTATCGCATTGCCAATGTTGGTAGATCTCACTCGCACGCATGTGTGGTCGCGGTAACAAGCCAGGCCCCTTATTTTTACAGGGAAATGGTTTCCCTCTGACACGGGACGAATTCATTGCATGGCTAAGTACAACATTCCACGATTAAATTAAAAGGCAAAATAATTACTCAGGGCCTAGTTTCCGTATTCCCGGACCACTTAATTAAGACACTAGGGCTTTATCAAGTATACATTCGACCACTTCCGACCATATTGGAAGGCGTGGCAAACAATTTGACACCTAACAAAAGGTCCGCTATATGCGTACATGTGTCTGCGCCAATCCCAGCGCTGTGGAAATCTTGTCAAAAAATGAATTTGAAATCAAGCTTGGTTTTCGATCATCGATACCTATGGACAATAGGCCTTTATGAATTGTGGCAAGGAAAATATATATTATTATTATTATTACATACCAAGTGTCAAATAGTCTCATTGAGCGAGAGCGCCAGACGATTTTACTCTGTCTGACGCCAGACGGTTAATTTACTTCGATTACTCGATGTTTTTGTCTTCCTAAGAGGTGGAATGTGGGTCCTTTAAAGACGGTTGCTGCGCCCAACGAGGTAAAAGCTTTTGTCAATATAACGCACAAAAATGGTGGGAGTTTTCTATAAGTCATGTTTAAAATAGTTACCATTTAACTTTTATATCAGCATTGCAATTGACTTTCTTCGAAAATGGCGAGGAAATAGAAACAGTCACACTACTGCACACATTATAGGTCAGCGGTTACACCAACAAGTTAACAGAACCACAACACGATAGCAATATATATGCGCGTTGTGCAGGAGATTTAAGGTTGTAAAGTATATCGCGGCTCTGCATGAGCGTTGCTACAATGGCGTGCTAGGGCGCCGCCAATTTACCTGGGTGTGCTATACGCCACACAACGATGCTCCAATTTATATATCTTGGCGGGCTATACGCAACGCAACGATGCTCCAATTTATTTGGGTACGCTACCCACCGATGCTCCAATTTATGTGGGTATGCTTCCCAACCATGCTCCAATTTATCCCAACGATGCTCCAATTTATCTGGGCATGCTATACCCAACGATGCGCCTATATATGTTATCTGGGTATGCTATACCCAACGATGCGCCAATTTACCTGGGTACGCTACCCATCGATGCGCCTATATTATCTGGGTATTCTACCCAACAATGCTCCAATTTATCTGGGTATACCACCCAACGACGTTCCAATTTATCTGGGTCTGCTACCCTACGATGCGCCAATTTTTCAGAGTATGCTACCTAACGACGCGCCAATTTATCTGGGTATGCTGCCCAATGATGCTCCAATTTATGTTCCAATTAATCTGGGTATGCTACCCAATGATGCTCCAATTCATGTTCCAATTAATCTGGGTATGCTACCCAATGATGCTCCAATTCATGTTCCAATTAATCTGGGTATGCTACCCAATGATGCTCCAATTTATGTTCCAATTAATCTGGGTATGCTACCCAATGATGCTCCAATTTATGTTCCAATTTATCTGGGTATGCTACCCAATGATGCTCCAATTTATGTTCCAATTAATCTGGGTATGCTACCCAACGATGCGCCAATTTATCTGGGTATACTACCCAACGATGCTCCAATTAATATGGGTATGCTACCTAACGCTGCTCCAATTTATCTGGGTATGCTACCCAATCATGCGCCAATTTATCTGGGTATGCTACCCAACAATGCTCCAATTTACCTGGGTATGCTACCCAACGATGCTCCAATTTACCTGGGTATGCTATTCAACAATGCTACAATTTATCTGGGTATGCTACCCAACGATGCTCCGATTTATCTGGGTATGCTACCCAACGATGCTCCGATTTATCTGGGTATGCTATCCAACGATGCTCCAACTTATCTGGGTATGCTACCCACTGATGCGCCAATCTATCTGGGTATGCTACCCACTGATGCGCCAATTTATCTGGGTATGCTACCCACTGATGCGCCAATTTATCTGGGTATGCTACCCACTGATGCGCCAATTTATCTGGGTATGCTACCCACTGATGCGCCAATTTATCTGGGTATGCTACCCACTGATGCGCCAATTTATCTGGGTATGCTACCCACTGCTGCGCCAATCTATCTGGGTATGCTACCCAACGATGCTCCAAGTTATCTGGGTATGCTACCCAACGATGCTCCAAGTTATCTGGGTATGCTACCCACTGATGCGCCAATCTATCTGGGTATGCTACCCACGGCCACTGATGCGCCAATTTATCTGGGTATGCTACCCACTGATGCGCCAATCTATCTGGGTATGCTACCCAATCATGCGCCAATTTATCTGGGTATGCTACCCAACAATGCTCCAATTTACCTGGGTATGCTACCCAACGATGCTCCAATTTACCTGGGTATGCTATTCAACAATGCTACAATTTATCTGGGTATGCTACCCAACGATGCTCCGATTTATCTGGGTATGCTACCCAACGATGCTCCGATTTATCTGGGTATGCTATCCAACGATGCTCCAACTTATCTGGGTATGCTACCCACTGATGCGCCAATCTATCTGGGTATGCTACCCACTGATGCGCCAATTTATCTGGGTATGCTACCCACTGATGCGCCAATTTATCTGGGTATGCTACCCACTGATGCGCCAATTTATCTGGGTATGCTACCCACTGATGCGCCAATTTATCTGGGTATGCTACCCACTGATGCGCCAATTTATCTGGGTATGCTACCCACTGCTGCGCCAATCTATCTGGGTATGCTACCCAACGATGCTCCAAGTTATCTGGGTATGCTACCCAACGATGCTCCAAGTTATCTGGGTATGCTACCCACTGATGCGCCAATCTATCTGGGTATGCTACCCACGGCCACTGATGCGCCAATTTATCTGGGTATGCTACCCACTGATGCGCCAATCTATCTGGGTATGCTACCCAAACGATGCTCCAATTTATCTGGGTATGCTACCCAACGATGCTCCAATTTATCTGGGTATGCTACCCAACTATGCTCCAAATTATCTGGGTATGCGACCCACAGTTGCGCCAATTTATGTGGGTATGCTACCCAACGATGCTCCGATTTATCTGGGTATGCTACCCACAGTTGCGCCAATTTATCTGGGTATACTACCCAACGATGCTCCAATTTATCTGGGTATGCTACCCAACGATGCGCCAATTTATTAGGGTATGTTTCCCAACGATGCTCCAATTTATCTGGGTATGCTACCCAACGATGCTCCAATTTATCTGGGTATGCTACCCACAGTTGCGCCAATGTATCTGGGTATGCTACCCAACGATGCTCCAATTTATCTGGGTATGCTACCCAACGATGCTCCAATTTATCTGGGTATGCTACCCAACGATGCTCCGATTTATCTGGGTATGCTACCCAACGATGCTCCAAATTATCTGGGTATGCGACCCACAGTTGCGCCAATTTATCTGGGTATGCTACTCAACGATGCTCCGATTTATCTGGGTATGCTACCCACAGTTGCGCCAATTTATCTGGGTATGCTACCCAACGATGCTCCAATTTATCTGGGTATGCTACCCAACGATGCTCCAATTTATCTGGGTATGCTACCCAATAATGCTCCAAATTATCTGGGTATGCTACCCAACGATGCGCCAATTTATCTGGGTATGCTACCCAAGTAGTATAGAAAGTGGGGCTACCGGCGCATTTTTCCATTTTTCATGTCTCAACTTTTTTCTCTGACGAACGAAGCACTTTTTCGTTTTTAGATTCCACATATAACTTTCGAGTAAATATGTGGAATCCAAAAACAGAAAAAGTGCTTGGTTCTCCAGAGAAGTTGAGACATTCAAATGGAAAAAGTTCGCCGTTAGCCCCACTTTCGAGACTACTAATAGGCAATGTGTCACATGGTTTGGGGAGTCAGAGACGTGTGTTAGCTAGTAAGCTACAGAATGAGATGTCTAGACGTGACGCTGCTGTGGGTGAGGATGTCGCTCGTAACAAGAGTATGTCAAGCAATATTACACGTGGTCCTGATACGGGCTTTATTTCAAGTCATGAGTTGAGTGGGGCTCATGATTTAAAAGGGTCTAAGGACTTAGCTATATTAAATAATAAAACGACTCTTATGAAAAGGTCTGGACGTAAACGTAACTCTGTTGTGGGTGGTAATGTCGCTCGTAGTGGTATACTATCGAGTGGTGGTGCACGTGATCCTGCTATGGGTTCTGGTGACTTAGTTATGTCTAATATTAAGATGAGTTTTCTAGAGAGGATGTCTGGCTATCTAGCTGATGCTAAAGCGTTGGGGTATAAGTGGATGGATCTTATTAGAAGAGGATCTAGAGAGGGTGTTATTAATAGAGTTAGGGAGGTCAGAGCCAGAGAGGTTAGAGAAATTCGAGAGGCTAGACGTGATCTTAGACGATATGTTAAGAGGTCACGATTAAGTCAGGAGGTCTCAGACAAAGAGTATGAGAGAATCACTAACCTTATTGCTAAGATGACACGTCCTACTGTAGTACAAAGGAGAGTTGCTCTCAAAGGGTACACTAAGTCGTATAGTGTTGAGGTGATCGACAATAAGGATCATTAAAACAACTAGTCAAGACTAGAGGAGTAGTGGACTCAACTCTACAGAAAGAGTTAGAAAGACTGAAAGGTTTAAAGTTTTCTGAGACGTTGAAAGTAACTCTAGAGAAAGAGATTGGTAACGGTGAGTCTGTGATTAAGGAAGCCTTCTTCAATAGTGTGGTCAAAACAGTGACTAATAGTGTTGATATTAGTGGGACTACGAAGCAAGCTAGTGAGGAGATAGTGAATCGTATAGCTGTGTGGTTGTCAGAAGGGTCTGGGTGGGTTGTAGATAGTGTTAGTGACCACTATATTAACGTGGTAGTGTACAAGCCTCTTAAAGGATCGAGTTATATTGAACTACCAGAGGAGTTGAGGAACGCGTCGAAAGGTTTGATTAATATAAAGAACAACGATGACAAGTGTTTTATGTGGTGTCACGTGTTGCACAAGTGTCCTGTAGGAAAGGATCCGCAGAGAGTGTCGAAGCACAAGAAGAACGTAGGTTCTGTCAATTATGACGGAGTGAGGTTTCCAGTGGATACGAAACAGTACAACAAGATAGAGAGGCAGAATGATACTAGCATAAGCGTGTTTGGGTATGAGAACAAGCAGACATTTCCTATCTATGTTTCTGAGGAGAAGTTCGAGGATCATATGGACCTACTGCTAATAACTAATGGTGTTAAACGACACTATGTGTACATCAAAGACTTTTGTAGGTTTATGTGCGGTCAGTCTAAACACAAGTGTCGCAATAGTTTCTGTAGGTACTGTCTTCAATGTTTTACTACCAGTGAGGTTCTAGAGAAACACAAGGAGGTTTGTATGGTGGTAAATGGTAAGCAAGCGATCAAGATGCCAGATGAAGAAGATAGCACTCTTGAGTACAAAAATTACCACAAACAATTAGAGGTACCATTTGTGATATACGCAGACTTTGAGGCTATCACAGAGAAGGTCGACAACGTGAAACCACTCACAGGATCGTACACTAGCGAGTACCAAAGACACACGGACTGTGGGTATGGGTATAAAGTAGTGTGTTGTTATGATGATAAGTATAGCAAACCAGTAGAGATGTTTCGAGGTAAGAACGCGGTTAGGAAGTTCATGAAAAAGATGCTAGAGGAGGTTAAATACTGCAAGAAAGTCAGAAAGGAGCATTTTAATGAGGACATGGTGTTGACCGTAGATGATAAGGTTAACTTCAAGGAAGCGACTAAATGTCATATTTGTGATGTAAAATATAAACGTAGAGACGTGAGAGTTAGAGATCATTGTCATATCACTGGTAAATATAGAGGTTCAGCACATCAGTTATGCAATAGGAACTATAGACTGACTGATAAGATACCTGTCATATTTCACAATCTAAGAGGGTATGATAGTCACTTCATAATGCAGGAGATAGGTAAGGTTGGTCTGAAAATCAACGTCATACCAAATAATATGGAGAAGTATATGGCATTCATGTTAGGTAAACATCTAGTGTTTCTAGATAGTTTCCAATTCATGAGCTCTAGTCTAGCTAACCTAGTGAACAACCTACCAAAGGACTGTCTCAAGTATACGTCTGAACTGTTTCAAGGTGAGGAGCTAGAGTTGGTGTCGCGAAAAGGTGTGTACCCATATGACTATATGGATAGTTTCGATAAGTTTAACGAACTTGAGTTACCACCAAAGGAGAGTTTCTACAGCATCCTAAACGACGAGCATGTGTCAGACACAGACTATAAGCACGCTCAAGAAGTGTGGAAGAAGATGGGTGTGGGAAACATGGGTGAGTACCACGACTTGTACTTGAAGTCTGACGTATTACTACTGGCTGACGTGTTCGAGAACTTTAGAAGAACGTGTAAACAGTACTACCAGTTAGATCCTTGTCATTACTTCACATCACCTGGACTGTCGTGGGACGCTGCTCTAAAGATGACAGGAGTGGAGCTAGAGTTGATGACTAACATTGATATGTTTCAGCTCATCGAGAAAGGAATGCGAGGTGGTGTATCCTGTATAACACATAGACACGGAGAAGCTAATAACAAGTACATGAAGGGGTATGATAGTAGTAAACCATCTAAACATATCGTATACCTAGATGCTAATAACCTTTATGGTTGGGCTATGTGTCAGTATCTACCGACTGGTGGGTTTGAGTGGGTCGAAGGTTTTGACATCAATAATCTAGATAAATATAACAACGAATCAGACAAGGGGTTGATACTCGAGGTTGATTTAGAGTATCCAGAGGAGTTGCACGATCTTCACAACGACTATCCTTTAGCCCCTGAGAGGATGAAAGTAAGTAGTGATATGTTGTCAAACTATTGTAAGACAATCCAAAACAAGTTTAAGATATCTGTTGGAGAGGTTGCAAAACTTGTACCTAACCTAAACGGTAAGAGTAAGTACGTTGTTCATTATAGAAACCTACAATTATACAAGAGTTTGGGAATGAAGGTTAAGAAGATACATCGAGTACTTCAGTTCGATCAGTCACCATGGCTCAAGCAATATATCGACTTTAACACAGACAAGAGAACCCAAGCAAAGAATGACTTTGAGAAGGATTTCTTTAAGCTCATGAACAATAGTGTATTCGGAAAGACTATGGAGAATCTACGAAAGCGTGTGAATGTGGAGTTAGTGACAGACAAGGAAAAACTGAAGAAACTAACGTCAAAACCAACCTTTGTAAGCAGCAAGATATTTGACAATAACTTGGTAGCAGTTCACAAGATCAAAGAGATACTAACTCTAAATAGACCAGCATACGTAGGTATGTGTATTCTAGACTTGTCAAAGACATTGATGTATGACTTCCACTACAGTAACATCAAAAAGAAATATGGCAACAAAGCCAAATTACTATTCACAGATACGGACAGTCTAATGTATGAGATTGAGACGGAGGATGTGTACAAAGACATGTACACTAACAAAGAAGTGTTCGACTTTAGTGGATATGACAAGTCATCTCCTTACTTCGATCTAACCAACAAGAAGGTTATTGGTAAAATGAAGGATGAGACATTAGGAGTTCCAATAGTTGAGTTCGTAGGTTTAAGGTCGAAAATGTATAGCTACATAAAAGAGGATGGAAAAGGTGGGAAGACTGCTAAGGGTATCAAGAAGAGTACCATTAGAAATAATATAAGACATGACAACTATAAAAGTGTCCTGACAAATGGTGAGCAGATGTCTCATATAATTAAAACTATTCGCAGCAAGAGTCACCAATTAGGAAGCTATGAAATAAACAAGATATCCTTAAGTTGCTTTGACGACAAGCGACATATACTACCAGATGGTGTATCTAGCTATGCGTATGGACATTATAAAATAGTTTGAAATTGGGTGTTTAGATTTCTCAAATGCTTTTTAGTCTTTAAATGTTTGTATTTAGAGGTCACATGGTATGGTCTATCACATGTCTCACACATCCACTTGTGAGTTCTCATCCACTCTCTATTTTGCGTTCTGACTGCTCTTAAAGCTTCTTCTCTTGTTTTGTAAATTCTTGGTCTTGCCATTATATATTACTATATATTTTATTTACCCACTTTTTGTAGTATGGATCTCCTCTCCCATCCCAACCTAGATCCTTGTATACTATGCTATACAGGTTATACTCGAATCGCACCTTGACCTTACCAGGTTTGAGGTCGTTAAGACTACCTCTCAACTTTATACCTCTTCTAGAGCATATTCTTATGACATAGAAGATATATTTCGATATATTCTTGACAATAAGTTCGTTTCTTTTAAGAGACCACACTATCTCTATAAAATCACTGACCACTATTGGTATGTCACTCTCGTTGACTAGTCCAGTCAACATTCTCCCTAACCATTTACTGTAACTGTGAGTCGATTTCCCGTACATCCAAATGTGAGGTACAAAGTTCCTCACGCGTCCGTAGGTAGTCTCTCCGCACTTATTACAACTAAATACACCATCTTCGATTTGGGTTCTATGGTTTCTACACTTGTAACAATATGTGGTGTCGTACCACTTTTTTGCTTTTGTGTTCTTAACTCCATTCTTGATCTCGTCCAATGTGTACCCTAACGTAGTACCACTCCACTTTTTTGATGCAATCTCATCCAATGTATACCCAGCATAGAACATTCTCATTGTACGTTCGTCAATCATCTAAGTTACTATACTATATATACCTTTAGACTATAGTGTAGTAACTTTGTGGTTGAGTGTCTCCCACTCACATTTTATTGTTGCGACCTGTTTTAGAGCGTCTGATAGTAGTTGTTCCAACTTTTCTATCTGACTAGTTTGGAGTGTCGAGTCACGCTTTTTATCAAATTCAATAGCCATCTCCTTCAGAGTAGTGCTCATTATACTACTCTATATATTAGATAACCTAAAGGTACCCCAACAACTCCAACGAATACCATTTGATACTCTTTCATCTCATCTGAAGGTTTGTAATAGTCTGACAACTCAGGCTCTTTACTAAACGTCTTCCCATCATACTGTATAGTCAGTACTTGTCTTAGTTGATCCAAAGCGTGGTTCGTGTCGTTTATATCTGCGTTAGCATCTGACAACTGTTGTCTTAATTCCTGGATTTTGTCTCTCTGACGAATCTCATTCTCGTAGAACTTTTCTTTCGCTCTTGTGAGACTCTCCAATGCTTTGTTGTGTCTCTTTATCTCTGTCTCATAGCCGGTATGGTTTAGCTTGCTGAATATGAACCCAGCTCCTGCGAATGCTATAGCGTTGAACAAACCACCCGCTATCACACTAGCCATTATGTATTACGTTAGATTACTTTGAGAACGGGTCAATAGATAAGTATTTCTTGCTCTGCGCCCACTTAACGAGTAGCGTTGAAACGCCTACAGCAGTCGCTAACTTGAGGGTGCCCTTCACTGATTCGGGGGTACCCAACGGTTCTTTTAGTACTTTCTTTGATGCCATGGATACGGCTACGGCTCCAGCAGTCACAAGGGCTGCGTCGTATAGTTCGTTCATCAGTTCTTTTCTATCTATTGATGCCATATATTATACGATATGTTTTAATCGAGGCTGTCGAGTTTACGTGGTGGTTCCTTTTTTATTACAACGTTCTTAGACTCCTCGTTAACAGTCACCATTTGTTTGTCTTGCTTCATCGTGTAGTACAATGAGCCAGCAGCTATAACCACTCCTATAGTTCCTATTATGTATCCATAACTAAAACCATCATACTCTATCTCACTTACCACTCTCTCTCTCATCTTCCTCTCCTTTGCAGCTTTAGATATAGCAGCCAAGCGTTTGCCTGCCTCTACTCTCTTAGGGTCTTTGGTCCTTGTTGTCGACGTTATAATAGGTACGGACTCACTGTCAGTCATCTATATTATACTTGATATCTAGTCACAGTCATCTCACAGATTATCTCACAGTCATCTCACAGATTATCTCACAGATTATCTCACAGTCATCTCACAGATTATCTCACAGATAGAGTATTCGATGAAAGTATCTTTGGTGATTAGATAGTGTGGTTTCACTCTTGAATCTCCTATTACAGTACTCACACAGGACTCTGGAGTCTCTCATATATGTCTCTATGAAATGTATTATCTCATGTTGGTCTGAGGATAGTAACGTGTTGTACCCTTGTGATCTTAATCTCCTTAATACCCTCAACTGGTTATCCCTAATAACCCCATTACCTTTCGGTGTTTTGAACTCTATAGCAAAACCGTTGTATCTCTTATGTAGTTGCGGAACTATCAAATCTGGTTGTCCACCACTATAACCTTTCTTCCATCCATCTATTCTTTTAGTAGATGTGTCTTGGTACTCACCCAACCCTGGGATGACTATTGTTGGATGGTACTCTCTAATGTACTTCACAATGTCGTAGTGTAAATCTGTCTCGTTCATTATTGATAACTGATTGTTTTGTGTGTAAACACCTGTTTTTCTTATAGACGGTAGAACTTCTGAGAATACCCATTTTTGAAACTTCTTGGCTGACTTGAGTTTAGACGAGAAGACTAGAGAGTAAACTCCTGGCTCCGATATGAGTATCGTGTTTGGTTGCATGTTTAAAGGGGGGTCTGATTCCGACCCCCCTTTAAACACCTCTTGTTTTACCTTATATTCGTCGTCGACATAGGTCCTAATAGCCCATTTAGTATTTTCATACCCTAACGCCTTAGCGACTTCTTTTCCATGGAACCAAATATTGTCTCCATCTTTAATAGTCGTGACTGACATGTCGTTATTTCTAAATATTTTAGTGATACTCATCACCTATACCATACCATATGTTTTATTTCTATGTCTACACAACTCGTCGAAACAGGACCACCAGGTCCTGAATCGGGACCTCATGTGTAAACGACCCTTCTATTGATCACAAACACACCACGAGTAGGGGGTCATATAGTGTATTAGTATTTTACTACTATTTGTACGCTACTAGGACATCTTAATTATCTGAGGTCCTGTTTTAGGACTCTTTTGACCAACCTCCCGTTTTGGGGGGTTGGTCAAAACGAGCTAATTGATGGTAATAATTCTGAGCACCTACTCTTGGAACTTGTCGACTGATACATCACTGGTTCTTACGTGTAGACCCGTGTTTAAAGGGGGGTCGGATTCGCGCCCCCCTTGTGTCTCGTATATTCTACTATACCTTTTCACCATTCCGTTGATTGGTGGGCACAAGTCAGTCACATTATCGTCCAACACTTTAACGTCTGAGAGGAACATTGACTCGTTGTAAGGAAGACCTCTAAGATACGATCTTAGTTGTGTCAGTATCTTTTTGTAGCTAGTGTGTGCAAACTTACAATGCTCAACTCTACTCGTCAGATTGGATTTAGCCAAGTAGCCTTGAATGACCACACCAGGACCACTAATACAAGCAATGATTAGAGGGTTAGCGGTTATCGATCCAGCTATAATCCCTACTGTCGTTAACCCTATGCTAGTCATGTTTAACGATAGTTTAATTTTCTTCAACCTCTTGTATTTCCATTTGTAACAGGCTTCTAGTTTGTGGTAGTACGCATACAAGCGTTTGAGCTCTAGTACCTCTTCCTCTGACATATCCTTTGATATGTGATTGAAAACAACAACTGACTTCTTCCTCATTAACTTACCTTGTGTTTACTCATCATGTCTTTACCAACTAATATTATATCTCGGTTTGTCATATAACCAGAGATGATTTTCATACCGTAAAACTCTATCAAAGACGGGTACTTATAGGGTGCGAGTGGTAATTCTGGTCGATGTGTCCCAAATATAGTTCCATAACTAGATCCTATCTCTTTGTAGTTAGCTGTGAAGTCTGAGTCTGCTGATTTTACGTTGTTGACCCTAACATGGGAGTTACCCATCTGCCAATGTATCGATATCATATGTGTCTTAGTGATGTCGATGTTATTTGGGATTGTGCATGTGTACTCCTTTACTGGATCGCCACCACCATACGACAATTTGTCAGTCTTACCTCCTTTGTACCCTATGTATTTGTCATGCGATCCGTCGTCGTTTGACACAATCGTCTCCCAATCTGTCGTAGATACCCTCTTAGCTAACCTCACTACCACAAAAATGGATATATCACAGTATTGCATACGTGGACAGTTAAAGTGTATCCCAACTTCAAGTGGGAAAGGAGTCCAGAGTATAGGAGCCAGGAATCTGCGACCATTGTTAGTATCAATAACAGGACCGTACGTCGGGTCGTTTTGTACTAACACGTCTCCAATGGCTTTCACTTTGTTTGTATAGATGTGGAGTACCACGCTTGCGACGTGTCTCGTGGTGTCAAAATCAAATAGAACGTTATAGGACTGCGTTCTAAAGTATTGCGATAAGTATACGGACTCCAACACTTTTTTACTGATAGCATCCAAATCATCGACTGGATCTGCTATGTTTTTGAGTGCCCTGAGCGCCATATCTATATCTCCAGACATCCTCCCACCGCTCACGCTTAATTTAGGGTCACTGTCTAGATGTCTCTTAGCTCTCCTTAATATTTTGTCGCTCTCGTAGTCTCTGTCCTCAAATCCATAACTTAGACTCATTATGTTATAACACATATTTACTTAACAAATAGCCAGACACAGCCGAAACCCCTAGAATTAGCCCTAACTCTGTCGTGTTGTCATCTGGTTTACTAGGTGTCACCTTTGGTTTGTCCAGGCGATGTTCCTTATGTATTACTTTGTCAAGTGTATCCAAGTGTTCTCCTCCATTTGCGTGGACTTTTTTAGGTATACTTGGGGCTTGGTAGTTTAACCCATTGTTATAACCAAATGTCATCCCACTCTCAGATGACTCTCTATTGGTGTCTTTAGTATGACCATACTTCTAGGGATCAGCCAAGTGTTTGGTGTCACTGCCATGTCCAGCTTGACGTTTGTGTCCCTTATTGCTTTGTTCATAAGATTGATCCAAACACTAGGTGAATATTGAACTACGGCATCCTCGATGATATTTCTAAAAACTTGTTGAACCTCCCGACTGCTAGCGCGATCTCCCACAATGCTTTGTCTAGTCTTTGCCTGTGCACCAAGTAGAGCGTACATATACACCTCTATCGATTGATTCAGTAACTCCTGCCCCAACTTGGTTAATCCATCAGATGTTCTTGAGCAATAACGTTTGTAGTCTCCTTTTACGTCTTTGATATCAAGGTTCCAATTACCACTTAGGGGGAGATGATTTCTCAAAAGTCGCCAATCTGGTATGTATAGTCTGAGGATGTTGGCAATATCAGCTCCACTCTTGCTAAGACGAAACATCACTCTTCTAATAGTAAAGTACACGTGGAACCTCATGAGACTTGTGATCTGTCTTGGGATATCAGATGTTGGGGTTATGTTTTGTAAAGAGACTCCAGATCTATACGTGGCTATGTACATTGCAGCAATTGCTTGGTAGTAACTCTTTACTAGAGTCCATACTGTGTTGATGTTACCCCCATCTGGTCCATCCTGGTAGTATAACTTCGTGTCGATAATTATTCTTGGGAGACTAGACTTGAAGGAGTTTTTGTCGTCAACATAGACATCGAAGTTGTTAACTTGATAGTTGAGCACATATGGAGGAAATGTTGTGACTTTCTCAGAGTCTCTAGTTTTATTGTTATCTGTTAGTATCAACTTTTGAACTGTCCCACCACTCGACCACACCTTTGGGAAAGGTGTGTTATTATGGAGCCACTTCCACATACTCTTGTCGTTCTTGAACGTGGTGCTGGTAATGTCAGTCGAGAGTATGTCGTTGTTGACGAAGAATATGTCAACTCTTGTCACATCACCCTGTTGTGTTTGGACTGGTTCGAAATTGAACTTGGTCATTGTGACATAAGGATATTTTTTGATGAGGTCTGACTTGGCCTTCTGAATTGCGTCTTTAGAGTTCCTAATTGCCTTGTCATAGTTCTCACCATAATAACGTCTGATCAACGTCTCGAAGTCTACTGGTTTGTTTAACGTCTCCACTGGTTTGTTTATCGTTAGATACTTAGTGTACTCCGGGTTACTCTTAAACCTACTTGAGTCTATACTAATGTCACCAATATTAGTTTTCGTCACGAAGAATATATGTATACGCATATTGTCGTCAACATCAAGAAAAAACCTATTCTTGTCAGCATAAGGATACTTTCTTTTGAACGAATCCATCATAACATACCGTACGTTATATGAGAGTGGTAGTATTGATTAGTGGTTCAACGAAAACTGTAGACCTACCAGAGTCAACTCTAGCAACTAACTCAGACCCTTACATATTGGTGAGGGAGGCAAGCATCTTTTGGGACTACGTTAACGTAACCACAGATAACAACACGATAACTTACAACAGTAATGACCACGTTTTTAGTCCTGGGTACCACACCTTTAAAATGATCGCCGACGACTTGAAAGAGTTAGGAGACGTCAAGCTAGTGGCTAACAGATATGACTCGACGTGTACGATAACAACTGATCAACAAATAGAACTGTTTAAATTTGGACAACTTTTAGGGTTTGACGAAACCACTACAATAGCCACCACAAAAACCAGTCCAAACGTTGTTAACGTTAACAGAGGACTGAAATACATACAAGTAACATCTAATATTGTGGACAGATCTAATAACATAGTTAATGGTAGCAAAAGTGGTTGTATCGCAGTACTGCCAATAACAAGCACACAGACATTAAAGGGCTCTGTACAACATTTTGGTGTTGGGTCGAAAATCCCAATAAACAAAGGAGTCATCAACCAACTAGAGTTCAAGATAACAGATCAGGACGATAACAGTGTTAGCGTTGGTGAAGTGCTATTAGATTTACACATCATGTAGTGTATATGGAGCAAGAACTAAGAGATATTTACTACAACCCATCAACTGGTTACCAGTCTGCTGAGAGGCTGTACCAAAAGGCACAAGAAGACGGTCTAAACGTTAGTAGGGCAAAGATAAAGGATTGGCTAAAATCTCAAGACACGTACACCAGGTACAAACCAGTTGTTAAGAAACATAAGTTTAGACAAACATTTGTTGACTATCTGGGTGAGCAGATACAGATGGACTTGGTCGATATGGGTAAGTACAAGCACAAGAACAATGGGTACTACTGGATACTAACAGCCACTGAGATCCTTAGTAGGTATGCTTTCGCAATACCCGTCTATAGGAAAGATACGAAAAACATGACTAAGGCTGTCTCAGAGTTATTGGAGAAGGCTAAGGTTAGATTTGGTGAGTATCCAAAGCTGGTTCAGTTTGACGATGGTAAGGAATTCTACAACGTTGGTGTGAAAGATCTATTGGAGAAACACAATGTGAAGTACTTCAGCACGAACTCTGATAAAAAGGTAGCAGTCGTGGAACGGTTTAACAGAACACTCAAGACGTCTATGTGGAAGTACTTCTACAGTAAAGGAACGTACAAGTGGATTGACATTTTAGACCAACTCGTTGAAAATTACAACAATACCAAACACAGTACTATTCTAATGAAACCTAAAGACGTTAGTAAGAAAAACGAAAACGAAGTATGGACGACGTTGTTTGGGTACCATTTCGGTGACTACCCACTGCCAAAGTTCAAAGTAGGTGATACTGTCAGGATATCAAAGTACAAGAGCATATTCGCAAAAGGGTATGAGGCTAACTTCACTGAGGAGCTATTGAAAGTGACAAAGGTCATACGTGGTGACCCTACCGTATACGAGATAGAGGACCATGAAGGGGAACCTATCGTTGGTAAGTTCTACGAGGAAGAGTTGTCAGCTGTCGATAAAAAAGACGACGTATATAAAGTCGAGAAGATAGTGAAGAGAAAGAAGGTGGGAGGTAAGAAAATGGTCTTAGTCAAGTGGCTTGGCTACGACAGTAAACACAACTCATGGATACCAGAGAGTGATATTCAAGATATCGAGTAGTATATAATGGCTGAAGGACTCGATGAAATCGAAATGCAAGATCGTGACAAGTTTGAGAAATATACAGACAAACAGTTAGAAGAAGAGTTTAACATGCTCAATAATACACTCACGGGAGACGAGACAAGACCAGAATATAGTGGTACATTCGACAGAATCACTAGGGTAGAACGAGAGATGGAGAAGAGAGACATATCACACAGAGTACAAGACAGAATAAAATATATGGAGACATTATTCACAGACGGAAAAGATGGGAAAACAGTGTTAATCACTAGTAAGGGTAGTAATGTCACCGCTGAGGCCCCAACAGTAGTGTTTGCTGAACCGGCAACATATGGTGACGTCCACGATGAGAGCTTCAATTTAGCTTTCGAAGAGGCGAACGAAATCGAAAGAAGACTGAAAGAACTAAAAGGAGACAATAAAAAGTTAATAGTAAATGGTGTAAAAAGAACCAATCTATAATAGATAAAAAAATACATAGGTTGTATAAAAAAAGACTCAGTAATGACGATGTGTCAAGGAATATAGTCAATAGGTCATATGTGACACCCTCAGGTTCTATTCTTTTCAAACCGGTAGGAGAAGACGGTGGATATTTGAGACCTAAACTAATACTAAAACCTGGAAAAAATGGTTTAATCTACAGTACAGACAGTAGAAGTAAGAGTGCGATTGAGCAGTTTAAGAAGTTAGTTGGACAAATCCCTGACACAACAACAACTGACGTTATAACAGGAGACACCCCAACAACTGACGATAGAACAGAAGACACCACAGTTTCAAGTGAAGACTTCCCAGTAATTAGAACAGAAATGAACTACGATAACGTATTTGGGCTAACAGAAGAAGAGAATCGTGAGTTAATAGGTGTCCTAAACCCAAGTGATACAATCGACCCACGCACTAGACCACTATTTCTAAAAGCACAAGCCGACCATTTTCAGGACGCTATTGACAAGACTACAAACGATATGAAAAGAGAGGAACACGGCTCCATAGAGAGGAGAGAATTGTTTGAGCGATTGACAGGTCTCGAGATAGCTAAGGATCGAACCTTAAATCAATTGGAACGTGAGGAGGTTAGAGAACAACAGGAAGAGGACATCACTCGGTTACAAAAAATAAAGGAGTGGTTTAGAGAAAATTGGTTAGGCGCCTCAGCTCTAGGAATAATCATAGCCTCTTTTATCACCACAATTATAATATCCGCTAGAAGCGTAGTCTTCAAAGGTGGTCAAGCACTTGGAAAATTAGGAAAAGCTATAGCTAACCTAGCCACAAAAGCTGGTCCTCTACTGGCTGGACTGCTAAACGTGGTGGCGACTGCGCTAAAGTGGGGAGCTGCAGGCATATCTTGGTTAGCGTCCAATTTATGGATCCTAGCGATAGCACTAGCTTGGTTCGTCTACGACCAGTACAAACAGAGGAAATAAAACATGTGTTATAATATAGTATGAATACTAACGAAAAAGAGTTGCTTCCTGGATATAGACGTCGCGAAATTTCTACTATCAAAGGCATAAAGGTACGTTTACACACTGCGATTAATCGGCCCGATTTCTGGTTTAAATGAATGTTAAGTAATGAGAGACAGGAAGACGCCAAGATAAATGAGCCCACGGGACACTCCGCTGACTGTTTCTCCACTTAACATCCAGCTAAACCAGAAATCGGCCCGATTAATCGTTGTGTGTAAACGTACCTTAAGAGCCCGTAATGTTGTAACGCTAAACCCCAACAAAGCCAATCCAGGGGAAGAGTTATACATTGATATCCCGAAAACAAAGGGTAACACTTGTTTGGTACCCTCTAGTCTCCATATTCTATTCGACTTTAAGAGTTCGAATGCGAAATCATGGTTTCTTAACAACGTTTCGAAACTACTATTTGAGAGACTGGTGGTAAAACTAGCTGGTGAGTCCGTGTATGACAATAGTGGTGAAAGCGTCATCGGTACGTACAAAGACCTCTGGAAACCAAACAGTGAGCGAGACCAGATGGTCGAATACGGTATAGCAAACGAGAACCTTCGAAAGCTAATCTCAAAGGATGACAGTGGTGCAGCCAGTGGAGACACAAAAAGTTAGTGATGGTCTGATGTTCTCCATCCATAACACCAAACAAAAGGTTCAAATCGACAAGATTCTAGAAGATCATGGTCTATACGCACCATACAACATGAACAACAATTTCAGGTATATAATCACACTCCCAAAAGCGTCTGATATTATGGTGGCTCAATCTGGATCAGCTGTGGCTAGCTATACGTTAGAGAACCTTGAGTTGGAGTACGAAACTATCGAGAATCAAGAGATTGCTGATGAAGTATCATCTCTATACGCGTCCGGAAGGTCTCTATCATATGAACACATCACACTAATGAAGACTGTGGAGTGGGATAAAGGAATCACACTCGTAAACGAGAATATTAACCTACCAAGAAAATCGATGAAAGCAGTCGTTCTACTCTTCACAAATAAGATAAGAACTGACAGCGAGGTGTTCGTCTACCCAAACATAGAGTCGGTGAAACTCACTATTGAAGGTGTACCAAACATGGTATAAGTAGTATAGAAAGTGGGGCTACCAGCGCATTTTTCCATTTTTTCATGCTTCGCAATCAAAATGGAAAAAGTTCGCTGTTAACCCCACTTTCGAGACTACTAAAACGATACGAAATAAAATTCGTTAAGTAAATTAGACTCGAAAACCATCACGCGTTTCCATGAATAGTTTTTTCAAGCACTAGCGCGTAGAAGCTGTAACTCTCTTTTACAACTGGCCATCCTTTTCCCAAGTACAGAATGTTTAAACTCCTCATCTATTTCCTTACGCTCTAAGCGATTCTTAGCGAATAGTTGTCGTTTGAGCTTTCTAATCTGATAGGTGAATAACAAATTTTTGTTGAGTCTCGCTATCTTTTCCTCTACTGATTCCAAACGTTCTACGCTACTCTCCATGGCTCCAGTGCTCATTACTATGTATGAGCACTGGAGCCTTGGAGAGTAGTGTAGAACACGGCTACACCAGGACGGTTTCCCAAAAGTCAGATCCGTTAGGAATCTAAGACAATGTATCCGGAAGAAGTGACACAGCTGTGTCGTTTGTCACACATTCCGTCTTGAAGAACATAGTAGTGTGATACATCGTCTTCGACTCGCTAATATTGTAATTAGGTAGCACTGTCTCCTTCATTCGGGGGTTCCCCCTCGGGGATTTCCCCTCTAGACATATGGCTAAACACGTGTTTACTAGTTGTTAGTCCACCCGATAACAACCCTAAACAAGGGAGGTAGGGGGATACGTATGATATGAACTTCTCTACATCTCTTTTAAGTAGTTGATCAGTGATCAACTCTTTTTCTAGCTTTTCAGGTGATTCAATAGCGTTGAACCCTCCTAACGCGTGAGCGAACTTGCTTATTAAAAGGTCGCAGAGAAACACGTTCGCTTTCTCCATTCTTTTTACCTCCCATTCTTCGTAGATCTTGTTGATGACTTTATCTGAAGCCTTTTTGAGATAAGCGATGGATTTGTCTATCTCACCGTCCTCTGAGAGTCTTCTTAGTTCGTCTCGTTTCTTGTCTACATCAGTTTGTGGAGTGTCGTCGGCTTGTGGTATGTCGATTTGTGGTTCATCAATCACTTCCTGTTCTGCTTCTCGTATGTCTTCAATTAGTTCATCGATTGTATCAGTATTTTTTGTCTTACGTTTTGGCATGTCCTATACTATACGATGTGTTTTGTTTTTGCGGAATAACTATTTCGTACGAGTACGGGTGTCTTAGAAATATCTCCAATCTTGCGTACTCGTTGTCTTTCAACTGTTTTATTATTTTCTGAATCTCCACTTTATCAACTCCGTTGAGATAATCGTCTACGATAATTTTCATATCGTTTCTGTTAGGGTTGTAGAATGTTACTAACTTTGAGATGTTTTCGCGATATGGTTTACTAATTGAGGTTAGTTGTTGTGTTATGACTATTGTGGATAGGTTGTAGTGTCTAGCGCTAAAGGCTAGTTTAACTAGTTCGCTTGTTCTGTTTTTAACATCCTGCCCGCTAGCACAATCGTCTAATATTATTAGTGAGTTGGTGCCTTTGTAAGTGTCAGTCACGTATTTAAGAATTACGTCGACCTTGTCCTGCTCACACTGAATAGCTATGAAGTTTGGGTCTCTCAAGTATTTCCACTCTGTGTACGTTTTGTTCCATTCAAATGTTGGACACATAAGAATGATGAAATCGAAGTGATTCATGTGCTCTTTCTCTATCATATCCAAGAGGTGGTACGTTTTACCACAGGCTGTCATACCAACAATTAGCATGTTGAAAGGTGTTTTCATATAGAATACTATATGTTTAGTACTGGATTGATTGTAGATCATTGTTGATGAGGTTCACGAGACCGTCGGAGAGTACGAATATTCTACACATGACGTTCGCTGTTGTGGCTTCTTTAGTGATTTCCATCAGTATTCCTGACTGGGTGTTTACGATCTTCTTTCCAGTTGCAACCTTATCGTTGTCTTCGATAGACCTAAGGTCAATAACCAAAGCGAAACCGTCTTTGTAAAACTTTTGGACAGTCATATGATCGTAGTCTAGTTGTCCGAATAGTCTTTTCGCTTCTCCCCATAGTCTTGATTTTGGTATTCCTTGACTGTATACCATATTTGGCACGCCTTCTATGGTGAGTTTGACTGACTTTATGTTTGGGTAGACGAAGTCTTCACTATCAGTTCTTGTTTTATTTGTGAAGAGTAGAACGACAGCTTTCATAGATTTTCTCGGCAGGTTAATATTCTCGTTTACGAGTGTGATTCCTTTGTCCCACTCCACAGTCTTCATTAGTGTGACGTGTTCGTATGATAGAGACCTACCGGATGCGTATAGAGATGACACTTCGCCAGCAATCTCTTGACCCTCGATAGTTTCGTACTCTAACTCGAGGTTCTCTAACGTATAGCCAGCCACAGCTGATCCAGATTGAGCCACCATAATATCAGATGCTTTGGGGAGTGTGATTATGTACCTGAAATTGTTGTTCATGTTGTATGGTGCATATAGACCATGATCTTCTAGAATCTTGTCGATTTGAATCTTTTGTTTAGTGTCATGGACGGAGAACATCAGACCATCACTAACTTTTTGTGTGTCTCCACTGGCTGCACCACTGTCGTCCTTCGAGATTAACTTTCGAAGGTTCTCGTTTGCTATACCATATTCGACCATCTGGTCTCGCTCACTGCTAGATTTCCAGAGGTCTTTATACGTACCGATTACGCTCTCACCACTGTTGTCGTACACAGTCTCACCTGCTAGTTTTACCACCAGTCTCTCTAGTAGTAGTCTCGAAAGGTTGTTAAGAAACCATGATTTCGCGTTCGAACTCTTAAAGTCGAATAGAAGATGGAGACTAGAGGGTACCAAACAAGTGTTACCCTTTGTTTTGGGGATGTCGATGTACAACTCTTCCCCTGGATTGGCTTTGTTGGGGTTTAGCGTTACAACGTGACGGGTTCTTGTGCCTTTGATAGAAGATATTCCGCGACGTCTATATCCAGGAAGCAACTCTCTCTCATTAGTGTTCATACTATACTATAACACATGTTTTATTTCCTCTGTTTGTACTGATCGTAGACGAACCAAGCTAGTGCTATCGCTAGGATCCATAAATTAGATGCTAACCAAGATATACCTGCAGCTCCCCACTTTAGCGCAGTCGCTACCACGTTTAGCAGTCCAGCCAGTAGAGGGCCAGCCTTTGTGGCTAGATTAGCTATAGCTTTCCCTAATTTTCCAAGTGCTTGACCACCTTTGAAGACAACACTTCTAGCAGATATTATGATCGTGGTGATAAAAGAGGCTATGGTTATTCCTAAAGCTGAGGCGCCTAACCAATTTTCTCTAAACCACTCCTTTATTTTTTGTAACCGAGTGATGTCCTCTTCTTGTCTCTCTCTAACCTCCTCACGTTCCAATTGATTTAAGGTTCGACCCTTAGCTATCTCGAGACCTGTCAATCGCTCATACAATTCTGTCCTCTTTATGGAACCATATTCCTCTCTATTCATATCGTCTGCGGTCTTGTCAATAGCGCTCTTAAAATGATCGGCTTGTATTCTTAGATATTGTGGTCTAGTGTCTGGATCGATACTGATGTTTGGGTTTAGGACACCTCGTAGCTCACTATTTTCTTTTCCTGTTAACCCAAATACATTATCGTAGTCCTCTATTTCAATTAATGGGAAGTCACTTGGAACTGTGGTGTTTCCTGTTGTAACGTCAGTTGTGGTGTTTCCTGTAACGTTAGTTGAGGTGATAGGGATTCGTTCAACTAACTGCTTGAACTGCTCAATCGCACTTTTACTTCTACTGTCTTTACTGTATATCAAACCATTTTTTCCAGGTTTTAGAATTAGTTTAGGTTTCAAATACTCACCGTCTTCGTTTATCGGTTTGAAAAGAATAGAACCTGAGGTTGTCACGTATGACCTATTAACTACATTCCTTGACATATCATCATTACTGAGTCTTTTGTTATACAATTTACGTATTTTTCTATCTATTAGATTGGTACTTTTTATACCATTTACTATTAACTTTTTATTGTCTTCTTTTAGTTCTTTCAGTCTTCTTTCAATTTCGTTCGCCTCTTCAAAAGCCAAATTGAAGCTCTCATCGTGGACGTCACCATATGTTACCGGATCATCAAACACTACTGCTGGGGCATTAGTGGTGGTTCCTTTACTAGTTATTAACACTGTTCCGTCGTCATTGTCTACGAATGACGTCTCCGAGTGTCTGATTCTGTCTTGCACTCTGCGATCTATAACTCTAGTCTCTATCTCTTGTTTCACCCTGACGATTCTGCTACGTATGCTACTAAGATCTTGTGTTGTCCTGTATTCATCGACTATATCATTGAGTCGGTTGACTTCGCTTTTTAACTGTTTGTCTGTATATTTCTCAAACTCGTTACGATCTTGCATTTCGATTTCATCGAACCCTCCTTCAGCCATTATATACTACTCAATGTTTTGAATATCAATCTCCGGTATCCATGAGTTGTGTTTACTATCATAACCAAGCCACTTAACTAAAACCATCTTTTTACCCTTGACCTTCTTTCTCTTCACTATCTTCTCAACTTTGTATACATCGTCTTTTTTATCAACAGCTGACAACTCTTCCTCGTAAAACTTACCGATGATGAGTTCCCCCTCATGGTCCTCTATCTCGTACACGGTAGGGTCACCACGTATGACCTTTGACACTTTAAATAGCTCCTCGGTGAAGTTAGCCTCGTACCCCTTCGCGAATATGCTTTTGTACTTTGATATCCTGACAGTCTCACCTACTTTGAATTTTGGTAGTGGGTAGTCACCGAAATGGTGTCCAAACAATGTCGTCCATACTTCGTTTTCGTTTTTCTTACTAACGTCTTTAGGTTTCATTAGAATAGTACTGTGTTTGGTATTGTTATAATTCTCAACGAGTTGGTCTAAAATGTCTATCCACTTGTACGTTCCTTTACTGTAGAAGTACTTCCACATTGACGTCTTGAGTGTTCTGTTAAATCGTTCCACGACTGCTGCCTTTTTATCAGAGTTCGTGCTGAAGTACTTCACGTTGTGTTTATCCAACAGATCCTTCACACCAACGTTGTAGAATTCCTTACCGTCGTCAAACTGAACCAGCTTTGGATACTCACCAAATCTAACCTTAGCCTTCTCCAGTAACTTTGCGACAGCCTTAGTCATGTTTTTCGTATCTTTCCTGTAGACAGGTATGGTAAACGCATACCTACTAAGGATCTCAGTGGCTGTTAGTATCCAGTAGTACCCATTGTTCTTGTGCTTGTACTTACCCATATCGACCAAGTCCATCTGTATCTGCTCACCCAGATAGTCAACAAATGTTTGTCTAAACTTATGTTTTTTAACAACTGGTTTGTACCTGGTGTACGTGTCTTGAGATTTTAGCCAATCCTTTATCTTTGCCCTACTAACACTTAGTCCATCTTCTTGTGTCTTTTGGTACAGCCTCTCAGCAGATTGGTAACCAGTTGATGGATTATAGTAAATATCTCTTAGTTCTTGCTCCATATACACTACATGATATGTAAATCTAACAGCACCTCACCAACGCTAACACTGTTGTCATCCTGATCTGTTATCTTGAACTCTAGTTGGTTGACGACTCCTTTGTTTATTGGGATTTTCGACCCAACGCCAAAATGTTGTACAGAGCTCTTTAATGTCTGTGTGCTAGTTATTGGCAGTACTGCGATACAATCGCTTTTGCTACCATTAACTATGTTCTTAGATCTGTCCACAATATTAGATGTTACTTGTATGTATTTCAGTCCTATGTTAATGTTAACAACGTTGGGACTGGTTTTTGTGGTGGCTATTGTAGTGTTTTCGTCAAACCCTAGAAGTTGTCCAAATTTAAACAGTTCTATTTGTTGATCAGTTGTTATCGTACACGTTAAGTCATGTCTGTTAGCTACTAGCTTGACGTCTCCTAACTCTTTCAAGTCGTCGGCGATCATTTTAAAGGTGTGGTACCCAGGACTAAAAACGTGGTCAATACTGTTATAAGTTATCTTACTGTTGGCTGTGGTTACGTTAACGTAGTCCCAAAAGATGGTTGCCTCCTTCACTAGTAAGTGAGGGTCTAAGTTAGTTGCTAGAATTGACTCTGGTAGGTTTACAGTTTTCGTTGAACCACTAATCAATACTACCACTCTCATATAACGTACGGTATGTTATGATGGACGCGTTCAAAAGAAAGTATCCTTATGCTGACAAGAATAGGTTTTTTCTTGACGTTGACGACAATATGCATATGCACATATTCTTCGTGACGAAAACTAATATTGGTGACGTTAGTGTAGACTCGAGTAGGTTTAAGAGTAATCCGGAGTATACTAAGTATCTAACGATAAACAAACCAATGATAGTTAACCAAAAAGAGATAGCTAACGCCGTGCGCGTGGCTAAGCTGAATCTATAGTCAAAAAATACCCTCACATCACTCTGAGCAAGTTCGAGTTCGATCCAACTGTCTCACAAGACGGTGAGGTTAATGGCGTTGACATATATTTTAGAAACAACGACATCATAAGCACGAACATAACTAGTGATACCTTCAAAAACGACAAGAGTATGTGGGTTTGGTTACACAACAACAAGTCTCCAAAAGGTCACGACGACAAGTTTCCAGAAATATGGCTATCTGGTGGAACTATCCAACCATTATCAAAAGGTCGCAAGAACCACTGGGGACTTTGGGATGGCTATCCAACGGAAAACGTGTTGAACTACCCAGTGAATAACTTTAGAGTATTCGTTAATCAAAAGAATTACTTTTTCTCAAAGCTACCAATATTACAAATCACCACTTCAAAGACAAAGTCAAAGTGGGACGACAACGAGAGCTACTATAGGGTTGTGTTTGCAACATATTGTGCAAGTTTCTGTTGTGGCGTGTCGTGTCGTTACAACACTTGTCACCCTCGCAAGAAGTCCACCCTGTTATCACAAGTGTGATGAGGTTTCATCTGTACTTTACTGTTAGAAGACTTCTCAGAAGGATGGAAGGTGGTGAGAGTATGAGATCGATAAGTAGAGAGTTCGATGCTGGAAAATTGTATGGTAAGACAGATAAGATTCCTAGAAAACATTACTACCAAGGTAAAGTCCTTGCTGATGGTACAACAGGTGAGGAGAGAGTCTTCACGATTAACGACGTTAAGAACGACTACAAACGATACGTTCCTCTGGTGTCGAATGGTTTTACCAACATTGGGCGACAATACCTAAATCAATCTATAGAAGCCTTTGTTTACTCCACACTTGGTGCACAAGCGAGAACACGTGTGTCAGTCGTTGGTGATTCCGCAGGTAGTCTAGAGACTCAGCAAGAGTTCCGAAAGTTGGTGGAGGACAGTGTTATAAACTACGACGTTTCAACGTGGATTCTAAACATGAACAAGTCGATTAAAGACACTATAACGTTGTCCAAAACCTTGCACTGTCACCGTCTACGTGGTTAATGCCAAGTAACGTTGTAATCCTCAAGAACAAAATCGCTGGGTACAACAACCTATTGAAGACTGCCACACAGAGTATGAAGTTTGGAGTAAACAGTGGGTTAAACTACACAGAAACGACAGAGGTCAAGAAAGTACACCAAGAAGGTGGAGAGCATCTGGAGACACTTGATAAACCAAAGGTGACGAATCGTCTGACGCCAAAGGTGACACACCAGGAGACACTTGATAAACCAAAGGTGACACACCGTCTAGAGGCATCAAAGGCGACACCAGGTGACAACACGACAGAGTTGGGGCTAATTCTAGTAGTTTCGGCTGTGTCTGGCTATTTAGTGAGCAAATATGTGTTATAACATAATGAGTCTAAGTTATGGATTTGAGGACAGAGACTACGAGAGCGACAAAATACTAAGAAGAGCGAAGAGACATCTAGACAGTGACCCTAAGTTAAGCGTGAGCGGTGGGAGGATGTCTGGAGACATAGATATGGCGTTCAGGGCACTCAAAAACATAGCAGATCCAGAAGACGATTGGGATGCTATCAATAAAAAAGTGTTGGAGTCTGTGTACTTATCGCAATACTTTAGAACGCAGTCCTATAACGTTCTATTTGACTTTAACGTCACAAACCATGCTTTAAGTATGGTGGAATACCACAGTGGAACAAATAAAGTGAAAACCATTAGAGATAAAACGAGCATGTTAGTGCAATACGATCCAACGTATGGTCCTATTATTGGTGTTAGCAATGGTCATAGCTTCCTATCCCCCGAACTAACTCCAATTCCGTTTGAAGTTGGAGTACATTTTAATTGTCCACGTATGCAATACTGTGACATATCCGTTTTTGTGGTAGCGAGGTTAGCCATGAGGGTAACTACTAGAGATTGGGAGGCGATTATCTCAAACGATGATGGGTCGTGGGACAAATACATAGGATACAAAGGAGTCGATAAATTATCGTATGGTGGTGGAGCTCCAGCAAAGGAGTACACGTGTACAATCCCAAATAACATCGACACCACCAAGAGACATATGATATCAATACATTGGCGCATGGGTAACTCCTACGTTAAGGTGAACAACATAAGATCAACAGACTCAGACTTCACAGCTAATTACGAAGAGATAGGATCTCCTTACGTAACGATCTTTGGAGTGCATCGACCAAAAATACTACTCGCACCCTACAAGTACCCGTCTATGATAGAGTTCTACGGTGTGAAGATTGTCTCTGGCTACGTGACGAGCCGAGACATAATATTAGTTGGTAGAGATATGATGAAGGAATATGGGGTAAGTTAATGAGGAAGAAGTCAGTTGTTGTTTTCAATCACATATCAAAGGATATGTCAGAGGAAGAGGTGCTAGAGCTCAAACGTTTGTACGCGTACTACCACAAACTAGAAGCCTGTTACAAATGGAAATACAAGAGGTTGAAGAAAGTTAAACTATCGTTAAACATGACTAGCATAGGGTTAACGACAGTAGGGATTATAGCTGGATCGATAACCGCTAACCCTCTAATCATTGCTTGTATTAGTGGTCCTGGTGTGATCATCCAAGGCTACTTGGCTAAATCCAATCTGACGAATAGAGTGGAGCATTGCAAGTTCGCTCACACTAGTTACAAAAAGATACTGACACAACTAAGATCGTATCTTAGAGGTCTTCCTTACAACGAGTCAATGTTTCTCTCAGACGTTAAAGTGTTGGACGATAACGTGACTGACTTATGCCCACCAATCAATGGAATGGTGAAAAGGTACAATAAAGTATATGACGAGACCGACGTTCCAAAATAGGGTAAGACACAGGGGGTGACTCACCCCACACGGCCACACACGGTCGGTCTACATGCCAGAACCAGGAGTGTGTTCCACATGAAAGACAACAAAAACTCAGGTCCCATTTTGGGACCTTGGTCAGAGTCACTTATAATATTACACACGGTATATTATATATGACGAGCCTTGTCAGAAATTTCAGTTTTGAGAACAACTCAGTCACGACTATTAAAGATGGAGACAATATTTGGTTCTATGGAAAAGAAGTCGCTAAGGCACTAGGGTATAAAAACACGAAGTGGGCTATCAGTGTACACGTTGACGATACATATAAGGTCAAACGAGAGGTATTTGAAGGGGGGCGCGAATCACGCCCCCCTTTAAACTTACAACCAAACACGATACTCATATCGGAGCCAGGAGTTTACTCTCTAGTCTTCTCATCGAAACTCGAGTCAGCCAAGAAGTTTCAAAACTGGGTGTTCTCAGAAGTCCTACCATCTATTAGAAAGACAGGTGTTTACACGCAACATAACCAACTATCAATCATGAATGAGACAGATTTACACTACGACATTGTGAAGTACATTAGAGAGTACCACCCAACAATAGTCATCCCAGGGTTGGGTGAGTACCAAGACACATCTACTAAAAGAATAGATGGATGGAAGAAGGGTTACAGTGGTGGGCAACCAGACTTGATAGTTCCGCAACTACACAAGAGATATAATGGGTTTGCTATAGAGTTCAAAACACCGAAAGGTAATGGGGTTATTAGGAATAACCAGATGAGGGTATTAAGGAGACTAAGATCACAAGGGTACAACACGTTACTATCCTCAGACCAACATGAGATAATACATTTCGTAGAGACATATATGACAGACTCCAGAGTTCTGTGCGAGTACTGCAATAGGAGATTTAAGAGTGAAACCACACTGTCTAATCACCAAAGATACTTTCACCGAATACTCTATCTGTGAGACGACCTGTGAGATGACTGTGAGGTCATCTATAACAAGACACCACGTATAGTATAGATGACCGACAGTGAGTCCGTACCTATTATAACGTCGACAACAAGGGTTAAAGACCCTAAGAGAGTAGAGGCAGGCAAACGCTTGGCTGCCATATCTAAAGCAGCTAAAGAGAGGAAGATGAGAGAGAGAGTGATAAGTGAGGACGATAGTTTTAACTATGGATACATCATAGGCACTATAGGAGTGGTAATAGCCGCTGGTTCACTGTATTACACGATTAGTCAAGACAAACAAGTAGTGACTGAAGAGCCTAAGAACGTCGTTATAAAACCACCACGTAAACTCGACAGCTTCGATTAAAACATATCGTATAATATATGTCATCAATAGACAGAAAAGAACTGATGAACGAGCTATACGACGCAGCCCTTGTGACTGCTGGAGCCGTAGCTGTGTCCATGGCATCAAAGAAAGTACTAAAAGAACCGTTGGGTACCCCAGAATCAGTGAAGGGCACCCTAAAGCTAGCGACTGCTGTAGGTGTCTCAACGCTACTCGTTAAGTGGGCACAGAGTAAGAAATACTTACCTATTGACCCGTTCTCAAAATAATCTAACGTAATACATAATGGCTAGCTTGGTAGCAGGCGGGTTGTTCAACGCTATAGCGTTCGCAGGAGCTGGATTTCTATTCAGTAAGCTAAACCATACCGGCTACGAGATAGAGATAAAGAGACACAACAAAGCATTGGAAAGTCTTGCTAGAGCTAAAGAGTCGTTCTACGAGAATGAGATTCGTCAGAGAGACAAAATTCAAGAGTTAAGACAACAACTGTCAGATGCTAACGCAGACATAAACGACACGAACCACGCTCTGGATCAACTAAGACAAGTACTGACGATACAGTATGATGGGAAGACATTTAGTAAAGAGCCTGAGTTGTCAGACTATTACAAACCCTCAGACGAGATGAAAGAATATCAAACGGTATTCGTTGGAGTTGTTGGGCTACCTTTAGGTTACTTAATATATAGAGTAGTATAATGAGCACTACTTTGAAGGAGATGGCTATGGAATTTAATAAAAAGCATGACTCAACACTCCAAATTCGTCAGATAGAAAAGTTGGAACAACTACTATCAGACGCTCTAAAACAGGTCACAACAATAAAATGTGAGTTGGAGACACTCAACCACAAAGTTACTACACTATAGTCTAAAGATATATATAGTATATTAACTTAGATGGTTGACGAACGCACAATGAGAATGTTCTATGCTGGGTACACATTGGATGAGATTACACCAAAAAAGTGGAGTGGTACTACGTTAGGGTACACATTAGACGAGATCAAGAACGGAAGTAGGAACGCAACACCAAAAAAGTGGCACGACACCACATACTGTTACGAGTGTAGTAACCACAGAACCCCAATCGAAGATGGTGTATTCAGTTGTAACAAGTGTGGAGAGACTACCTATGGACGTGTGAGAAACTTCGTACCTAATATTTGGATGTACAAGAAATCGGCTCATAGTTATAGTAAGTGGTTAGAGAGAATGTTGACTAGTAAAAGACTAGTCAACGAGAGTGACATACCAACAGTGGTCAGTGATTTTATAGAGATAATATGGTCTCTTAAAAGAAACAAACTGATTGTCAAGAACGTATCGAAATATATTTTCTATGTCGTAAGAATATGCTCTAGAAAAGGTATAGAGTTGAGAGGTAGTCTTAACGACCTCAAACCTGGTAAGGTCAAGGCACGATTCGAGCGCAACCTGTATAGCGTAGTATACAAGGATCTAGGTTGGGATGGGAGAGGAGATCCATACTACAACGAGTGGATAAACAAAATATATGGTAATATATAATGGCGAGACCAAAAATTTACCAAACCAAAGAAGAAGCTTTGATAGCATCCAGAGCTCAAACCAAAGAGTGGATGAGAACTCATAAGTGGGTGTGTGAGACGTGCGATCGGTCATACCACGTGACCTCTAAATACAAACACATCAAGACTAGAAAACACGCGAGAAACTTAAACAGTAGTCCTTGACTAATTCGTAATGTCCATACGCATAGCTAGATACACCGTCTGGTAGTATGAATCGCTTGTCGTCAAAGCAGCTCAATGATATCTTATTTATTTCATAGCTTCCTAGTCGGTGGCTCTTGCTCCGAATAGTTTTAATTATGTGAGACATTTGCTCACCATTTGTCAGGACACTTTTATAGTTGTCATGTCTTATGTTATTTCTAATGGTACTCTTCTTGATACCTTTAGCAGTCATCCCACCTTTTCCATCCTCTTTCACGTAGCTATACATTTTCGACCTTAAACCAACATACTCAACGACAGGGACTCCAAATGTCTCATCCTTCATTTTACCAATGACCTTCTTGTTAGTTGAGTCGAAGTAGGGAGATGACTTGTCATATCCACTAAAGTCGAACACTTCTTTATTATCGTACATATATTTGTACACATCATCCGTCTCGATCTCATACATTAGGCTATCCGTGTCTGTGAATAGCAGTTTGGATCTGTTACCATACTTCTTTTTGATGTTATTGTAGTGGAAGTCATACACCAATGTCTTCGACAGGTCTAGAATACACATACCTACATATGCTGGTCTATTTAGAGTTAGTGTCTCTTTGATCTTGTGAACTGCTACCAAGTTATTGTCAAATATCTTACTGCTCACAAAGGTTGGTTTTGACGTTAGTTTCTTCAGTTTTTCCTTGTCTGTCACCAACTCCACATTCACACGCTTTCGTAGATTCTCCATAGTCTTTCCAAACACACTATTATTCATAAGTTTGAAAAAGTCTTTCTCAAAGTTATTCTTTGCTTGGGTTCTCTTGTCCGTGTTAAAGTCGATATATTGCTTGAGCCATGGTGACTGATCGAATTGAAGTACTCTATGTACCTTCTTGACTTCCATTCCCAAACTCCTGTATAATTGTAGTTTTCTATAATGAACTACGTACTTAGTCTTGTCGCTTAGGTTAGGTACAAGTTTTGCAACCTCTCCTACAGATATCTTAAACTTATCTTGGATTGTCCTACAATAGTTTGACAACATGTCACTACTCACTTTCATCCTCTCAGGGGCTAAAGGATATTCGTTATGCATATCATGCAAATCCTCTGGATACTCTAAATCAACCTCAAGTATCAACCCCTTGTCTGAGTCGTTACCATACTTGTGTAAATTGTTGATATCAAAACCCTCAACCCACTCAAATCCACCAGTCGGTAGATACTGACTCATAGCCCAACCATAAAGGTTATTAGCATCTAGATATAATATGTATTTCGATGGCTTGCTACTATCGTAGTCCTTCATATATTTGTTATTAGCCTTACTATATCTATGTGTTATACAGGAGACACCACCTCGCATTCCTTTCTCAATAAACTGAAACATATCAATGTTAGTCATCAACGTTAGTTCCACTCCTGTCATCTTTAGAGCAGCGTCCCACGATAGTCCTGGTGATGTGAAGTAGTGACAAGGATCTAGTTGATAGTACTGCTTACACGTCCTTCTGAAGTTCTCGAACACGTCAGCCAGTAGTAATACGTCAGACTTTAGGTATAGATCGTGGTACTCACCCATGTTCTCCACACCCATTGTCTCCCACACTTCTTGAGCGTGCTCATAGTCTGTGTCTGACACATGCTCGCCGTTTAGGATGCTGTAGAAACTCTTCTTTGATGGCAACTCAAGTTCGTTAAACTTATCGAAACTATCCATATAATCATATGGGTACACACCTTTTCGCGACACCAACTCCAGCTCCTCACCTTGAAATAGTTCAGACGTGTACTTGAGACAGTCCTTTGGTAGGTTGTTCACTAGGTCGGCTAGACTAGAGCTCATGAATTGGAAACTATCTAGAAACACTAGATGTTTACCTAACATGAATGCCATATATTTCTCCATGTTATTTGGTATGACGTTGATTTTCTGACCTATCTTACCTATCTCTTGCATTATGAAGTGACTATCGTACCCTCTTAGATTATGAAATATGACAGGTATCTTATCAGTCAATCTATAGTTCCTATTACATAACTGATGTGCTGAACCTCTATATTTACCAGTTACATGACAATGATCTCTAACTCTTACGTCTTTACGTCTATACTTTTCATCGCAAATATGACATTTAGTCGCTTCCTTGAAGTTAACCTTATCAGCTCTGGTCATCACCATGTCCTTATTAAAATGTTCCTTTCTAACTTTCTTGCAGTATTTAACCTCCTCTAACATCTTTTTCATGAACTTCTTAACCGCTTTCTGACCTCGAAACATCTCTACTGGTTTACTATATTTATCATCGTAACAGCACACTACTTTGTACCCATACCCACAGTCCGTGTGTCTTTGGTACTCGCTAGTGTACGATCCTGTAAATGGTGTCACGTTGTCGACCTTCTCTGTGATAGCCTCGAAGTCTGCGTATATTACAAATGGTACCTCTAATTGTTTGTGGTAATTTACGTACTCAAGAATACTATCTTCTTCGAATGGCATCTTGATCGCTTGCTTACCATTTACCACCATACAAACCTCCTTATGATTCTCTAGAATCTCATTGGTAGTAAAACACTGAAGACAGTACCTACAGAAGTTCTTGCGACACTTGTGATTAGACTGACCACACATAAACCTACCAAAGTCTTTGATGTACACGTAGTGTCGTTTAACACCATTCGTTATTAGCAGTAGGTCCATATGATCCTCACACTTCTCCTCAGAAACGTAGATAGGGAATGGCTGCTTGTCCTCATATCCAAACACGCTGATGCTAATATCATTCTGCCTCTCTATCTTTTTGTACTGTTTCGTATCCACTGGGAATCTAACTCCTTCATAATTGACAGAACCTACGTTCTTCTTGTGCTTCGACACTCTCTGCGGATCCTTTCCCACAGGACATTTGTGTAACACGTGACACCACATGAAACACTTATCATCTTCATTCTTTATATTAATCAAACCTTTCGACGCGTTCCTCAACTCTTCAGGTAGCTCAACATAACTCGATCCTTTAAGAGGCTTATACACTACCACATTAATATAGTGATCACTAACACTGTCTACAACCCACCCAGACCCTTCTGATAACCATACAGCTATACGATTTACTATCTCCTCACTAGCTTGATTCGTAGTCCCACTAATATCAACACTACTAGTCACTGTTTTGACTACACTATTGAAGAAGGCTGTCTTAAACACAGACTCTCCGTCACCAATTTGTTTCTCTAGAGTTACTTTCAATGTCTCAGAAAACTTTAAACCTTTCAGTCTCTCTAACTCTTTCTGTAAAGCCGAGCCCACTACTCCTCTAGTCTTGACTAGTTGCTTTAGTGGATCCTTATCGTCGACCACCTCAACACTATACGACTTGGTGTACCCTTTGAGAGCAACTTTCCTTTGTACTACAGTAGGACGTTTCATCTTAGCAATAAGGTTAGTGATTCTCTTATACTCTCTGTCTGAGACCTCCTGACTTAATCGTGACCTCTTAACATATCGTCTAAGATCTCGTCTAGCCTCTCGAATCTTTCTTACCTCCCTAACTCTGGTGACTCTATTAATAACATTCTCTCTAGACACCCTTCTAATAAGGTCCATCCACTTATACCCTAATGCTTTAGCGTCAGCTAGATAGCCAGACATCCTCTTTAGAAAACTCATCTTAACATTCGGTATAACTAAGTTACCAAAACCTATAGCAGGACCACGTGCACCACCACTCGATAGTGTACCACTACGAGCGACATTACCATCCACAATAGCGTTACGTTTACTCTCAGACATTTTCACACGAGTCGTTTTATTATTTAATATAGCTAAGTCCTTAGACCTTTTCATGCGAGTCGTTTTATTATTTAATATAGTTAAGTCCTTAGACCCTTTTAAATCATGACCTGAAATAAAGCTCATACCAGGATCACGTGTAATATCACTTGACATAGTCTTGCTATGAGCGACATCCTCACCCACAGCAGCCCCACGTCTAGACACCTCACTCTGTAGCTTACTAGCTGAGACACGTCTCACAGACTCCAAACCACGCGACACATCGTCTATTAGTAGTCTCGAAAGTGGGGCTAACGGCGAACTTTTTCCATTTGAATGTCTCAACTTCTCTGGAGAACCAAGCACTTTTTCCGTTTTTGGATTCCACATATTTGCTCGAAAATTATATGTGGAATCCAAAAACGAAAAAAGTGCTGCGTTCTCCAGAGAAAAAAGTTGAGACATGAAAAATGGAAAAATGCGCCGGTAGCCCCACTTTCTATACTACTGGTATACAGCCAAGGAATACCGAAATCAAGACTCTGGGGAGAAGCGAAAAGACTATTCGGACAAGGACTAGACTCCGACCAGCATATGACTGTCCAAAAGTTTTACAAAGACGGTTTCGCTTTGGTTGTTGACCTTAGATCTATCGAAGATAACGTGAAAGTTGCAACTGGAAAAAGGATCGTGAACACTCAGTCAGGAATATTGATGGAAATCAATAAAGAAGCCACAACAGCGAACGTTATGTGTAGAATATTCGTACTCTCCGATGGTCTCGTAAACTTCATCAACAACGATCTACAATCAATCCAGTACTAAACATATAGTATTATATATGAAAACACCTTTTAACATGCTGATTGTTGGTATGACAGCCTGCGGTAAAACGTACTACCTCTTGGATATGATAGAGAAAGACTACATGAACCACTTCGATTTCATCATTCTTATATGCCCAACGTTCGAATGGAATAAGACGTACATAGAGTGGAAATACTTGAGAGACCCAGACTTTATCGCTATCCAGTGTGAGCAAGACAAGGTCAACGTAGTCCTTAAACATGTGACTGACACTTATAAAGGTACCAACTCACTAATAATATTAGATGATTGTGCTGGTGGGCAGGACGTTAAAAACAGAACAAGTGAACTAGTTAAACTAGCCTTTAGTGCTAGACACTACAACCTATCCACAATAGTCATAACACAACAACTAACCTCAATTAGTAAACCATATCGTGAGAACATCTCAAAGTTAGTAATATTCTACAACCCTAATAGAAACGATATGAAAATTATTGTAGACGATTATCTCAACGGAGTTGATAAAGTGGAAATTCAGAAAATAATAAAACAGTTGAAAGACAACGAGTACGCAAGATTGGAGATACTTCTAAGACATCCATACTCATACGAAATAGTCATTCCGCAAAAACAAAACATATCGTATATTATAGAACATGCCAAGACGTAAGACAAAAAATCCTGAGACAATTGACGAACTCATCGAAGACATACAAGAAGCAGAACAGGAAGTGACCGACGAACCACAAATCGATACACCACAAGTTGACGACGCTCCGCAAACTGACGTAGACAATAAACGAAACGAACTAAAAAGACTCTCAGAAGACGGTGAGATAGACCAATCCGTCGCCTATATCAGAAAGGCCTCATCTAAAGTTATCAACAAGATCTATGAAGAATGGGAGGTAAAAAGAATGGAGAAAGCGAACGCGTTCCTATGTGATCTTTTAATAAGTAAGTTCGCCCACGCGTTAGGAGGGTTAAACGCTATTGAATCACCTGAAAAGCTCGAAAAAGAGTTGATTACTGACCAACTACTTAAAAGAGATGTAGAGAAGATTATATCATATATATCCCCCTACCTCCCTTATTTAGGGTTGTTATCAGGTGGACTAACAACTAGTAAACACGTACTCAGCCACATGGCTAGAGGGGAAATCCCTGAGGGGAAACCACCGAACGAAGGAGACAGTACTATCTAATTACAATAATTTACAAAACGACCTAAATACATGAGTATATACTAACTTAATGAGTACTGTAGCCATGAAGAGTAGTGTAGAACGTCGGGAGTCAGTGGAGGAAAAGACAGTGAGACTAAACGAAGACCTCCAATTTATCTACCAGGTAAGAGAGATGAAACGACAACTATTCACTAATAGTAATCTAGAGCGGAAGAAACTAGACGAGAGGTTTAAACATACTGTACTTGGGAAAAGGATGACCAGTCGTAAAAGAGAGTTGCGGCTTCTACGCGTCAGTGCTTGAAAAACGTATGATGGTTTTCAAGTTTAACTTACTTAACGAATTTTATTTCATACCGTTTTAGTAGTCTCGAAAGTGGGGTTAACAGCGAAGTTTTCAATTTTGGGTGCGAAGCACGAAAAATGGAAAACTGCGCTGGTAGCCCCACTTTCTATACTACTTACCCAACGATGCTCCAATTTATCTGGGTATGCTATCCAACGATGCTCCAATTTATCTGGGTATGCTACCCACAGTTGCGCCAATGTATCTGGGTATGCTACCCAACGATGCTCCAATTTATCTGGGCATGCTACCCAACGATGCTCCAATTTATCTGGGTATGCTACCCACAGTTGCGCCAATTTATCTGGGTATGCTACCCAACGATGCTCCAATTTATCTGGGTATGCTACCCAACGATGCTCCAATTTATCTGGGTATGCTACCCAACGATGCTCCAATTTACTTGGGTATGCTACCCAACGATGCGCCAATTTATCTGGGTATGCTACCCACTGATGCGCCAATTTATCTGGGTATGCTACCCACTGATGCGCCAATCTATCTGGGTATGCTACCCAACGATGCTCCAAGTTATCTGGGTATGCTACCCAACGATGCTCCAAGTTATCTGGGTATGCTACCCACTGATGCGCCAATCTATCTGGGTATGCTACCCACGGCCACTGATGCGCCAATTTATCTGGGTATGCTACCCACTGATGCGCCAATCTATCTGGGTATGCTACCCAAACGATGCTCCAATTTATCTGGGTATGCTACCCAACGATGCTCCAATTTATCTGGGTATGCTACCCAACTATGCTCCAAATTATCTGGGTATGCGACCCACAGTTGCGCCAATTTATGTGGGTATGCTACCCAACGATGCTCCGATTTATCTGGGTATGCTACCCACAGTTGCGCCAATTTATCTGGGTATACTACCCAACGATGCTCCAATTTATCTGGGTATGCTACCCAACGATGCGCCAATTTATTAGGGTATGTTTCCCAACGATGCTCCAATTTATCTGGGTATGCTACCCAACGATGCTCCAATTTATCTGGGTATGCTACCCACAGTTGCGCCAATGTATCTGGGTATGCTACCCAACGATGCTCCAATTTATCTGGGTATGCTACCCAACGATGCTCCAATTTATCTGGGCATGCTACCCAACGATGCTCCAATTATTAAGTTTTTGTTTCCAACACAACTTTTTTTATTCAACTTTGTATTTTCAACACAACTATGTATTTTCAACACAACTTTGTGTTTTCAACACAACATTTTTTATTCAAATATTTATTTTCAACACAACTTTTTGTTTTCAACATAACTTTTTTTATTCAACACAACTTTTTTTATTCAAATATTTATTTTCAACACAACTTTTTGTTTTCAACATAACTTTTTTTATTCAAGACAACTTTTTTTATTCAACACAACTTTTTTTATTCAACTTTTTTTATCCAACCGCAATCCACTCCATGGATCGCGGGCTCGTGTTCTGATCTTCCCGCGCTTTTTAGCAAGTTCATACAAAAATAGACATATTACGAAGTACTTCCCTTTTTTGAATTCAACATGGATGATGACAAACAATTCCTTTTGGAAGCAGTTTACAGTGTGATTAATATCCTTGATAGATTCATCCAGTCGGGAGATATTGCAATCGATTTTCAAACACTTTTATTAAAACTAGATTATCTGCAACGGTTACTAGTAAATTTGGATGTCGATGATTCCATTGTTGAACGTGTGGGACAAGCAACAAGTATTCTTTTAAACCTTGATCAGGCTAATCAAGGGAACCTAGAATATAGAGCAACAGCTCAAGTTGTAAGTTCTGGAAGACGAGGCCGACCTGCTTTCGATGTGAAGGAGGACCAAATAGCGTTTCTTATAGAACAGGGATTTACAGTACCCGATATAAGCAAAGTGATCGGAGTTAGCCAACGGACAATTGAACGAAGGATGGCCGAGTTTGGACTTTCTGTTGGAGGTACCGATATAATTTATAGACATAAAAGCTTAATATTTAAAAATATTAATATAATGTTAATATAAGGGATAAGTTATAAGGGGATAAGCCCGAAAAAGCCCCCATGAGAGGGGTTAAGACCCACGCTCTGTAGGTAACCTCACAGCAGGGCCTAATTATATCAATAATAGATGTGGTAATCTAAACAATGATGCAAACCCATTGCTAAATTTAAAAGTTTAAAGAGAGCTTCAAATACCAACAATTTCTATATGTATATTGTATAGATTAGGTCAATTTTTCTATATTTTTAAGGTATGTTTAGTGAAATTGGTGACAGTCAGCTAGATGATCTTGTCCGTCAAGCATCAAATGATCATCCGAGCTTTGGCATAAGAATGGTTAAAGGATACCTGCAAAGCAAGGGATTGCGTGTGCAACGTTACCGGATAAGATCTTCTTTGCTGAGAACAGATCCGATTGGTCTGATGCAACGCTGGAAAAAGGCCATAAAACGGCGTTCTTACAGTGTAAAATATCCTCGTTCCCTGTGGCATATTGACGGAAATCACAAACTTATCAGGTATGGCAATGATTTCAGATCCATACCAGGACAAGGGCGTAGCCAGTCCCGAACGAGTGGGGGGTCTAATCATCGAATACACAGAACAACTAGGGGGTCCGGGGGGAATTTTCTTTTTGCCCCCCCTCCCCCCCACCAACAGTTTATCCTCAGTTTTGGAAGAATTACCAAATTGGTCCTGAAGAAAAGTGGGTGGTCCAGACCCCCCCAAGGATATGAGAAGTGACATAAATTACCATTTATTACTTATTGAACATTTTTATAGTTTTTTTTAAAGTAGCCTCACTCTCAACAATTTATAAAAAGGTTTCCTGTTATGTATTTCAGTTGGAGAATTGTGGTACATGGAGGAATAGATGGCTACTCTAGAATGCCTGTTTATTTGAAAGCCTCTGACAACAACAGGGCAGACACAGTTCTCCAGTCGTTTGTGGAAAGCGTTGAAGATTTCGGACTTCCATCACGAGTACGCTCTGATAAAGGTGGGGGAAATGTAGATGTTGCTGCTTACATGTTGTCACATCCACAACGTGGGCCTGGACGGGGTAGCATGATAACAGGTTTGTGTGAAAGGTCTTTAATCGTCAATAATACTTTGGCGGTCATTTAGAAGTTGAATGTAAAAAATGTGCAAATTTAAAATAGGTCCGTGTAAAAATCCATAATACCAATCGAGCAATCCCTGTTTCTAGGAAAAAGCACCCACAATCAAAGGATCGAGAGACTTTGGCGCGATGTGTTTAGTGGCTGTCTCAGCTTGTTTTACAACCTATTTTCTTCAATGGAAGAACAAGGACTTTTGAACAAAGATGATGAGACTCACATATGGTGTTTGCATTATGTTTTCCTGCCTATCATTAATCAGCACATAAAGAACTGGTGGGATGCATGGATCCATCACCCACTTCGTACTGAGAGAAACAGAACCCCACTTCAACTCTGGGTGACTGGACTGCAGCTTGCTGGAGGCTTGCAAGCACATGATATAATTGATCCAGTGCAGGTATTGTAAACACAAACTATTATTAGTGGCTAGTATATTAAGAATGATGACAATAAAAATGGTATTGATAATAGTGATGATGATAATAACATTATAATTTTTAGAATAATTGTGAATTTAGTAACTATTTTTTAGAATAACTATGATTTTATCACACAATTTTAAAGTATCTATTTATTGAAAATAATAAATTGTTTTGGCTTGTTTGTAAACTGTAAAGTTATGTTTAGTTTCGTAGCTTTTATAATATTTATTAGAATGATAATGCAATGATGATAGACTGATAAACATTTTATTTTTAGGGGAATTATGAAAACTATGGTGTGGACTGGCATGGGCCAATTCCTGACCAATCTCCAGAATTGGTGGAAGTTCCAACTACCGCTTGCCCATTTAATGACGAGCAGCTCCAAATGCTACCTAACAATGTGGGTCTGACATACTTAGAAGGAGTTGACACATTTTGTAATATTGTCGAGGAAACAAGATAAATTATAGTGAACTTTTATAGAAAAAAACTAATTATTAATTAGACATGATGATAAGAGCTAATCTGGCTAGAGAACCAAGTAAAATATCTATAAAAGACTGAGGTATTTATAGTACCGGTGCTGTTATGTCTATTAATAATGAGGTGTCGGTAATCTTCTGGAAATAGATTCCCGTTATCTCTGTTTAATGGATCCTTAGCATTATTAATGTGCCATGCTTCCAAACAAATTCTTTGGAAATAACGTGGGTTGCAGGTAATGATGGAGGCATTGTCCCATTCAATTTTGTGGTCTGTTTTGAAACTGTAGTCAGCCAAAGCAGAATTCATAATTTTTTTTTGTCGTTAGAGCTTTTTTGTGTTCTTTTAAGCGTGTTCCAAATTGTTGTTTAGTTTGTCCGATATATGTTTTTCACAGTCTTTGCAAGGGATAGAATATATAGCACCTTTCATTTGCTGTATATTAAGTATTTTCCTTTATTGCATTATACTTTGGAGATATTTATACCTCAGTCTTTTATAGATATTTTACTTGGTTCTCTAGCCAGAGTAGCTCTTATCATCATGTCTAATTCATTACCTGGCTGCCCACAAAAACTGTTTACTAATTATTAATGTTCCAACAAAACACAACATTTACAAAGAATATCATTTAGTTACCTCTAAAAAGTATAAAATAACAGTAAAAAATATAGGAACAAAATGTTAATCAAAATGAAATTTGATTGGACATAGTTTTCCAACAATTTTTGCTTCATTGGTACATGCATCAATGTAAATCAAGTGAGAAGTCAAGTGGGATTTCACCAAAAATGAAAATGTTGGGTAAAATTCCTGTGGAACAAACATTAATCAAATGTATAAAAAAAACAATCCACTGGGGACCAGATGGGAACAAATTACATCTTATTCCACGTGGTATACTAAAACAGCTATTAATTAATGCCTTTAATTGAGAATCAGGATGGCCAATTTTATGGCCAGGGTGGGTGTCCAAGGCAAATCCCCACCCGTTGCTTGCACCCCCTTTCACCATGATTTACATTGATTGATAGGTACATAATATTATTACCTAAGTGAGTAAATAACAAACACAACAGTTAAAGAAAATTACCAAAAACAACAACAATGTGTGAGTCAGTTTTATGTCCATGCTCTCCATGAAAGATTCAAATGATGAAAAAACAGCAACAATGTGAGAGTCAGTTGAGGTCAAATCCATGTGCCCCAAACGTCACGGCAATGTCCATGTTCTTCATGAAAGATTCAAATGATGAATGCATAGTTGGAAGTATAATAGCCTTAAAGCAGGTTTCGGATAACGGTAAGACATTTGTGTTACCGAACTTTACCAAAAGAGATCCAGCCTTCTGCCGAAGGGTGTTGCTCGCAGTCCAGAAGTGGATGAGATCAACCTACCAGCCCCATCTAAAATTTAAATTGTAGCATACAGTAGTATGTAATAGTAAGTAAGTAAAATATTTATTTCAAGAGGGTAACACTAAATAGCTATAAAGCTAACAAACTTGTGGCCCTCAAGTACAAATACTATTAAGAATACAAAAAATACAAGAAAATAAAGATATTATACAGGATAAAATTATTTAATTACATAAAATGAGATAAAACTTCAAATTTAAGTTTCCATAAACCATGTCTAAAAGACCCAACAGATTGACTTTTTCTTAAAGGCAACGGTAAGCTATTCCATAACTTACTGGTAATAACGCTAAAAGTTCTGCCCCCTTCAGTTTCTCTAGTATAACGGGGACACACTACATTATAATTACTATATCTAGTACTACGAGAATGTCTCTCGTTATTAACAGTAAACAGGTCCTTCAAATACGATGGTAGACTCCCTTGCAAACGCTTAAATACAAAAGAACATCTAGTAATATTTGCATCTTCATAAAACGGCAGCCAGCACAATTTATTAAAGAGATCCACTGAGGGAGTCTGGCATTGTGCAAAGAGAATGACTCTGGCAGCCCTCTTTTGAAGCCGTAGTACTCTCAATAGACTTTCCTTATTACAGGTTGTCCATATGACGTTCACGTAGTTCGAGTATGAGATTATGGGAACACTTATAAAATACTGTATGATCAAAAGCATTAGTACATCAAATTGTTAAACACGCCTCAAACACACCAACAGGTATACAATAGAAATTGACTTTGTGAAATAAACTTTTGGTACAGTACCTTTCTGCCTTTTCTCAATTTCCTCTATATATCGAAGAAAGAAATCTGCTGTCATTTTAGTGGCCTCACTTTCTTCTCTTTCTTCAAAATACAGACTGTCTTGCACTTGTTTTGCTTCTATGACCCTTTCACTTTCTTGTGGGAAAACCAACTTCGATAATAAAGAGCATTTTATAAGAAATGTTGTCAGGGAAACTTCATCCATCCCTGTGGTAAATAGAATAATATCACAGTAAGCTGCAGAATTGCATATGAAAACATGCACAGTGAATTATGCTGTTTTGGTCAAAATCAATTTCTTCATTCTCAGTACTAGTGGTTAATTTTTAAATTTTCCCCAGTAGAAAAAAACAATGTTTTAGCTGATAAGAACAATATTAAAAACAAAATTCTCCATCAACTCATTAAGATGCAAGGTTCTTCCCTTGAGTAAAATTGTATGGTGTTAGAGTAAAATAACACAGTAGAGAGCACCAGGGCCCATTGCACCTTAACAAGAGACATTGGCAGATAGTTTTGACTTGTTAACCCATTAAGACGCAAGGGTCTTCTCTTGACTGGTGAAATGGTGTGGTACGTACACAAGGATATAATATTAAGATCTCAAGCAGAGCTCTAGATTTCAATATTAGATTTGACAGCTTAGTGGGGATTCGAACTGCATATTTTTGTTTGAGTCATTGTCTTCATTGTATGTGCAAGTACCAAGTTGGAACCTGGGGGACTGCTGTTAACATGACGTATAATGTCATTCATGTGACAAAATTGATAACAAAATGATTCCTATACCTTTTGCAATGTCATTTAATTGAAGTCTTCTCTTGTCAACAACATGAAACAGCATTAGTTCTTGGATCACCCGCTCACGATTTGTCGGGAACGTATCTGGATCAATACCAGCTTCCAAAAGATATTGTGTTAGTTCCTCTTTTTCTGCAGGTGTGACAGGGGTATGGGATGCTTCGGTTGACAATATATTCAACTGCAATAACAAGAGGGCGAAAAAAGGTTAAAAATTATAGAGAATATTGACATCTATTCTCTCCTGCCGATTTACCCTGGGAAAGGCAAATTATGATATTGCAGCAGCTGCAACGCATGTGTTAATATGGAAAGTTTTAAACTTGCCTCAATCGCCTTGTATGATCACCCTGGAGGTAGGTAACTCTGTTTTGGAAAGATGCTAAATTCTAGAGGGTGACACAATTTTTCCTACATGTATGTACAGTAAATGGTAAAATGTTATCATGTTATTAAACCTGTGTTTTATCATGTTAACCCCTCTGAGGGGGGGAGGGTGTCCCTTACCGAAGACCATACAGTATAAAGCACCCCATTTCACCTACGTGATGTATTATCATATTCCTTAAGTCAATATCTGCAATGTCTTCAGGGACAATTGGTGGAGGATGGCAGGACTCACTGTCAGATGTCAAAACGTGTTTTACAGCTGGTGATAAACCATATATTCCTGGACCACCGTGCAGAATACTGTGACCAATAATACGACCCAAAGCTTTGAATGTTCCTGTCAGTCGAAGTGACTGATTGTGAACTGGTAAACGGTGATCAGGCTCTCCCTCAAAGAACATCAAAGGTTTCGATTGTCCTGAACTGGATGGAATTCCTTCATCCACAACCTCCATAGCAAGAACTAAGAATTCTCTTACAGGCCCGCTGCCGACTCCATGCTCTTCCTCAAACCTGACTTTTGGAACTGCCCGTAAGTTCAAATCCGGTTTCTTGTAAACACCAATTATATCTCTTCTTAATTCGCTTTTACCATCCAACCGGCATACACTGAATCGCTGTTTAGGAAGATTTTCATCAATTTGTTGTTTCTGAAATTTCATTATAGCAGCTTCTGGGGTTAAATCTACCAAGGAGTATGCATTACATGGATCTTTATCTGCTGAAGTTTCATCACCAATAACAATCAAGGGAATTCCTAGAATGTTGTATACAAAATACCTGAAAATTATTATCATGACTGCATCCTTCATGTCATGATGTAGAGATATTATGCGATGTTACATTATATATACATAACTGTACCGCTGACTCAAAAAACATCAATACTATCCTACTGTTGGACAATTTATGAAACATATCATTATGTGTATTCAGGGGCGTGGCAAATGAGAATTGGAGAATTTTGTTTAGAAAATAGTCTTTTAGGGGGTAAGGGGGCATGCTCCCCCTGCAAAATTTTGAAAATTCAAAATCTCTAGATGGCAATTTCCAGCTGTTTGGCGATAAAAATACAACATCCTTTACGCCCCCAATATGAAAAATAGTCCTTAAATTTGGCCCTCTAAAGGAGTCAAGAAATTTAGAAGAAGAGTAACGTCAAATGTGTAAAGTTCCTACTTCACACAAATATTTGACAAAAAAAGTGCCTCCCCCTGCTCCGCGGTGCCTGGAGCTAGAGATTATTATCATTTCCGGCCGAATAAAAACATGCTCAAAAAAATAAAAACATGCACCCCCACCCCCTTTCGCTACGCCCCTGTGTGTATTATTCTGAACTGTCATACCTAATAGTTGTTGAGCAGCTGCATTTACATCCTCATTGCATTCTTGTAATGCATTTTTAATGGATGATGTACTTGCACCAGGACAAATATCATTTAGAAGTTTTTCTGTATCATGGTCAGTATCACTATTGTATACCATAGGAATCTCATCTCGTTCTCTATCATATTCAGTCTCAGAATCACTATTGTATAAAGTTGGTAAAAGGTAATCTGGTTAGACTTACAGTATGGTAAACATATTTACAAAATGCAGCAATACCAGGCACAGTGATCAAAGCAAGCACTTAATTCACCTCTGAAATAACAGATTCAATTGTTGCCGTGGACTATACTCATAGGAAGAGGGTAAGTCAGCACTGTGCTGAAAGTCGCGGGTTTTCCCCGGGCACCCTTATTCCCTACAGAGGTATGTAGTTGATAGGATGGATTACCGGTAGGGTAAATAGATAAGGAAATTGATAACACTTAGTTGGCAATTAAGAGGTATTGATAGTAATGCACTATTATACTGACACACATTGTATAAAAAAAACCACACAATCACAGCGTGTGAAAGAACAATTGTGTATGCTAAAAATACATACATGTACCATATTTTGAAATTTATGGCCAAGTGGAAAATGTCTAATTGTATGCTTATAGTGAGTTGGGTTTGTGACATTTACATGTATATCATAGTCACATGTTCCAATAATTAAGCAACTTATAAATATATTTGGGATATCTCATGTGCATGTTAATCATTTGCAAAAAACTATGAAGTATGTATCCCTATCACCCATACAATGGTGATAATGGTAGCAAATATTGATGGTTATACATTTAGGCCAATATGCCATTTTCAAATTATGATCTGGTCGACCCTCAGTTGATCAAGATTTTGTGCAAATCTGTGATGGTTTTATGTTAACTTAGCACGAAACCTCGATCTGGGGTTAATGTTCCAATGGGGGAATATCTGTATTGCAGGGTGATTGGGAAATTTGGGATTGATACAGTGAAATTGCACACTACCCATCACAAGTATTGTAATGGCTTAAACACAAACAGTACCTGTACATGGCAAAGGGATTTTCAAGTTCACGTCTCTTTCTCTAAAAAGGCAAAAAGTAAAGTTCTGTGAAAATAGATAAAATATCGTATTTGGTATATACAACACATGTCTATACTGTATGTACCTTTTCTCTTGGAGGTGCCTCTGGCTCACTATGAAGGCTCTTTTGGTGGTCTTTTAATTTAAACATGGAAACTGATTCACCACAATTGAAACAGGTTACCATTGGTTCATCAACATCAGCCTGTTCAAATTATAAAACTATATGTATAAAATAAAATAAAAAACACTTCACACTCAGTTTTAGGGGACCGTAGTCCAGACATAGGGATGTTTAAATGAAAATATATACCCCACCTCATTGCTCTCCTCTTCAGTTTCTACTCCAGAAGTGTTCAGTGGAATATCACTCTGTAATGGTCTTACATAAACTTTAGCTTGGCCACAAACATCCCTTAAACGTACAGTTGTCAGAGGAGGCTTAATCTCGTGAAAGCCCCCATTGTCTCCACCACCTCTTTGATGCATCAAGAGTTCATACCCCCCTGTACCAGTAAGCTGGGGATATCTCTTCACAATCTCCTCGTGTATATATATACTGCTCTCATTCAGGTCTAGTTCTAATGTGCAGTCCCCCAAGCCTGCATTACAAAGATCTGTCTTGTCCTTCACACTTGAAGGTGGACCAGTGGCTGTTGCAGCAGCAAGGCAAGCAAACTTTATTTTGCATGTGCGTTGCTTTGCCCTCTTTTTTGATGTTGCTTTGGTTGAGCATAGACGACTTTTACCAAAATTAAAAAGCCGTCTATGCTCATTAACTGCAGATGAAGTTGTTGAGCTGTTAGACACACTGCCATTGTTGCGTGGCTGTGATGCTGTACTTGAAGAAGCTGTAGAACTGTTGCTTGCCTGAAGTTGTGTTGAACCTAGCAGAATATGATAAAAATGATCCCAATTACACTCATACGTGGGCCCTTTCTCGATATATGAACAACTGAAATATTATATTATAGAATTAGGGTTAGCCATCCGGTTGTTCATATTATATCGAGAAAGTGCCCATATGTACAGTACAGTGCATTACATTGCCTTGTTTAACCCATTGAGCTGCAATGTGCCCAAATGCGCCCTACTCTATTATTTTACTCTGTTTAACCCTTTCACTCCCAGCAGTGGCCTTTAGTATTTTACTCTGTCTAACGCCAGACGATTTTACTCATCAAAAGGAAGTCCCTGGGAGTGAAAGGGTTAATGCCAGACGATTTTACTCATCAAGGGGAGAGTCTTGCAACTTAATGGGTTAAGTAATGCACTTGTCACTGGAAACTTCCCACCCCAGGGAAATATGGTGCATTACATTTATCATTAGTAAAAGAAAAAAATGCTCCATATCCTGGGGGACAATTATCAGTCTAAACCGCACCTAAAGTTCACTATAATCTATGCAATGTTTTTTCACAAATAAACAATTTGGATAAAGCTTGTAATACTTAAGAAATTCCAACACAGCATGTTAAGTATATAAAGTTAACCATGTTGTATGACAAAAAGCTGTACGCCAGTCAACGTAGACATTGTGGCAAAATCATGGGCAAAACTTGGTTTTCTAAATTATGTTGGGTTTATTTAAATATTTTCCATTTGGTGATTTTAATTTGAGAGTTGCAGTTACATGAAGTGTTTGAAACAGGTGAGCCCACAGGACAAACAATTGTGGGCTCAGTACTGTGCAAAAAGTGAAAGAGAAACATTTAAATACCGTAATCTATCTATTAAGCCCCCCTGGGGGCTTATTCTTTAGACACTTTTGACGGGGGGGGGGGGCTTATTGGAGAGGAGGGGGTTATTTATTTATCCATGAAATTATATGATAATTTTCTTCAAGGACGATATAATGTATGTTTAGTATTATATTACATAGTTTTACAATGTATGTATAAATGGGGGGCTTATTAGAGAGGGGGCTTATTTTCAGGGGGGTGGCTTTAATAATAGAGAGATTACGATAAAACGTAAGTAGTTATGTTTTATGTAAAAATTTAGTATATTATATTGTTTTTGTCGAGCAAATGAACTAAATGCAGACAATTAATTTGCTTCCTGGCCTTTTATGCTGCTAAAAGACTTAAGACTACAAATTTGGACGGGTGCTGGCAAACAGTCTTGCCAAAATAATGATATAAAATCGCTTTTGAAAAACCCTCGACTCAGTTAAATGTATTTAAATCTATGTCAATGATAGCCAAATTAATGTAATATAAAAGATACTAAAGATCTATTTGATTATTGTATAATATTAATACATGATTACATAATTGCATGTATAATATGTTAATATTATCAATACATTTTAAAACGAAATAAATCTAACACACAGTTTTAATGATACAAATACAGCTAGCTTAAACATTATATTTACCTTGTGACGAGGAGTTTATTGACTGAGAAATTTTCTCAGCTACCTTTAAAAGAGTAGCCCTAACTTCGTTCAAGTCTGAATGATCCGCCATTGCAGAACAAAAGCATGGAAAAAGCGCGGGAAGATCAGAACACGAGCCCGCGATCCATGGAGTGGATTGCGGTTGGATAAAAAAAGTTGAATAAAAAAAGTTGTGTTGAATAAAAAAAGTTGTGTTGAATAAAAAAAGTTGTGTTGAATAAAAAAAGTTATGTTGAAAACAAAAAGTTGTGTTGAAAATAAATATTTGAATAAAAAAAGTTGTGTTGAATAAAAAAAGTTATGTTGAAAACAAAAAGTTGTGTTGAAAATAAATATCTGAATAAAAAATATTGTGTTGAAAACACAAAGTTGTGTTGAAAATACATAGTTATGTTGAAAATACAAAGTTGAATAAAAAAAGTTGTGTTGGAAACAAAAACTTGTGTTGAAAATAAAAAGTTGAATTTTGGCGGGGATGGGACACCATATAAAATAGAATGTCGAGTCAAGTTACCCAGTGACCTCAATGAGCAATGGGATAAGGTGTTAACTGACACATCCAACGCTCTCCTAGACATTCTACTTGAGTTCCACACGCGCACTAAAACTAACACTATAACTAGGAATTACTATCGCAAGTGAAGTGCTGCCTCAGAAGGCATGGGACATGGGTAGGCTAATTTTTGATAAAATTTCGAGAATAAATCCTGGGGATGATTATATACATTGTAAAAGACATACTGTAGCATGTACACATTTTTTCAATTATTTTAATTACATTCAAATACAACAGACTTAAATTACAAATAACTATCACTTATCTGAATACATTTGGCAAGGCTTAAACTACATACATTATGACTATGTAGTTGATGTTTAGTAAACTAATTTATGATAAATCACTGCCACTATAAATCATGCTCCTTGATAGGCTATCAAATACTCTCGAACGATACAAATAAGAAACATACAGCGATTGCGTTTGTTATCGAAATATCTGGATTATTGTCCACAGGCTATCAAATTCTCTCGAACACATACAGCGATTGCGTTTGTTATCGAAATATATGGATTCTTGTCCACAGGCTATCAAATACTCTCGAACGATACAAATAAGAAACATACAGCGATTGCGTTTATCGAAATATCTGGATTCTTGTCCACAGGCTATCAAATTCTCTCGAACACATACAGCGATTGCGTTTGTTATCGAAATATCTGGATTCTTGTCCACAGGCTATCAAATACTCTCGAACGATACAAATAAGAAACATACAGCGATTGCGTTTATCGAAATATCTGGATTCTCGTCCACAGGCTATCAAATACACTCGAACGATTCAAATAAGAAACATACAGCGATTGCGTTTATCGAAATATCTGGATTCTTGTCCACATGCTATCAAATTCTCTCAAACGATTCAAATAAGAAACATACAGCGATTGCGTTAAAAGCGTGTCCACATGCTATCAAATTCTCTCGAACGATTCAAATAAGAAACATACAGCGATTGCGTTAAAAGCGTTGAGAAGCAATCTTTCTGTAGTTTGGGAAGACAGCGTGCAAATAGAACTTTTCCCTAGTAAGTGCCCCCCCGTGTCCCCCCGGAAACTGCGTCCGGACAAACTAAATTCGAACAAATCGAGATATTCGTCGGCTATACATAGCTCGGCAAAGAGACTGAGCACGAGTTACGTCAAGAATAGTGTGCTGCCTCCCTGAGGGGAGGCAGCAACTAGGATAGAATCATTAGAACAACACCTGCACGCAAACTCCAACACTAGCACGCTCGCTACAAACATCATAAGAGTCACTAATCACATAGGGGACAAATATACAAAACAGAAACTGATAAAGAAAATTAAACCTATTAACAAGCGCCGCAAACGTACTAACACCACATCACACCACACAAACACCAACACACGTGCCACAATAAACCCACACAATCAAACTCCACCTCATAACATTGTAACCACACAATCTGACTCTACACCTATTATAGTATCCACTCCACTAAACACTAATAATAGTACTAACATAATTTTAACAAATCCACCCAGAATAAAATCACCTGTATTACGTGTTCCAATACAGCAACCTTCTCCACACGCCACACTACACACGCATCCTCCACTACGAGTTCCTGTTCATACACCACCACGCACACAAGCCTTTCCACTAAACAATGCCTCTTTTCCAGTACCACACCATCCACACACATCAATTCCCAGTCGTCCTATAACACCCGGATACCAACCTAGATACCTCAATCTCCCATCACAAAATACACACTATAATACACACCAAAATGTTCTCAAGCACACACACCTTCCAAGTTATTTCAAACACAAACAACAGCTATACAAACCCAAATAACCCCTGCACTTAGCAAACGTAAACTCCGCCAACACCTTAACACTAAAAGAAACAACAACAATTTTCGTCACAAGAACAAGAGTAGAATCTATACCGATATTCACAACCAACACTACTAAAATACTATCTAAAGGACTCAAATACGTCACTACACCTAAACCCACTAACAAAATCACTATCTACAAATCATTCCTTCAATACCGTCGTAAAATGTATTCTAGATATTTCTTCAAAGACTCCACTAACAACACACCTAACCATCCATTTAAATTAAGAAACAGCTTCACACCTCCTGCACCAGATAATGAAAACCTCATAGAATATATATCAAACATATACCAGGAACTCACCACACATCAGACTAATCACGCCTCTCAACACAAAAATTACTCGAGGGAGGAGGTGGCCTCACTAATAGATCTGCAAAATAACAATGAATTAATTGTAAAACCAGCAGACAAAGGTGGGGCCATTGTCATTTGGCCACGAGATGACTATCTATGCGAAGCCTCCAAACAACTCAGTAACACAATGCACTACCAACACGTCACTACTAATCCTCTTCCTAATCTAATAACAAAAATTCAGAAGTTCATTAATGACATATTTCAATCAGGACACATTGATTACACCACTTACAAATTCCTACTACCCCCAATTCCCACACGAACACCTACACTTTACCTACTACCCAAAATCCACAAAGCTGACATTCCAGGCAGACCAATAATCTCTGGATGCGATGGTCCCACTGTCAAGCTATCCAAATTTGTGGATCACTTCCTCAAACCTCTAGTCCATAAAATTCCATCATACATCAAGGATTCCACCACATTTCTTCAACGCATTTTTCGACTCAACAATACTTTACCGCACAATATTATACTAATCACAATAGACGTCAAAAGCCTTTACACTAATATCCCCAACGAAGAAGGGATTAATGCTTGTATTAACCAACTCATAAACGACAATAACACCAACGAGGATATTAACCTTATGCGAGAAGTACTAACACTTATACTCTATAACAACTATTTTGAATTTAATAATCAATACTATCTTCAAACACATGGCACCGCAATGGGTTCTCCAATGGCACCATCATATGCCAATCTATTCATGGGTGAACTGGAACAACGAATATTGCAAGGTGCCCCTGGTGGACTGATTCCACTTGAGTGGATTAGGTTCATCGATGACATCTTTGCAATCTGGACCCATGGAATTGACACACTAATGGAGTTCCTTTCATACATGAACAACATCCATCCCACTATAAAATTTGAATACGAACACTCGCACCAATCCGTACATTTTCTCGACACTAGAATATATATTAATGACTCTAATCAACTTGAATCAGACATCTATATCAAACCTACAGATAGAACACTCTTATTGCACCATAATTCATTCCATCCTAATTCCTGCAAAACAAGCATCATATACAGCCAAGCATTGCGATACAGACGTCTCATTACTAAAGATGACACACTTCGAAACCATCTTGACAACCTACGCATCACACTAACCAATCGAGGATACTCTCCACACACAATACATACTGCATTCCAGAAAGCCTTACAATATACACAGCATGACCTAATATATCAAGAAAATAACAGAAATACTAACATATCTAACACTTCTAACAACAAAAATACTAATGCTAAGTTTCCCCTAACCTTCTCCATACCATTTAACTCTAACACAACCCACATTGGATCAATACTGCGCAAACACTGGCATCTTATAGAAAACGACCCAACCTTTAACATTTTATGGCCTAATACACCACTAATCGCATACAAACGCAACAGGAACCTTAAAGACCAACTGGTACACTCTAAATTTCTTACTAACAACACTAACGACCAGTAACTAACATAACAGACAATACAACACATTACTTGGTGGTAACAAATAACAAGAAAACCTAGAGAAAGAAAAATAACAAGAGAACCTAAAAAGAAAATAACAAGAAAAACTAAAGAAAGAGAAATGGAAACTAACCAGATAGCGAACTGCAGAAAGAAAGGTCAACAAAAAGACAACCTTCAACCAAGTATATGAAAAACAACCTTATGATGATAAAGGAGCCATTATAAAGAAAAAACATTTGCCAACCCAACAAGATAAATAACCAGAAGAGAGTAGCAATGATAACTTCAGTTCTCTAAAAAACAAGATATGCAGGCGGCAATCTTCATATTGGTATTTTGTATAACCAATAATTCTGAACTTTTTAGTTGAGATTGGATATATCTTGTTTAATTTTATATCGTTTCATTTTTATCTATTTTATTTCGTGTTACCTCTGATGAACTATGCTGATTAGGACTACTCACTTTAATTTATAAATAATAGTATTCTGATACACATACTGTATCAGGGATATATATACAGCCTTTCTTTATACTCTAGTAATCCACCATTGTTAATTTTACTCAACTGAATTAATCATATATATAGTCCAATATAAACATGACATGCTATATTGTATATACACTACATCACATTACACTATATCTTATACTTCAAATCATTTTATATTATATTATACATATATATCTTATATTTACGGTAAATCTCTTTCTACACTCGATTTCGATATGACATATCCATACTGTCATAATCCATACACATGACCAATGGTATAATCACATCTCATACAAAACAGACACCTTGTTCTCAATTACATCATACCACAGACACAATCACTCATGAATCAATCACGTGATACACCCACACGTACATAACCAACACTCACATTCACAATCAGCCTATTCGCTCACTGATTGCAAACGTAGAGCACGGATCATCAGGGCAATTTCAAAACGTACCAAAATTCTACAACCGAAATGGCTAAGAGAGTTGGCATGTCAAGAAATAACAAGACATTTGGTAAGAACTAATTTCTTCACATTTCGGTTTGGCCAATATCATCTATATTCCGTCATCTACATCACCGTTCGTTCACCAAATATCTCACCGTCACTTTTGATCGCCATAGCCAATATCATCTATATTCCGTCATCTACATCACCGTTTGTTCACCAAATATATCACCATCACTTTCGATCGCCATGCATGACCAATACTTACAACATATTTGCACTCACACCCAAATCCCTTAAAAATCCCCCCTGAAGAAGACTGTTAGGTCGAAAGCGTCGAGGGTTGCCTTATACGAACAACCACATATACACGCGTTTCTATTCCAACATCCAATTGCTCCACTCGCAAAACACACCATCACCATCACCGCCCTTCGACTCCACCAGCCACGACTCCATTTTCACTTACACATTGTCCATGTCAATCATCAGTGTCATCCATGTGATATAATTGTTTTGGTATCCGTCATGCTCAAAATACTGTTTGCCAACTATTTACAATATTCAACACCGGTGTAGGTCTCATTACCCACCCATATATTACACAAAATGTCATCAGAAATTCGAAACCAGGTTTTGGATTTCTGTTTTGTGTCTCTCTGTGCACTCGTGTACAACTTCCATTTGTGTCACACACAACAATAAAAAGTAAACAATGTATTAAGTATCGAGAAACTACCTGACATATATAATACCATCTATGTATGAGCTTCATTACTGTACATAATGTTACTCGTCAAAGGATCAGTGAACTCGAAACCATGTCCTGGACATCATGTCCATACGCCTGTCGACAACTGTGAGGGTGTGATTATAAACAGATTAACTGAGTCATAAATAATTTCAATATTTTGTTAGCCATTGGCAGTTTACCGTTGTCGTTCAGTTCTCATTACAAACACACAAACAATTGCGCTCAATTCGCCTTTGATACGCCACTTTGCCTTAATTAAATCCACCCAAAATAACCTCAGGATACCCCCTTCTGTTGCCTTACTCGGGTTCACTCAGAACTCTGCGCAGCACTTGCTTTACCAATTGGTAACCAGCAGCGATTCATAATTCAATACGCAAAAAATCTTGACTCGATTTTCAACCACAATCCTTTGCGTTATCAACCACAATCGGCCTTTGCACAGCCCATATATAAAATCCTTTGCACGCGTGATCGCCGTTGTCAGTCAGTCAGTGCTTAAACTTTAGATGAGTGAGTTCAATTTCTAACTTGAAATATATGGAAACCATTTTCTCTCATCTATCTAAAACAATCACAACTATATACGAGTTGTTTTCGCGTGTGTGGGTTTCAGATTTCTCGCTCCGGCTGTATAAATACAGACATAATTTCTATTAAATCAGGTAAGCTCAATATATCTATATAAAATTACCATAACAGTACAATAATTTGCTTATGTATTCTACCGCGTATATGTATTGTTTAGATAAATTCTGCGCCGGAGACGACTATCATATTTGTCTATCACCTCGTGTCATCGATCAACAATTCGAAACAGCATTGAATTCTCTGCCTCGTGTCATCGATCAGAAATTCGAAACCATGTCCATACGCCTGACAACTGCGAGGGGGTCATTATAAACAGATTAACTGAGTCATATCCAATTAACACCTGCATTCACTTTACTTACCCGTATGGTTGGTGTTCACCGACTTACCAGGCGCTTGTTATTACTTGGATTCAGGTCAGGATACCCTGTTGTGATCTCCAATCTTGACCTGACCACCAAAAGTGATATATTCTACATATATCACCCATCCAAGTAATCTATTCCTATGATCCCACAATTGCACCAAACCACTGATACGTTACCATTATTTTTTTTAAAGTTATATCCAGTAACACTCAAATTCACCTCCGAGTATGCTGAGCTGCGCCACGTATGCTGTAGAGCCAATCTGGTGTCAATTCCAGGTCTGCTGACCTGCCACTCTGGGACTGCACCCAGTGAATCATCTGGGACTGCACCCAGTGAATGCCAATCTGGGACTTCACCCAGTGAATGCCAATCTGGGACTGCACCCGGTGACTGTCGATCTGGGACTGCACCCAGTGAATTTCGATCTGGGACTGCACCCAGTGAATGTCGATCTGGGACTGCAGCCAGTGAATGTCGATCTGGGACTGCACCCAGTGAATGTCGATCTGGGACTGCACCCAGTGAACGCCAATCTGGGATTGCATCCAGTGAATGCCGAACTGGAACTGCACCCAGTGAATGCCATCTGGGACTGCACCCAGTGACTGCACCCAGTGAATGCCAATCTGGGACTGCACCCAGTGAATGCCAGTCTGGGATTGTACCCAGTGAATGCCAATCTGGGATTGCACCCAGTGAATGCCACTCTGGGACTGCACCCACTGAATGCCAATCTGGGATTGCACCCAGTGAATGCCACTCTGGGACTGCACTCAGTGAATGCCAATCTGGGGCTGCACCCAGTGAATATCGATCTGCTCTGGTACTGCACCCAGTATGCTAGAAATGCCGTTCTGGGGCTGCACCCAGTATGCTAGAATGCCATTCTGGGGCTGCACCCAGTTTGCTAGAATGCCAGTCTAGGACTGCACCCAGTATGCTAGAAAGCCATTTTGGGAATGCACCCAGTTTGCTAGAAATGCCAGTCTGGGACTGCACCCAGTATGCTAGAAAGCCATTTTGGGAATGCACCAGTTTGCTAGAAATGCCAGTCTGGGACTGCACCCAGTATGCTAGAATGCCATTTTGGGAATGCACCCAGTATGCTAGAATGCCATTCTGGGGCTGCACCCAGTTTGCTAGAATGCCATTCACCTAGTATGCTAGAAAAGTATGCTAGAAACGCCAGTCTGGGAATGCACCCAGTTTGCTAGAAATGCCAGTCTGGGCTTGCGCTTAGTTTGCTAGAATGCCCGTCTGGGCTGCGCCCAGTTTGCTAGAATGCCAGTATGTGGGTGTAAAGTATGCGAGAATGCAGTCTGGGGGGGTTGCACCCAATATACTGCACAGTAGGCTGACTTTTTTTTTCATTTTTTTTAAATTCAACTAATTACTTGTGAGCCATGCGTGCTGCCATAGAATCTAATATTTCTGTAGGTGTTCTTATGTACAATTGGTAAGCGTTGCTTAGCCACCGTCCAAGCGTTTTGATCAAATAATCAGGAATCCCAACTGATGCCGCTGTTGATGCTGCTCCTATCCGGAAACTGTGGCCAGAAAAGTTACCTTCGAGTCCTGCGCGTTACGCCATTTGCTTTAGCCACGTAGTTAATGTTGCTCTAGTCAACGGTAAACCATTTTGGTGCATAAATAGTGAGCCATTTCTTCCTCCGCGCTTGTGGAGATAGTGCACAACTGCCTTGGCGGCGCATACGTGAGATTTAGACACTGCTATTCGCAGCACATGCCCTTTTCGAAAAGGGTCCGTTTTTGAGCACTTCATTGTCGCTATCAGTACATTTGGGTTATACTTGATGTCGACCTTAATGTCGCTTAGCGCAAGATGCATTCGTGAGTCGAATTTATTGGAGCTTGTAGTAATTTCCCCAGAGTGCAAAAAAACCCAAAAAAAAACCCCAAAAAAACAACCGTACAATGCTGTGCAGCACGCTGCCCAAAATAGAGTATCTTCGTATTTGTTCAGGTCGAAAAGCGGATAAAATCTTTCTAAAATCTCAAATGTGACCAGGAGACACAGCCGAGTAGCCCCACCTTGGGCACGCTTTATTCCCTTTAAGACGCGTTGTCGTCGTAGACAATTGCTCAAAGGATTGGCCAAACCATGCTCGAGGTGCAAAGACCGCACACCTGCTAAATATACTTTAATTGACTCAGCTTTTAATGTGCGCGAAAGGTGCGATGCAAAAGTCATTAATGTCCATTCGCTTGCGGGCAGAGGGGAACCATTCTTGTTCACCGACTGGCTCCAGTGACAAAACTCTAAGAATCTGCGTTGAGCAGTCGAATATGTTCGCCGAGTTGAACCAGCCAGACCTTGGCACATCAACTCCTTTGTTCTATTTGTCAGAGCTGCAATGTCAGCCGCGCTAGCCAATCGTGAGGTATGTTCACGGGTGTCGGGTTGGCTTGCTGTGCTAGTCGGCAGGAAGCCTGCATGTTAAAACGAGACGAAGCATCAGCCACCACATTAGTTTTACGGCACATGTGTAGCCATCAATTTGAAGTTGTATCGCGCAGACACGAGAAAAAAGTGCGCGAAGGCGGTGCATTATCTTGTCATCTTTTGCCGGACGTGATGACAGAAACTACGCTCTCTTTGTCGCACAGGAACTGAACGCATTTACAAGACCACTCCCTACCCCAAATATGGCATGCGAGCACAATGGGGTACAGTTCCTTATAAACGATTCCCAAAGGCCGTTGTGACGCTGACCATGTGTTTTTAATAGTTTAGCTGACCTCTGAATGGATTTTCGTTCATAATTACGACGTTCGCGAACTTTTACATTATTTAGACGGCTATTTTACCATGGGCCCCGCAGTTATGGGTATTTGCGCAACTCTGCTGAAAGCCATCAATCGCCGGAGAAGTGCGAAGGGCCTGCCACCCACCTCAGGGTTCCGAGCGTAAACCGAAGGGAAGAGACAAATCGACGAACCTGTGCGATGGGTTATAGGAGAGGTGTTTGTAGGCCCATGTCACGCGTCCTAGACCGACTTCTTTGACGAGATACTCGTCTATTATTAACAGATGTTTATACCCTTTACTTTCCGGCGATCCGGATGTATAATTAATTGCATCTGTAAGCTAGTTCGTTAAGTTTATTTGTGAAGCCACGTGGGCTTTTGGCAAAAGTTCGTAAAAAAGGTTCGACGCTGCGGCTTTGAGGCGAAATGCGCGATCGTAATTATACCAACACACGCCGCTGTAACGCTTGGCCATGCGTATAATGAGCGCCATGTAAGCCAGCAGATCGCGCGATCTGCGTGTAAAGGCAGCTGAAACCATGCATGTCAACATATCTAACACCTCTTGTTTCTTTCGCGTGGTGACTTTAGTTACAAGCACGATCGAGCCCCTTTGATGATAAATGAAGGCGATTCGGTCGTTGGGGCCTCTAAATTTTCGGCCATCTCGAGAAACTAATTTTCTAGTGTTGTCGAGACGACTTTCGGTGGGATTGGCGAGCGACCGGGCCCCGGGCCCGAGAGTAAAGGCAGTTAGCGGCCCGAAGGAAAAACGCTTGGCAATTCTGAGCATTTGTGAAGTTCGAGCGTCCAGTTTCGCCTACATTTGCCTGAATGTAGAGTTCCCTGCCCGCTTCACCCGACTTCCTCACCGCGGTCGACTTGCGACTTACAATGCCAACAAATAAACGAGCAGTTAACATACCTTGCTGTGAGTGACGGCTGTGAATCGCTGGTCATACCTGAACCGAACGGGCCATATCTGCGACTCCATACCTTTTCTCCGCACTGTATTTCCCGGAACGGTGTCGCCAAGTTGCTCGAGAGCCTGGATTCGTCCATGTTGGGGTTCGCGGGACTGTTGGTCGGGCGTGCGTCCTGACTGTTGTCCATTCGCTTGCGCTACAGCTTGCGTTACCACTTCGACCAAGCCAGTTCGGAATTCGATTGACTGGAAGGCAAGTGACCAATCGATACTTGTTCGTGCGTGTGTCGTACCACTGCTACTTCCTCCGTCGTTCCCTGTCTCCATTTCAGAGCCACGGCTCCCCCCCCCCCCTTTTGAAGACATGTAACTTAGATTTTTTTCAATGATTAAATCTAATTTTTATAATTCACCAACTAATAGTTCATAAATGTGAAGAAATATTGTGCTTGCAACACTGTAGCTAGCTGTTACCTTTCGAAGTACTCATTGCTCTCTATTACACAAAGTATTCTTCAGTTGACTGCTGCGAGCCTGCGATCGGTGATTTCGGTGGGATGTTCGAACTTCGGTTCGATGTCCCATTTTCGGATGACTAATTTCAAACGAATATTGGACCTTCTCCTCAGTTCATTATCCTCCATATCCTTTCAGTATGTTGATTGAATTAGAGTAGGTATCCAATGGAAACTATTTGTCCTGTCTGTGGGAATGAAGGTGGAAGTGCACATAGATGCAAGAAATGCTTTCAGTATGTGCATATAATCTGGGGTTATGGACAGAGCACCATATGCAAAAATTGCAGCAAAAATCTTACCGGTATGTGATCTGGGCTATGAGGCATCAATTAACCAATCGTCATTCTGTAATCTGTAAACGTATTGCATGCAAAATATTTATTTTTAAGTATATACTTTTTTTCTATATTTCGATGCCCGCTATGGGTGTTTTGCGGACCCGCGATATATTTTCCATAATTTAGGTAACAGTTTTATCAAATTTAATATGAAATTTGGTTTCTTTTTATCTTATATGATCAGATTCTCAATTAGCTTGTCATGTGTTAATGACTCTACTAGAGAAATCGTGTAACCAGCGACATCTAAAAGACATTACTGACGTGACTCCAGGCCCTCCACCGAAGAAAATCGCTAAATTAAAACAAACAACACTAAATTTCGCATCTCGAGTCAGTTCTAAACCATCCACGTCACAAAATATCGACACTAGCATTGAATCGGAAGAGAGAAATAACACATCTTCAATTTCAACTGCCACTTGCAACCCATCAACGTCCCGGATCATGAAATTGAAATGCAGTGTGAAGATATGCGTGAAAAAACTTCAAGTTCAATACCAAATACAACAAAAGGGCCGACTTATCTCAACTCCTGCCCAACATCTAATTACGATATTGGCCATTTCATTTTAAGAAAGGCAACTGATCTAGAGAAAAGTCACATGCCTCAAAACAAATGGCAGGCACAGCCAGGATTCAAATGGCCGTTTTCTTTGAAAAATCAAGGCAAAAATCAGTACAAGAGGCATCTACAACAAAGTCATATTGATCAGTTCCCAGATTTTGCTTATAGTGAGACAGCGGGCGGACTATTTTGTACTAATTGCGTACTTTCTGAAACAGAAGATGCTCATTACCGCGGTAATAAGAGGCTCGTCTTGGAAAGTTGGTCACAAAACTACTAAATCGCTACGACAGATTGACTGGAGAAACAGGAGATCTGAATAGGCATCTTAACAACGAATACCACAAGTGGGCTGCAGTTCGGTGCCAACTCATTTTTAACAAACCAAAAGGAGAAAACTGACGTGTACAAGTTGATTAATACCCAACACCAAAAGGCGTGCGAGAAAAATCGTAAAATTCTTAGACCTGTTGTCGAGACAGTTATTTTTTTGTGGACAGAATAACATTGCTCTTCGAGGTAATGATGACAGCGGCCATATCGATCTATCGAAGCTAAAAATGGGTGAGGGGAATTTCAAGCGTCTTCTTAGGTTTCGTGTACAAGCTGGTGATACAAATTTAGAAGATCACATTAAAACGGCCCCACGAAATGCATGTTACACATCTGGTGACATTCAAAATCAAGTAATCGAGTGTATTGGAGACGAGTTACGAGATAAGGTTATATCTCGTGTGAAGAAGTCTGGTTTTTATGTGATTATGGCCGACGAAACAACAGACATATCTTCCACCGAACAACTTTCACTTTGCTTGCGCTACTATATACGATCAAGATAAGAAAGCAATTTGCGAAGATTTTGTTTCTTTTATAGACGTTTTAGACCAGGCGTATGACCATTTGAGCCAGGAAGTACGTGTAAGCGAAGAAAGCATTCCGAAGACAATGGAGGAGTACATTGAGAGATGTGAAGAAGAAAATCAAAAGGCGTTTGAGATTGAAGAGCCAAAACTCACTGGAGAGGTCATTGGAAAGGCAATTGTGACAGAAATTGAAAAGTGTGGCTTGTCTCTGAAAGCAGCTGTTGCACAAAGTTATGATGGAGCAAGTGTTATAAGTTCAAGCTCTGTGGGAACATGCTCTGTTGTAAAGAAGCATGTTGCGAGTATGCGGAGTATTATCACTGTTCTGCCCATGCCCTTAATCTAACAGTTGTGCATGCGTCAAAGCTCCCCGCTGTCCGCGACATGATAAGCACTGTCAAAACAATAACAATGTTTTATGTCCACAAGTAACAAGAAAAGAGTTACGTCAAGGTGTGCTCTTAGCTTGTCCAGCGGACATTGTGGTACGGGTAACCTGCAGTCCTTGTGCGAGACAAGGTGGGTTGAAAGAGTTACTGCCCTTGAAAATTTTGTATCAAATTACGTCGCAATTGTTAGGGCACTAATGGCCGTCAGTCGATGGAAGGATACTGACGCAAAATCGAAGGCGTCGGCGCTCATCAAGTCAGTGACAAGCAGCACTTTTATTGTCACTTTGTTCAGCTGTGTGGCAGTGACTAATATAATGTTGATCTTCTATCCAAGAGTCTCCAACAGAAAAACACTTGCTTAAAGGAAGCCATGAGCCAGATCCAGGCCGACATTATAACTGTCCTCGAAGAAGATCGGAAAAACGCAGAGCATCGTTTTTCAACAATAACGAAGTGGATTCTGGACACCATAGCATGTCTTCAGATAAAGATTGAGCCGCCAACCCAGACGTCGATTCTACTAACGAATTTGATTATTTTCGTGTGACGGTGTATATCCCCTTTTTGGATACAGTGGCTTCAGCAGCTTCGATTCCGTATCAATGAAAAAACAAAGTTCGTCGGATTGTTTGACACCCTGCTACCTGCCAGCTGCGTCAAGAATGGTGTAATGGAGGAGCAATTCATGCAACTTTGGAGGAACTATTCTTCAGTCCTTAATGCAAATAATGTTCATGCAGTCTGGTGATATCCATGGCATGAATGCCTTCGCACAATACCGAATGTGGGTTATCAAATGGAAGAGAGAATTATCGGACAAGTCACCCTCCGATCACATAGCCGCGTTACAGTATTGCGATGCCAGTGTTTTTTCCGAGCATCCGTGCCCTTCTACCGATCGCCAGCATCTTGCCAATCTCAACAGCAACCGTTGAGCGCAGTTTCTCATCGCTACGACTACTCAAAACATACCCGCTGCGCAATCGAACATGTGAAGCACGCTTGAATGGCTTGGCTATGATGTACATTTACAACACTGAACCAATTGATGTTGACCGGGTAATGGAGCGTTTTGCAAGCTCAAAGAATCGACGTTTATTATTAATCTAATGACGTATTAAGGAAATCGTTGACTATTTCACAACAGTACAGTAGTTTGTCTGAATGACTTGAGTGATATTTCTGTATTATAACGATTTGCCTTTTTATGATGTTCATTGTTCATGATACATCTAATCTGTATCAAACCCATACTCAAACTAGCCTTGGAATTTAGAAGTATTTCCGTTCTTTTCTGATATAATAAAACAAAAAGAAGACAGGCCTTATACCCGTGTATGACTTATGCTATCTGTGGTACAATCTTAAAGTGCATGTCCTGGTCAGAAGGATGCTCCAGACCCTTGCATCTCATGAAACTTCTCCACGGACATGTTTGGTGAACGATGTTCGAGTGAGTGAAGAGTGCGCAGTTTAGTAGTAGATCCATGTTCGCGTTAGGGTTGTAAGGACCAAGGATTCACTATTTAACAATTGGAGGTAGTATATGCTTTCAAGAAAACTGCGTCCACAATGACTACGATCGTTTTAGCTAATTTTATACAACTAAATGAACGTCTATTCGTCCAATCTCATTTGGACAGAAATATTTCTTAAAAATGGTGGGATAAACTTTTAAAAAATGTAATTTAAGACCTTTGTATTTTGCTCAAAATTGGCCTCAAAATTAATGGACCCAGGATTCAAAAATTTTCCGGGCAAGCGTGCCCCCGCACTCCGCTAGAAATGTGTCGTCACTTGACGGCTCCACCCCTTTCAAATTCCTGGCTACGTGCCTGCTTCTGTTACCTTACTCGTGTTCAGGTCTCGACATCCGGTTGTTCCAATAGTTGTTTTATTATATCGAACAAAATATCTTAACATAAATATGTTTCTTCGCACGTAAATAGTCAAAAGGTTGCTGGTCATCAAAAAGAATAATTAAACCATACCTCGACTAAATCAGATTGTCGGAGTGTTACCAAGTGCTTATTGCGTGACAATAACTTCGAATGTAATCGGAACTGTCTTGTGCGTCATCGATATCCTGGGGTGTATTCATCGTAGCACGTCTCCACTAACCTCATTAAAACCCATCACGTTCCGCGAGAAAGTACTTCAACCAATGAAATTTCAATTTAGATAAAAGGCACGCGAGTGACATTGCTTTGCACGTGAAAACTTTGAACAGCCCGTGCAAACAGTCCAAAGGTTGCTGCCCAATATGTAGCTGCATGCCCTACGTCGTAAAATATTGGGCTGCCACGTGATTCTAATAGAGACAGTTGATTGGTGGATTATATGTGAGGGAATAATGAGTTATTGTTCCTTTGTTTATCTATTTGTTACAGTTTTGCGAGGTTATCACTTGTTACAATGCTTGGAGTAATATTATTCATTCTTGGTATAGTGGGTTTCATACTTTTTATTAAGATTAACAATGTTGATTTTACGTTGAAGTTCTACCAGTTATTTGGGAAAAAGGATGCAGATTTGTGTGGCAAGGTTGTGTGGATAACTGGTGCTTCCAGTGGTATTGGGGAGTATCTTGCTTATGAACTTGCTTCTGTAGGATGTAAACTTATTCTATCTGCTAGGAGACAGGCAGAGTTAGAAAGAGTCAAGGCTAAATGTTGTGGTAAGTGAAATGATAAACTAGCAATAAGAAATTAAATAGTTAGTCAGTCTACTGCCCATCGGTAAGACGTGCGGGTTTGCAGCTGGCAGGGAATCGTGTGAAGGCATGTGTTGTTTGCTTCGTCGGGGACGCATGCCAACCATTCTATTTTAAATCGCTCTCGAATCTCTCCATCCATCTTTCCCAACGTTTGCCTAAGTCTAATCTGTCTTCGTCTGGATCGAATGGTAGCTAAGACTTTTAGTTTTGTATGCTTTGCTGGTCATATTTATAGTTAATAAGCGACGTTCGGTTATGTTATCAATTTGTTCTGAATACCTTTTTGAGTGCGGCCGTAATTCTTGATATTCAATATCAATATCAAAAGCAAATGCGGCTAAATTGCAGAATATCCGTCTTCCACGATCGGATTGACGTCTTTGAATCCGAAGGTTTGTCTGAGACTCTGAGTTCCCAATCCGAATCCGATCCGAAGCTAAAAAATGTAATCCGATCCAATCCGAAAACAGTTTATTAAATCCGATCCGATGCTTAATAAACCTAACCAAATAAACAAACTAAACAAACACAATATTCCTATATTCTAATTGCTAAATCTAATTATTGCGTTCGACGAAAAGATAAAATCTTCCCCTTTTTGAATAAATTACCGTTTTGGAATTTGCAATAGCTGCCTCGATCGGGACGCAGTGAATACGAAGTTGCCTGTAGAAGTAAGAAGTGTTCAGGATTAGGCATGCCAGCAGAATGATGCTAGAAATTTTCTAGAGCATGGAGGATCAAATAAATAGAATGTAGAATATTATAGCATTTATCAAATAAATAGAATGTAGAATATAAACCACGTCTAAAGGCGATCATATAGCCTTGTAATAAATAACATATGGTAATCATATGGCGCGTTTATAATGTCAAAATTCAATCTGATCATTTGAACACCATACATCTAATTCGAACAACTTTACTCGAAACGTGCCAGTCTCGCGACACTTTGCCAAATCTAACTTCACGATTGTAATATTTGATGACTTATCTAGCGGTCGAACGATCATATTTCAAATCGAAATAACGAACGCCGAATCAGTGGATGTCACCGTTGTCAAAAACATTGAGGTTTATTATAGTGTCTCCTTGAATTAAGACGCTGTCGTTTGTTGCCGTGTTCCAGTTGATAACAATCTAAACCACGTATCAAGGCGATCATATGGCCCAATCCATGGCCTTCTCATTTTAATGGCGCGTTTATAATGTCAAAATTCAATCTGATCATTTGAACACCATACATCTAATTCGAACAACATTTACTCGAAACGGGCAAGCCTCGCGAAGTTATAAATTTTCCATTCAAGCGAAACTTAAGCCAAATCGAACTTCACGATTGTAATATTTCTGAATTGAACGATTTACAGGTATCTGGCGGTCAACTTTCAAATCGAATAAACGAACGGGAAATATACCCTCCTAATATTAAAATAACGTACGGAAATCACTCAGGATGTCACCGTTGTCATAAACATTGAAGTTACAGTGTCTCCTTCAATTAAAACGCTGTTATATATTTATTAGTGAATATCCTGATCACATGGAGAATGGAGATGCCTGGTTAGCCTGGGGTAAAATCTCTGATTGGTCAGCAAATAATTACTGTAAAAATGATCTGGTGATTCCATAGTGAACATCCAGTCTATTAAAAAAATTTACATCCTTTTTGAGGTAACTCTGGGCATGGAAAATTTCAGCATGTGTTGAAATTACAACAAATGAGGTGTCATTTCAACCAGTTGACTGGCTGACATCTCCATGTAATCAGCTACTGATTTCTTAGTACTGTATAATAAAAATCTAACATCAAGAAATCTCTGCAGTTGTATACACTAGGAGACACAGCTTGATAGGCAATGAATGAGGTGTTTATATGTGGCCCTGTTCTCAGGCCACTGTGGAAATTATACTCATTTCAGCTCTTTTCTTTACAAATTTTACCATAGCTAATTATTTATTTATTTTTTTAATTTTTTTTATTTAAAAGCTTTAACAGAGCAGAGAAAGGACTCTAAGTCCAGGCAAGCTCTACTCCGTACAAGTAACATACAAAACTGTTCACATATAGATAACAATACTACAATCAGGGGCGGATCAAGCCAAAAATCTGACCGTGGCTCATCTGGGAAGTGTACATTTGCAGGGGGGTACGGGGGGATTCTCCCCCGGAAAATTTGAAATACTAGAACCTCTAAAACGCTATTTCCTGCATTTTGAGAACACTTTTCAGAAGAAAAAACTGAAAAAAATGCTGTGCCTTTCACAAAAATAATTGCCTTTTGCACCTCATTTTGCTTGAACGAAAGTCCAATATTTTGTTCAAGCTTGTAATGAAGCTCGAATTTTCTGCATATATACATGTACTTCCAAAACAGTGAAATCACATTCTCTGTTCCTTAGAAAACATTTTTTTGCTGAAAATCCACCAATATTTATTTCTTTGATGTAGTTCGTTTTGTAAAACAAGATGAACTAGTGTTGTACCATAGGTATTGTAAATATGTAACATATTTATATCTAGTAGTACTATGAAGCAGTTTATGAAATAAATACACAATACTGAAGAATTAATTAACTAACTAGTGTACTGTAGCTTACACCTGCAATACATCTCAAAGATAAATGTTACTCACTCATCACTGTACTGTACTTTCCACTTGAAGTAACATAAAACAGGGTTTGAACAAGATGGATACTTTGCAAATTATTTTCTTTATTCAAGATACATGTAGTAAAACTAACTTGTAAGGTTCATGTACAGGAATGGACTGGAAACTCAAGTATTGTATTAACTATGGTTCAGCAAAATAGGAATGAAAAACAGTTCAAAAATCATCTTTGTTTAGCACCAAAATGGTGGTTAAGAAGGTTAGATAGTTCAATATCATCTTGGTGGAACAGCAAAATAGTAGATACTGTAGGAAGGTTAAACAGTTCAAAAAGTTCAGCAAAAATGGTGGTTAAGATGAGAAGGTTAATTAGTTCAAAATCATCTTGGTGGAGCAGCAACATAGTAGTTGAAAAAGTTAAACAGTTCAATATCATCTTGGTGGAGCAACAAAACATCAGTCAGGAAGGTTAAACAGTTCAACATCATCTTGGTGGAGCAGCAAAATAGTATACAAGAATGTTAATTACAGTAGTTCAAAATCATATTGGTGGAGCAACAAAATTGTAGTCAGGAAGGTTAATTAATTCAATATCATTTTGGTGGAGCAACAAAACAGTAAGGAAGGTTAAAATGTTCAACCTTACATAATCTTGGTGGAAGGTTAAACATGCCCATTACAGTAACCCAGCATATATTTTGACAAAAGCCATTATAATGAGTAAAACACGAGTTAAATCATATATTTATATATTTAAAGTTCTAATGTTTTGTTGTTATCACAACATCTTCAGAGAAAATAAAAAATAATATAAATATTATAATATAATATATATTATGATTGTTTTACTCATTAGAGTGGCACGGCTTTTGTCAAAATATTATGCTGCACTTAGATATTTATCCTATGAGTACGATTCCCACCTGGTCAATCGATAGCTAATATATATATATATATATATATATATATATATATATATATATATATATATATATATATATATATATATATATATATATATATATATATATATATATATATATATATATATATATATATATATATATAGTAATAACCAATGGTATAAAGTTCACTTGGTGGTAGAGAGCTCTATATACAATTCTGCATAGAGCATATATATTTTAGTTGTTTTAACATGATGGATCACTCTTTTTAACTGTTTTAACTATATATATATATATATATATATATATATATATATATATATATATATATATATATATATATATATATATATATACATATATATATTAGGTGAATGGACCAAAACATGGACAATATCCCAATAAGTAAGAGTGCTCGATACAAAATTTGTAGAGCTAGTTATAAAGTATATGTACAGATGCCGTAACACTGTGTTTCATGCCTGTGGCAATCATCAGACGACTCTCATATACTTTATAGTTTATATATATATATATATTTATTTATAGTATATATATTTATAGTGTATATATATTTATAGTGTATATATATTATACATGTATATAATTTTAGTTGGTCATTCTTAATTGAAGATTAAGAATATTGAAGTTTGCATTCTTGTATATGGTGATAGCCTTTTACAGTTTATTTATCTGAAGCATATTTTCCATAGAACAGATAATGCAACAATCACATTCTGTATTAAATTTATGTTGTAGCATAGGCTGTACAGCATAGTAGCTTAAAATCATATTCAATTGAACGACTTGCTCACTAACATCCACATCAACATGGCTAATCACTTTTTGAATCATCATCTTTTAGAGGTCAACATAAATCAAATCTAATACTGATACAGAATAACAGAGCTCAAATAATAATTTAAGTGCATTTCTGTTGGGTATGTGAATTAAGGGCACATTTTAGACATGGGGATAACTCAGTGACAACACCGGTTGTTCAAAAGAACAAAAGTCAGTTCGGTTTAACTCTGCCTACTAGGCCGACTAAAACCAGCCACCAGTGCCAGATGATTTGCTTGCAAAATGCAAACCCTATACAGTATAGGGTGATAAAATAATATGCACATTGACAATTTTTAATTTTAATTATAATATTGGTAGAGTAGGAGACATCAATAAAACAAAATATTTTTATAATATTTTAGGTAATAATTTAAGATATATTAACCTAACTGATAGAATAATATTTATTAAGCATATATAGACTATAAAATATTATTAATTAAGGCTCTGAGCCTCTGATCTATTGGCTGGGCACTTGACAAGTCGAAGGGATGGATTAATCTGTTATATTACAAGCTTTTATACAAGAGTAAACCTCCATCCACAAATTAAATTGACTATAAACACCAGTCTAAACAGATTTAACTATTGTGATATTGGTTTATACAGTAGCCCCTGGCGATTTTGGTGGACGGAAAAGCAAATCCCACAACTTGATTTATTTGTTTACGTTTGTTCGACTTAGCTAGGCTATACTATTTACATAAATTCTGGCATAAATACATAAATATTAATCTCGACTAACCTCACTGGACGGCGATGGCCAGACCTCGACTTTTAGAAACTGAATGCGCGAAAATTCACACGAACAAACTGAAACAGTAATTAATCATGCTCGGGATGCACTCGATTTCTCTCCTCGAAAATCATTCCTTCGCATTTCTTTCGTAAGGAAACCAACTTCTCTCGATTTCCTGTGACTCATCACTTGATATTCAATGTAGCTCTGGCAGTCCCTGCGCGCAGCCATATTAACCGAACAGACAAGAGCGTTCGACTTAGCTGACGTGCAGTGCCGACCAGAGCCGATCGAGCAAATATGCATTGCGGTATTACGCAAGAGTGGCTGAGGGTGGCTCCCGCCAAAATTCTGACACTCTTTACGCAGATTCTGGCTCTCTGATTGGCTTGCACCCCTTCTACCGTCCGCTGACCGTGGCGGAATTTAGCAGAATCTTACGCTGACCGTGGCGGAATTTAGCAGAACTCGTTTCTCGAACTTCTCGCGCGAATCAGACCACGCTCGCAAACTTGTCGGTAACAATCGCAACATCTTCGACCTATCAGCTGTCTGGTACGATTGCTGGCGCAATAGACGTGTGTGAAACGGGAAAATTCAATTTCAGCTATTCTCCACGGCTATTTAAGATCTGAATAGTGTTTTCATTGTGGCTAGCTTCATTCTTACTCTCTTGAACTTTTAATAACTAATGATTTATTTTCAATTAAACTTAAATTCTAATTTTTAATTAGGAAAATCTGACCGTGGCTCTAGCCACGCTCGCACCCCTCTGGATCCGCCCCTGACTACAATATATACATAAGATACACTAAACTAGTTAATTACAAGCATAAATAAATAAGTAAATGGTCATGACTAGCGACAACAAATATATTTAATATCTGTAGACCTACATTTAGAGCAAATAGTTTTAAGTGTTCTAATGCGATCTATATTGAAAATAGATAATAAACAATGCTTATAATATAAAAAAGACAATTTTTAAAAGAAGCAATAGAATTACAAGACTTAATATCCTCAGGTAAAGAATTCCACAATGGTACTAAACGGTTAAAATAAGAATCTCTAAATGTGGACGTTTTAAATGTATTAGATTTGTAGTCAGTACATGCAAACGAATTTCTGGTGGTTCTGGAAGACAGAGAATAAGAAGTTACGTACTTTGTAATATCAAGAGTACAAAGCCCAAGGCGGCACTACAAAAGTAAACAAGATCAAGGTATTCAAACCAATAGGAAATTGGAAGAAGGTTCAATTTAACCAGCCTATCTCCATAAGAAAGATCTACGGTCATATCCAACGCAAGAATGTACTTAGTAGCACGACGTTGAATACGCTCAAGAAGAAGCAGATCACGAGTGCTAGACTGAGGTGCCCATACTTGGCTCCCATAGCACATGACTGAGCGTACGAAGGTTAGATATAATGCAAGATGCAAATCAATTAGGTGTACTCCTCCTAAGAAATCCCAAAACTTTATTTGATTTAGCAACAACCTTCACAATATGATTATAGATAGATAGATAGATAGATACGTTTATTGAACATTGAAATCCTAGCAGCTGTGAGGCTGAATTACGATAAATGTTTACACTTAATAAATAAATTGTAATTATGGACTATTTACAAATTTGTAAATAAACCTAACCTAAATATTATATGTAATAACAAATTTAATTACTTAATCTCCACATTGTGCTATAAAAAAACGAATTCTTAAACCGATCGGTTTTACAATGCGCAAGTGCTCTAGGCCTAGCTCTGCGTAAGTTATATTTTACTGACCTCTGTAACGGGAGATGGAGTTTGATTATTGAATTGCTGCTGCATATAGTTTGGTAGCCTGCGTGGCGGCGTTAGGGGGAGGGGGAAAGCAGAAAGGCGAAGTAGGGAGGGGGGAGGGAACGCCTGCACGAAAGACCCATGTTTTTGGATTTCCGCCCACATGAAGAACTGTCAAAAACAACCAATCAGCAACTAGCGGGCTTTCCTCAATGATTAAAACATTTCACTTCGGGCCGAATCGTGAAATATCCATGTCTGAAACTCCGTAAAAAGCTTGACTGCATCTGGTGGAAACAAGATTTATTTTGAAAATTTGTTCAAGCAATCGTGTAGACGTGGAAGCACAGAGTTGGCTGAGGCTTGTGAATCAATCGGCTTTGCATTACTACGCAGTGAAACTTTCTCCGAGCGTTTAGCCGTAGGTCTCTTTATTCTGAAACGTCGAAGGAATTCTCCGAAGGCCCAGATAGCATTGTTGAAACACCTGAAGACAAGGACAAGGTAGAAATCACAATAATATAGCTGCTTCCCCTGCTGACTGATAATCACGCGCTCGCACGAACGTCTGGTAACTCTACCAAATCCAAAATCAAACTCTTGCCAAATCCCGTTGGTAATACCATCAAAACATCTTTTCCTGCCAGCAGCTCCCTCGTAGCAACTTTTTGCTCCTGTTTTAATTTAAAGCTACGATCAGCAACGAACTGAAGATCGGTTAAAGCTTTCGAAAGAAAATAATCTACCAACACGGTTTTTCTAAAGTCGCCATTTTTAAATGTTTATTTCCTGACAGGAAACCCTGAATACTAATGAGTTGAGATAACCAATCAGAATTTAGCGTCCTCTGGTGGACGTAGAAATCCAAAAACATGGGTCTTTCGTGCAGGCGTTCCATCCACACTCACCCCAGTCCCCGGCCCTAGTCCCCGGCCCCAATCCCTAAACGCCTGCTTCGCAGGCTAATAGTTTGGAAGACAATTTTACACTGCTCAGCTCTTCTTTCGCAGAGAGAGAGGATATTAGCGGTGTTAAGTCTATCAATATACGTAGGAAAATTGGAATATACCAAGATAGATCTTTGGATATGGTTATCCCAAGATCGCATTGTGTGCTAGACTCATTTAATATGATTTGTTCAGCCACGTATCCTCGAATTGATGGATTACGTTTTCTAGAAATCTTTAGGATCTAGAAATCTTGAGGTTCATGTTAATATTCTTAGAACTCCTAGAAGGCTCAGAAGATTAAAAATAGCCTGTAAACAGGGCAACCTGAAGTATTTGCTCGGTCTTGCAACCAACCTGAGTTTAGTTAATAACAAGACGCCCGCTAGGCGTTAACTCGGGCTACTTGAGGTTGTGGCTTGTTGAAAGACATTGTAGGCAAATTCAGTGATTTGAATTCAATATACACAAATCTATAGTTGTAGGTACATGTAATGATACGGCTGTCAGTGCAGGGGTGGTTAAATTTTCCATCATTGCAAACCCATAACATAGTGTTGGCCAACGGCTTTGATTATACGAAGGTGAGTTGGCTCAGTATCCAAGCTGGCTTACTGAGAATTCTGCCCCACCAAATGAGCCACCCTGTTTGCTGACCTAATCCAGTTCTAGCCAACAGGGTCAGCCTGGCAAGCGAGCCGGCCTGTGCTCATGTAATAACAATTCATATGGTCAGTCCGGCAAACAGGTTTAGTTTGAGCAAGTATTAAATCAGTTAATCTTTTTCTCAGTGTATAAGGCATAGCATAAATCAAACCATTTAGCTGGCAGTAGCAAGGTGTCATAAGCTATTATAAACAGTTTAAAGAAATGTAATTCAAAATCATTATTTCTTTGAAGTTATATAACATTTTGACCCAGTAAACATATTCATAATTTTAGCATATTTATTATTTGAGAGGCTTTATACATACTAGTGACTAGTCCAGTGGGCCAGCCAGCTAGCTAATTGTAGTATAAAGACAGATTACTGCATAGTTAACTATGTTACTGTCTCGGTTAGCGAGCCAACTCGCTTTCCGTGTAGTCAAGGCCAAAATTCAGACCCGTCACTGGTAAACCAGCAAACAACAACAAACTCTTTACTCCTTGATCTTGATAGTTGGTATGGGTGTCAGAGATTTATATACTGTGTGTTCATTTGTAAGCATTTGTGTATAATAATACATGTATGAACAATTGATACAAACTTACTGATAACCCAGAACATTTTGGAGCCCCATTTAATCTTACAGGTAAAATATCGAGTGAAACAGGGTTACCCAATGGCAACAATGAGTTTCAGAGATTTATATACTCTAGTCTGTACGTTCATTTGTAAGCATTCGCATATAATATGAACAATCGATACAAACTTACTGATAACCCAGAACATTTTGGAGCCCCATTTAAGCTTACAGGTAAAATATCAATATCAATATAAGTGAAACAGGGTAAAATTCGATAGCAACATTGCATACTTTAATAATAGTACTTGCTATATGTGAAACAATAAACTATAGCTCGACTTTATTTTGTATAACATAACATGATAACAATAAACAATACAGGCAACAAAGTTTATAAAAATATTACAGTTACCTCAAAACATATTTTCAAAAAGCATTCATACGTTGAGATTCATATTAAATTGTTAAACATAGGTTTAATCGAGTACACATCAGCGTACAGGTACGGCATTTTCAGTGTACGGTTATCGAGGGTGGGGTAACCAAGGCACCAACCGTGTCTAAATCGCTCGTTATCTTTTAGTGTAGCCGTAGGTCTTCGGCGATCGGCGTGTGCGATTGTAAGCATCGTGAGATCAAGATACTGCCAGCCACATCAAATATTTTCAGTGAAGAACACTCGAGGAAAGGTAACCAGATGAATATTAAAAATATGACAATGGCGCATAAATATATGCAGTGGTTCAGATCGATCTCGTACCCAGTCCCAAGTGGGATGATGCAAGAATTGCCATTTCGCGACATTGCCAAATAAACAGAGCCCTTTTTAAGACTCGTGCTCTCCCCCCACAGGGGGAGGCCCGAGTAATTAGGTCATGTAAAGAATTGGGTCTAACCTGAACTTGTGTAGGTCTCGTGTAAACACCTGGTGTTTAAGCTAGACCTCTCCAGTATATTATGATTCTAGCTGACTTGTGAGGTTGTAAATACAAATATTAATGTAGTAATATCATTTGTATGAGCGATGCACTGGAATTTGGTTCCAACTCATACTTTTCTATGTTCCAGTCAATTTGCACCCATTCCAAAACATATGTAGATGTACATGTAAAAGTATAATGATATCAAGTTTGTTACATGTTGTACTGTATTATTTTAATTTAAAAAATTTAAACTAGAAAATGTGATCTATCTTGTACCAGTATTTAATGTTTTTACTTTTTGGCAGTTTAATCAACCAAGGTACCAAACTGTTTGGAAAGGGGCCCAAATCAGTTAATGAGGAGTCCAAATTTACTAGGATATTTTATTAAAGTCTTAAGATCAGGGGTAGGTCCCATCGGTATCAAGCCAATTTATTATGTAGACACTTAATAGTCATCTGAGAAAAAATATGGAAGTGAATATGTTGTTTTCAACATGTCACGTATTCATTTGCAATTTTTTCTCAGATGAAAATATATCTGCTGGATAAGACTTATCCACTGGATATAAATCTATCCTGGGTATAAACAACATCCTTCTGGGGTCTAAATCTGGTCTTCATTGCAATACGAAACAGAGAATATAAAATACAAAAAACATAACTAATGCAATCCAACTTGAATTAAATATCATGTATGTAGAGGAAATCAAGGAACATAATATATAATATAGTAAATTCAGATGATTTTATACAATAAATAATTAATAAAAGAAAAATCCGTTTCTGGCCTCACAATAACTTCCCATCTCCCTTTCAGTGTCTTTTTAAACCGGGACTCCATCGCACTTTCACTAAGGGGCGGACCATTTGATTTTTGAGGGGGGGTTGGAAGATTTAGAAAAAAAAATTCCTGCAAGCCTAGAAGAAAGAAAAAAAAAATCATGCAGCGTACAATCGAGGAAAAAAAATATCATGCAAAGAGAGTGCTCAAAAAAATAAATTCCTACAAGCTACTGATGCTCTTCGGTATGGTGTCCACAGGCCAAGTCCACAGGCTTGATTTTGCATTTTTGAGAAGGCACATTTGCAGATTTGCTGACTTAAAAGAACACATGGGTGAACAGTGGACAACATCACAGTGATTTTATATTTGGTATAATTTATCCTATTCATCAGTCTATAGGTCAGCAGAATGCCAACTTCAATCAAGCAGAAATTACTTATTGTTAGAATTCCTTTACAGCAGATAGCACTATGCTAAACCCATAGGCACAGGTGCATAAAATAGAATAGAAGTGGATTTTTAGGAATTCACTTCTATTTCATTTTACTCACCCTTGGGTTCAGCTTTATAGTGACAGGCTTTCATTTCCTATAAAAATAGCTATAGGTTAACTTCTAAAGGTCTCTATACACAAGTAATATTTATATTAATATTTTTTGAATATTAAAACATCAGTTTTTATACACCATTGTTGTCATAGTTCCTTATAATTTATGGCCTTTAATAGTTTCTCTGACATCAGAACTTAGGACTTTTTAGGTAATATAATAATAATATAATACATTTATATAGCGCTTATTCCTATTGGTGCTAAGCGCTTTACATAATAAATACATAATAATCTATATCTAAAAAAACAAACTAAAAAACCAACTATATTCAATAATAAAACAAAGTATTAAAAAAAAGCAAGCTTAAATAGATAGGTTTTGACGGAAGTTTTAAATTGAGTTAAATTTGAAGATTTCTTGATCGAAAGGGGCAGTTTGTTCCATAGTAGAGGTGCTGTGACGGAGAAAGCACGTGAACCGTAGGTGGACAGACGGAATCGTTTTTGTTGAAGGAGGCAAGCAGAAGATGAGCGGAGGTTTCTCTTGGGTGTGTAGTACTGCAATAGATCAAGGAGGTATATTGGTGCTTGGCCATTCAGAACTTTGTAAGTTAGAAGAAGAATCTTGAAATGGACACGATATTCAACAGGTAGCCAATGTAGATGCATGAGGTGTGGTGTACAGGGGCGTAGCGAAGGGGGGGTGCGGGGGGGTGTCGCACCCCCCCAATGTTGCTCTTGTCGGCACAAATCGGATTTATCTCGGCAAATTTGGACCTGCGATCTAATGAGAATAAACTTTATGTTTGGGCGAATTTTTTAACGGAAACGGCAAAATGTGCCGACAAAAGTCAGCAAAAATCGACAAAAAACCCTGAAAAATCCCCAACAAATCGTTGGTTAAAAGGGGCGACAAATGCCGAATAATTACCGACCCCTGGCCAAACTCCGACAAAAATACTGGGAAGATTTAGCGTTTTACGTAGAGCCGCACTTTTTAATCCATCCGGAAATGCCAATCATCTCTCCAAAAGCACAAGATATGGCTGTGTACACAACAGCCTCTCAATATTTCGTGGGCAAATGCGCAACCAGTAATAACGTTTCGGGCATTGTAGCGGTAGCGCACATAAGATTTAAGATGACTCGCTGATAGAAATATTTTAGATAAGAACAATTAGCTGAAACATTTAAACAAATATATTGGATTGGAAAGTTATGTACAACAACCAACTGAAACGCAAGCGGAAGAAAATTAAGCTGACATGTCTTGCTTGTAAGCAAACATTTGATGATTATCGGCAACAACACAACAAAGAGTACCATGGAGATGTTTTGAAATTATTGGGTACGTGTTGATCAGTGGCGTAAATTTAGCCGGAATGGGGTGTTTACAATCTTCCCCCAAAATGCTGTACGTATGTTGTCAACATAAAAAAAACAGTCCAAAATACGAAATTTTATAAACTTCTGAACTGACTGAAAATCACCACTCAGAATGCAGGAAATGCCATTTGCGGGATTCTATATTTTAAAATTTTCCGGAGGGCAACACCGCTCGAGATCATCCCCTATCTCTCACAACAAATGTACAGCCCGGTGTTCATCGAATCATAAGATCATAATTTCAAATTTAATAAATTCATATTGAAATCATCATGACCACGCCCATGCCACGCCCAATTTGTCGGCAAAACTGGGTCATGCACCCCCCCAAATGCATTGCCTTCGCTACGTCCCTGGTGGTGTAATGTGATCGTGCTTGCGTGACAGCGTTATCAAACGGGCGGCAGCATTCTGAACATATTGGAGCTTTTGCAAGATATATTTAGGGATGCCATATAATAGAGAGTTACAATAATCAATTTTGGAGCTGACAAAAGCATGAACAAGTGTTTCGGCTGATTTAGAGGTAAAAAATTTCCTTATTCTTGCAATATTGCGCAGATGGTAAAATGCAGATTTGCATACGGAGTTGACATGTGGAACCATAGACATGGTATTATCAAAGATGACACCAAAATTTCTTATAGAAGCAGCAGGCTCAATTTGATCAGATCCGACAGATACTATAGAATTCTTGGGAGGCTGGCGATGTTTACGATAGAAAATAATAAGTTCAGTTTTGTCACCATTGAGTTTCAACTTGTTCTGGTTCATCCAACTCTCAATGTCAACTATACAGACTTCGATGCGGCTGGTTGCACTGTCTTGTTCTATGTCACTGTTGAGACTAAATGTAGTATACAGTTGACTATCATCGGCATAGAGATGGAACGACATGTTATGGTTTCTAAGAATATCGCCTAAAGGAGAGGTGTACAATAGGTATAATATTGGACCCAGAACAGACCCTTGGGGAACACCACATGTAACATTGTGAATATCAGACTTCACACCTTTGATATTCACAAACTGGGTACGATCGGTTAAGTATGATCTAAACCAATCCAAGGCTTTGCCGGTGATTCCAAATTTGCTCTGCATTCGATAAAGTAAAATGTCATGATCGACAGTGTCAAAAGCAGGTGAGAGGTCAAGCATTAAAAGTACAACACATTTATTGTCATCAAGGGCACAAAGAATGTCATTTTGAACTCGGAGTAATGCAGTTTCACAGCTGTGGTATTTCTTATATGCGGACTGGAGGGGCTCACATAGGTTATTTTCTTCAAGATAATGGTTTAAGCGAACTGCAACAACCTTTTCAGTTGTTTTAGAAGTCATTTTCAAATTAGACACGGGTCTAAAGTTCTTAAAGATTTCATGATCTAACGAAGGTTTCTTTAACAGCGGTTGCAGCACAGCCACTTTGAGAGCAGATGGTACTTGGCTATTCTCTAGTGATACATTGACGATTCTACAGATAATTGGCATAAGAACATCAAGATTATTCACAACAAGTTGGAATGGCAGAGGATCGAGAGAACAAGATTTGGTGCTATAGGTCTAATCATGTCTGACAGCTCCTCGATACTGGTCGGTGTAAGTGAGCTCAATTCACAAACAAGCTGAGGCGTGTCTAGTTCTGTAAACCGAGATCCATCAGCCCCAGTCCCCGCAAATTGCTGCCTGATTATCTTGATTTTTTGGTCAAAGAAATTTGCGAATTGATTGGCAAGTTCCGCATTTGATGAACATGTTGGATAGAGTTTCTCAGGCTTCCTGTGAAGTAGATGATCAATTGTTTGGAAAAGTTTCTTATGGTCAGATCCCGCTTCCTCAATTAATGAAGTAAAATATTCCATTTTAGCGGAGTTTATAATGTCCTTAACCAATGCACGTTGATTGAGATACAACTGGCGGTCTTCTGCAGTTTGCGTATGCCGCCATCGACGTTCTAGGTACACAGTTCTTGAAGCGTATGAAAGCTTTATTAAGTTACTGTAAGCCGTTAATATCATGAGTGGCAAAAAAATATCCTGCAGCGGAATATATTGCGAAAAAAATATCTTGCGCTGCACTTTTACGCGAAAAAAATATCTGGCTCGTTCGCTTGGGTAGAAAACAAATGCTTGCATGGACTGAATCTTCCAACCCCCCCCTCAAAAATCAAATGGTCCGCCCCTAAGGTCAGACTTCTTTTGAGTTAAATACGGATTTTTTCGAGCAAAACCTTGTTTTCTTCTAGACGTCCATTAGAAACAATCCACATGTATTTTTGCGTTCAGGAGAATTTTGAGCGGTTGCTTGAAAGACAAATACGACGATCTTACCGGCCAAGTTTGAGCAAATCAAGGTTCGGTTATTCGGTATACATTGGCAAAGCCGCCATTTTGAATATAATTTTTTTGACTTATTTGATACTCCGCTGATCGTAAGTATGGCAGACCCTTGCCATCCGTGCCCAGGTTTCGCCAATATTTACGAGTTTAGTAACGAAATGTTAGTATTAAAAAATTTTCTTTTCAATTATGTTGTTATGGCTCTTACTGGGCATCCCGCCTGTTCCTCCATTGCGACGATTTGGACGACTTTCTGCTCTACTTTCTGTGTTAGAGCATTGGCTGTTCGACACGGACTGTATGAGCCGTGCGATTTCATGAAGGACGTTCGTAACGTTATTTCCCGATGAATTATTCATATTTGATAGTAAAAGGACAGTCAAAGTTTGGCGTCTTTTGGTACTGTTTACTTCTCCCCCGGCACACAGGACGCTGTTCCCAGGTTCTTTCCTGTCTGCCATATTTTTTTTACATTTGGCGGGCAGCCATCTTTCTTTTACATTTGGCGCGCGCAAATAATCCTTGGATTATTTAACAAAAATTCATGGTTTATTAAACCATTCCTGGATTATTTATAAACAATCCATGGATTGTTTAATAGACAAACTATGGTTTATTAAACCATCCATAGATTGTTTATAAACAATCCATGGATTATTTAGCAAATAATCCATGGTTTACTAAACCAGCCCTAGATTATTTATAAACAATCCCTGGATTATTTAATAAATAATACTTTTCCACTAAACCATCCAGGGACTGTTTGTAAACAATCCATAGATTATTTATAAATAATCTATGGATTGTTTAACTCAGATAGAAACATTGTTTACCAATAATGTATTATATATGTAAATAATGGTAAAATCAACACATTTTTGTCCTAAACTTTTTTTTACATTTGGCGCCCCATAGTACCCAGGGCATTTTGCCTCCACTGCGGAAGGTCGGCGAAAATGGCCCTGGGATCGGCTGGTCCATTCTATAATGCGATTGGCATGTCATAAAACTCAATTAATTCAGCCGAGTATAATCTATTCATCTAAATCTGAATGCTGTCTTCAAATTTTACAGCAAATTAGAACTGATAGCTTTCGCTAAATGGATTTATGCTTCTTCATACCTTTTGTAAGAGATAACCATGGATGTATGGTGGATTGTTAAGCTTGTTAGCTTCTTTTATACCTACGAATGCTGACATAAACAACTCTGAAGAGCATTGAACATTTCTCAATTATTCAGACCAACAAAGTAGATAAAGGAAATGGAACAAAGACCACAAAAATTATCATACATAAACACCCAGAAATTCTGGGTGTCACATCGAATTTTTAGCAGAAGTCTAATGTGTTACGCGGACCCAACAGCAAGGCAAAATATCAGTATGAAATTGTTTGGCTTAGGTTACCGTGTATTCATTGGTTTATTTAGTCAGGGAAGTTAACAGGGCGGGTTAGGATAAATAGTCAGGAAAACTAATGATGATAAAAACTGTAAACATAAAAATCTAAGGTTGATAGATTGGGCTACTGGGTACTGAATGTAATAGAATAAATTGTCGATGTTGTAAAGCGCATTTGATCATATACACATGTTAATTTGCGCTATACAAGTAGTAAACATTATTATTATTATTATTATTATTATTAGATAAATATGTAAACAGTGTATAAAATAGATAGAGTAATTCTACACCATTGACACTGTTGTTAGTATTTAATTTTTATCGTCCAATGATACATTTAAACTGTGCACTGTATATGACTGTTTGTTGTATGTCTTATGTTTCTATTAATATCTCAAATATTAATATTCACAGGTCGGATAACACAAACTTCTTATCATGCGAAAACCGAATTCAATAATTGTTTTATTATTTATTTAAAAGATAAATTTATCAACTCGTTTAACAACTCATGCATCGTTGGGAAAACGTGATAGCGTGCAATATTAGTTTTTCGTATTGCACCAGGTGACGTCAATCGTGCAATAATCTTTTGTCATATTGCACCATTGATGTCACAACCCCATATTTGGTAGGGCAATGAGTTGATATGACGATTTTAGCGTTGGCTGTTAGCCAATCAGCGATCACGAATTATTTTAAATAAATAATAATTTGCGATAGACGAATTCAATAATTTAATTATCACTTGTTCTTGCCTCCAAACTTCTTTTCATTTCGTCCTCCGACAGCTGAACACATGAAAACAAAGAAGGTTGCGAAAATTATTTGAAACAGCTGTTGCTAACTTGCTACTTGCTAGTGCGCATGCTCAGAAAATTATTTGCAGCAAAAGGCAAAGTTTACAATTGCGCATGCTCAGAAAATTATTTGCAGTCAGTTATTTGCAGGTAAAGTAACCAATCAAAATTCAGGATAGAAACGAAGTGAATGATAATGAATATTAGGTGTAACATTTTCAGGAAGGGTCCTTGAGTTATTTGGAGTTTTTGATGATATATTTTAGATTTGTGTAGGAGGATAAGATTATTGATTAAATAAATTATTTTTATTAATGTCAATTAATATTAATTTTCAGATCTTGCAGAAGGAAAAGTGAAGGATTTTAATAAAAATTCCAATATTCTTGTGCTCCCTCTTGATGTCACAAAGTTTGATACACACAAAGATGCCATGAAAAGCGTCCTTGATCATTTTGGACAGGTAAACATGCCAATTAAGTGTGGTTGTTGATAATAATTTACATGTATTATCTCACTTTCCAGGGGCGCAACTAGAAAATTTCGAGCGCAGAGGTTGAACGCAAAAAAGGGCAAAGTCCGAAGAACACTCAACAACAACAACCACCACAACAACAACATTACAGCAACCAACTTTTATTTACCCAAAAATTAACATGAATGATTTACAAAATATATTAAGCACGTTCTATGAGTTATGACACGCGTGTAGCATCTTTTACAAGGCAGAGGGCGTTTGAGTATGTAGACTATATACATTAAGAACAGAACATACTCGGGCCTAAAGATTTGTCAGAGGCGATTAGGAATGCTTCAATCAAAAAGACTTCTTCAGCGCTCTCCGATCTCTCCTCCGCAGAAAATGCGTTTAACCGCTGAAAGTTGGAGCACGGGCGTAAGAAGACTCGTACCCAGAGCCTCACCCCGCCCGGTGGAAGAGTCGAACTAGAAGCCTCTGAGTCTCGTCAGATTTGCGGAGAATTGTATTGCGTACTACAAAAGACGATTAATTATCTGTTCATCTAATGTCTAAGTAAGTATAAGTATTAGCTAGTATTAGAGGTCTCACAAAACGGGCAAGGGTTAAAAAGGGCAGGTGTTGTAACACCCCCCCCCCCAACCCCCCTAGTTGCGCCCCTGCTTTAATGTCACTATACTTTGAATTTTCAATGATTATTTCAAACATTATATTTTAGGTTGATATTCTAGTCAATAACAGTGGAAGATCACAGCGATCTTACGTTGTTGATACAAAACTAGAAGTTGACCAAAGTATGTTTGACGTAAATGTCATGGGAGCAATCTCCATGACTAAGACAGTCCTGCCATATATGGTTGAAAGAAAAGATGGACATATTGTTGTAGTTAGCAGTGTTTGTGGAAAAATAGGTACACACAGTATATACACTAAATACATTATATTAGAAAATAATATTATTACACATTGTAATTTTTCATTTAATGAGCAACTTCAAGATAAGAAATATTAACTATAATATCTTTAGGAACTCCAAATGAGGCAACATATAGTGCAACCAAGTTTGCTCTTCAGGTAAATTATGAACTGTAGAAAAAAGTGTACTGTAGAAATATGCATTTAGCTCTATAAACGCAAGATTAAAAATTGAAATTCGACAAACGCCAGGGACATGCGATCCACCCACACGCCAAATTTGATTTGATTTCATAAACAATTCTGTGATTGGTAGCATTTTGAATTTTCATTATGCTATGCGGGCGTGCAAGATGGTATTTTCTAGAAAAATGGAAGTTTTTCAACCCTGATTTATGATAATTAATGCTAATTTATATTGACATAATTTGTCTTGTTCGGAAAATTCAAAAGCATTGGTAACGGCCGGTTTATTGGGCTTTCAGAAAAGGTATAGGTTTCGCAACAGTTATGGATATTTCCCGAGATATCAATAGAACAAAGTGGATGTTTTTCAGCCGGACAGGAAAGAGTTAAACATTCTCCACTTCATATACAGGGTGTCCCAAAAAAAAGGCTACCTTTTCAAATTCAAATTAGCATGTTAATTCAAGCAACCTATTGTAGTTCTTTGAAATTCATTATCGCTTTTGAACTACGAATGCGTAAAAACACACAGTTTTATACACATGGGATATTAAACACAATAGGTTGTTTGAATTAACACGCTCATTTGAGTTTGAAAAGGTAGCCTTTTTTGGGACACTCTGTATAGGTAGGTACACAATACTTATTAAATTTTGTTGGAATTATTACTTCTCATGAAAATCAAATGTCTCCATCATTAGGTTATTATATTATGCAGCTTCTCTTCCACAATTTGCATGAAAATCAGGTGTGTAATACAGTGGTACTGTATCTTTTACAGGGTTTTTTTGATTCTCTTCGCTATGAAGTATTTAACAAAGGAATCAAAATCACCACAGTCCTCCCTGGTCCAGTCAAATCAGCCATAGTGGAGAATGCTTACACAGAAGATCTGACAAAGGTGTGCAAATCATGTCCCATCCATTTTATTATCACTGTATTTATAAATACTAAAAAAACTATAGTAATCATTCATTAAATACCATTATTATTTCAATATCCAAAATATGTATTTTAGACATTCAAGGATCAGGCTGCGAATGAACAACAATCACGACGTATGGACACTGAGACATGTACGAAGATTATGGTTACAGCCATTGCCAATGAACTTGAGGAAGTTTGGATCTCTACTTTTCCAGTGATGTTTTTCACATATTCTAGTGTATATTTCCCAACAATTACTCGTTGGTGAGTTTATTAATACTTGCCTGTTTATTTCATATTTTTAGATTGTTTAACATAAATAATTCATGTGCATTTTCCCACAAAATTACATGCTGTACTTACACAATGTATTATATAGTGCATGTAGTGCATATATAGTGTACAGTAAAAACCCGCGAGTAAGAACCTAGTTTTTGTGGGTACCGCGGTCAAAGGGTTCAACATCGAAATTACAACTGCGCAACTCAGATGCTAATTCGGAATTCGTCGGAAAATGTCGTCTCCATCGTTATTAGGCCATAAATATCGATCATCGAAGGATTCTTGTGTGTACAAACTACGGTAGAAAATCTCGTAAAACCTTAACTTGTCGACAAGTACAACGTACAAAGGTCGGGTCGTGTAAGTCGGGAACGCTCATGATCTTCGTGGTGTCGTCTGATCGAGTGCGTTATGGTTTTTGGCTTAATAATTCCCGGCGTGTCTTCAGTCAATTCTGATCGAGACTGTGCGTTTTTGGCTTTTCGGAGAAGTTTTCGACAATCCTCAAAACGTCTTGTCTTTCTTGAACTTGTGTAGTTTACATTAAAGGTAAGTTGTATCTTTCTCGTTTTCAGGTATTTCTGTAGGTATTTCTTTGATCATAAATTGATGTGCTTTGCTTCGCTCCTGACTGAGTAGCTATGTTTATACTGTCTGTGGCTGTTTTTGTTTTATATTTATTCGTCAAATTCAAATGTTGTACAGTATATCCATCTGTTTCAGGTGAGGAAGTCAGTCTAAATTAGGCGATAATGCTGGTAAACAGTGTATAGCAAAGTCATTGATCGTTAAATACATTACCGGTAAACATATTTATAATTGGAATTCGTCTGGCTTGAACAATATCTTGTTTCATGTGAAATATTGTTTGTATGGTTGCAATTAAAGGTTCAGTAAATAAAGATTTTTTGTTGTTAACTATGCTGCTGGCCCTTATGTTTGTCTAAAAATGCATTTACAAACTTATTTTTTGGTTTAGAAACCAACTATGAATGTTGCTTGTTAACAATTGATTGTTTCAGTGTTGACAATGTCAGACAATGGTCAAAAGCTCCCAAGTAATAATTTGTGCCAAGATTATGAACATCATTAAGATGATTTCAGCATTATAGAATGGTTCTTCTCTGCAGTAATTGTATTCAAGTTTCTGTGAAAATTTTTTTTGTTGTTGACAGATGTTCCTAACATTGTATTATAAATGAGAAAACTTGTGTCTTTTAATGCATGGATCAATTCTTCCTGTAATTATCCCCCCCCGGGCAATACCCCAGGGATTTGTATTTATTATCAAAGCTCATTGCAAATTCCCCACCCCTGGGACTTTGAAATTTGACAATTCCCCCAGGAAACAATACAAAAACACATGAGTTTTAACATCAAATAAATGTATAATTAGACAAATTTTAATATCAAATGTAAATTTAACTTAACCAGCAGCTCATTTCTGCTACTGCTTCCTTTCAAACCCCCCCCCCCCCCCCCCTAGTACGTTGATTTTCTGCAACTTTTTTTCGTCGCCATTTTGAATATGAATACTTTACTTTAGTTACCAGACTTCCAAGGGCGGGGCCCTTTCCCCACCCTATACCCCGGGCAAAAAATAATAAAACAATTCCCCACCCCCGGGATTTGATTTTCTGCATTGTCCCCGGGGTTGCCCGGGGGGGGGATGGTTACAGGAAGAATTGCTCCATGCATCAACCTGTGGTGAATCATTAACCGATGAATTATCCATGACATGTAATAATGGTAATGTATGTTTGTATTAAAAATGGATTTTATAAATGTATTAATTCTCTGCTGATTTAGTTAATTCTGCTGTTAGCTTACGAACAACAATAATGAAAAATAGCTTTTACACAACTATCGTATCTTATGCCATTCTCGAGTTATGACATACATTTCATGTAACTTGAGCTGTGATGTCACAAGATGGACAACAGCATTACATCAAAACTCAAAATCAGGCATATCTTCAGATTGGTTTGACTAAACCGGCTCAAACCAAATACCAAACCAGATAAAATAAAATAATACCAAACCAAATAAACCAAAATAAACCAAACCATGCAGACTTACTGAGTCAACAAGACTCTGCATTGAGATTGTTGTTATTAGGTTCCCATGGTAACATATTTTGTTCCCAGGCCACTACTTTGTATAGAAACAAAGTGTTCTACTTTTTGTTGTTGCAGTTACTGTTTTATTGTTTTAAACAGTATTGTTACATTGGAAATCATGAGAAAAGGATGTCAACTTCCTAAAACTAAATAAGTTGCTGTAAATGTTGTTGAAAACAAAGAATTGTTATAAAGGAAGAGAGTAATCTGGAAACTAATCCGTTACCATAGCAACCACATTAGAACCATTACAATGTTTAGTTTTCTTGATTGAGTAAGTCAGCAAGGTTTGAATCTATTTAGTTGAACCAGTCTGAAGATATGCCTGATTTTCAGTTTTGTTTTTATAATGCTGTGTCCAAATTGTGACATCACAGATCAAATTATATAAAGCGTATAATTAAACATAAAAAGCCATTTTTCATTATTTTAAGTGTTCTTTCAAATACAGTAAAAAAAAACTGGAGCGAATTTTCATTTCATAGACACTTTAAAGGCACCACATCAATATAATGATAAAGAGCCTCCATGGCAGTGATTCCATAGTGGAGATAAATGCCCCAGTATAAACGAATAATACTAATATTTCAGTTAGTATTACAGATTTGGATATTTCAGTTTTGGTCACACCCCAATCCCATGCTCATTACTCATTGACAAGGCTGATCCATTAATGTTCCATGCGGTACCCACATGTTCGCATTGCGGACCTATTTTTAAGAACCTGTTAGGCTAACATTTTCCAGTTATACCCTTTCTATACAAGAACCTGTTTAGCCTAAAATTTGAAACATGTTCTTATTTTCTAAAATCTATATAAAAAGATTTGTACACTTGGGTGAATAAGATACAGATCAACATTTTTGGAGACTCAGGTGCCTTATTACTCCAATTTAATACAATGTAAATGCCAATGTTGAAAATCAAATAGAATTGTTATTGTTGTAATTACACATAAATACTATAACTGTATATATATTGTTTATACAGTATCTCCATGGCTACACATCAGCATATGGAAGAGTCTGTTTTTTTCATGAATTTCTTTATAAATACTTTATACATGGTATGCAGATGTTATATTATAAGGAATACAGGCTGAATACCACTAAATTCTATTAGCTACAATGTATTTTTTTCTTTAGAAAGTAAGAACCTATTTAAGAACGTAAATAGCTTCAATTTGTGCTAAGTACCATTTATATAAGAACCTGTTTAGGCTAACTTGGGAAAACGCAGGTTCTTACTCGCGGGTTTTTACTGTAATAAGGCATTTTCAGGCTGTTCACAACTTTGACAAAATTGATATAATGCATCTTTTCTAGGTTTGGAAACAGGTATGCTATGGCAGCTATAGAGAAGATAAGATCTAAAGGTAATAATTATTATATAAAATATTTTTTGTCTAAATGATAGCATTGGAATGTTGCAAGTTTTCTTAAAAAATACTTATTTTTTTGCAGAGAAGAAACACCAATAGATACATGTACATCATCTCCCAAAGAACCAAGAATCCTTCATGTTTTCACATTTCAACATACAGTATTACTCACTAGTATAATAGAGTGTAACTTAATTAGAAAAATTATCTGAGTCTCAAGAAACATAGGAGATCATGTTGTGCAATATACTTTTGTTAGTACGTTTTGACAGGTTTATAACTGTGTGTGAGCTACTGGAAAATGCATTACTTTAATATGTATACATGTATCTCATCAGCTTTAAACTGTTTACACTGTAATTAAAATAGATAATTTTACAAATCATCACTACAGGTACAATAACAATTCAGTAATATTTTGTGAAACCTACAGTAGATAACTACAGCAGACCATATTGAATATGTGTAGCAGTACGAAGATGAGAGACTTCGACAGCAAATCTTAACATGTACACGCGAACTTTATTCCCAAACTTTCGCAAATTGGCTTTACAGAGGGAATGACGAATTGAACGTAACTAACTAACCGATAACAACAAAACGTTTCTTGTACGTATATCCGCGCCCACAGTTCTTACAGACCGTTCTATACATACTTGGTGTACATGTAATTGTCTAGTTTGTCCTGTCCTACTACACATTTCCCCCTCAGAGGGAACTTCGTCGCGAAGTTCGACTAATCGCCTAGCCACGCACAAAATACATTTTGTATTGCCAACTGATTGTCCTGTGTGCCCAGGCTGTGTTGCAGATAAAACGGTCAGGTGGTCGCGTGATGCGGCCGGACCGGGTGGTCTCATGTCCAGCTGAGCTATAGGGTCCAGGTGGGTGTCGGCATTCTTCGCTAATATGGCTTATATGCCGATCTCGAGTGTGTGTTTCTGAGGCTGTTTGTGGCTGTACTTCGTGTGGTACGTGGTAGGGAAGGAGCAAATTCCCGCGGTGCAGTGTACGTTCTTTGCCAGTGCCTTCCTGTTGGACGACATACACCGGTAAGCCCCCAACTTTCCGAATTACTTGATAAGGTATGTCTTCCCATCGATCCTTGAGCTTGCTCTTTCCTCGTAGGCTGAGTTTCCGCACAAGCACGCAGTCTCCAGGAAAGATACCAGCGGGGCTCGGCTTAACAGCAGGCATCTTCCTGTTGGCTTCTGCTTTCTTATGTGCATTCTGTGATGCAAGTCCATGAGCGTGGTACAGCCCTGCCCGCAGATTCTCTACATAAGATGAATAAGGCTTTGTCTCTCCTTTGCAGAAGTTGGTTCTCATGGCGACATCGATTGGTAGGCGTGGCAGGCGACCAAACATTGAGAAAATAAGGGGAGTATCCAGTTGACGAATGTTTAGTGCAGTTGTAGGCGTGAACTAGTGGAGCAACATAATCAGGCCAATCTTTCTTCTTATCACCCTCCAGAGTGCCCAACATTCCAAGCAGTGTTCTGTTGAAACGTTCTGTTTGCCCATTTCCATGGGGATGGTAGGGGGTCGTTCGTGTCTTCTTGATACCTGCCATCTCGCACAGATCCTTGATGATCTTGGACTCAAAGTCACGACCTTGGTCAGACTGTACTCGTTGGGGAAAACCAAAGTTCACCAGTATTTTCTCCCATAACAACTTGGCAACGATGGGAGCCTTTTGATTGCGAGTTGGGAAAGCCCAGGAGAATTTGGTAAAACTGTCGGTCACCACCAACACATGTTCACAACCGCCCTTACCTTTCTCCAGGGACAAGAAATAGGTTCTGAAACGATGATAGGGACCAAGGGTGCCTTGGGTGGGTCCAAAGCTTTTCTTTTGATGCACCGCTCACAATTCTGGATGTGTGTATCCACATCTCGTGCCATACTGGGCCAACAGAAGCGGGCACGCAGTAGGTCTAAGGTTTTGTCTCTGCCAAGGAGACCCATATCATCGTGGAGGCCATGGAGTACTTGAGCTCGCATTGCCGCAGGCAAAACCAACTGGAGCTTCTCAGCGCCTTCGACCATCCGCCGTCTGTACAGGATACCAGCTTGCACGACCAAGCGAGCGAGCTCTCGGAACATCCAAGACACTTCAGGGGTGTTGGCTTTGAGCTTGTCAAGTGACTGGTTCTTATTTAGTAGGCCTAGAACACAGCTGATGGCAGGGTCTTCATGTTGGAGATGTGGCCAATTAACAGGTGGGGTGCACTCGTGACTATCTATTGCGGTGTTGTCCACTGCTTGGGGAAACATACTGACAGCTGTAACCACGGACTCAGGGAAGGCATCACCATTGAATGGTTCACTCACTCGGTGATATTGACAGATAGCTTGAAATGCCTCGCGGGAACAGAAGTTGGATTCTACTTCTGTAAACGAAGATAACCTGTTCAGAAACGGCTTGATATAATCTTCATCTAGTACAGGTCTAGCATCTGGATCGTCTTGGTGAGGCATACGTGAGAGGCCATCAGCATCTCCATGAACTTTTCCAGTTCTGTATGTGATTGTAAAATCAAATGGTGCCAAACTCGAGAGCCAACGATGGTCTGTAGCTGATAACTTGGCTGATGTTGTCAGATACGTAAGCGGGTTACTGTCAGTCACCACATGGAACTGGTGACCATACAGATAGGACCTGAACGTTTCGGTGACAGCCCACTTTAGCGCCAAGAACTCTCGGCGGTATGCGGAGTACTTTCTCTCTGCATCGTTCAAGGTTCTACTTCCGTACGAAATGACACGGAATTTGCCATCTTGCACTTGGTAGAGAGCGGCACCGACACCATCTCCTGATGCATCGGTGTGTAGGGTAAATGGTAAACCAAAATCAGGATACGCTAGGATGGGAGGTGATGCTAACTTGTGGATTGGGGTTTCAAAGGCTATTTGAGCGGCTTCTGTCCACTGAAACTGGGTTCGTACTTTCTTTTGCAGACCTTTCTTTGTGTTTTGGGCGACAAGTTTGTGCAAAGGTTTTGCAATGTTTGCAAACCCTTTCACTGGAAGTTCGAACTTAGGAAGGGTACATCTTGTCCAGCAGCGCCAACAACACGGACTAACCCATCCACTGGTCTCAACGGCCGATTAGATAAATGCTGTTGGTAGAAACATTGCGAAACTGAAGTCACTTGACTGCCAGGGATGGCCATCTATGTATGCAACACACTCGTTCGCTTCTCCGATTATAGAGTTTAAAACAGGTGTCGCATCAGGGTGGGGCTCTGGCTGGTTCACTGCCTCTGGCTGCCCCGCGACAGAGGTGCTAAGTCGTTTCCAGAAAGTTGATGGTTATTCGAGGCGATAGGGGCATTCCTGCATCCTCTGCGTACATGTCCCTTCTGCCCACGACGGAAACACGTTGGAAGCTGTCTTCGCTGCTGTTCGTTTGGCCTCCCGTAGTTCGATGTTCTAGTTTCGTCATCGGGAAGACTGTTCCCTGCTCTGGGTGGGTTGTTAGTAAAAGGCTGCATGGCTTGCCTTACTTCCCTTGCCATTGCAGAACACACATCTGCAAGCCATTCTGGTGGACCGGAATTTTGGTTATTTGGTACAGGTATCTCGGACGCTTGGTTGTTTTGTCGCGCTACTCGCCGGGGGTCCTGGGACGGAGTTGCCTCTTTCTCGCCGTAGCACGCTGCTACGATCAGGTCTGCAAACGTCTTGCACGAGTCTTTTTTGTGTCTGGCTTTATCTTTGACGGTTTCTTTAAGTCCTTGCCAGAACAGGAGTCGTCTCAGAGAGTATTGGAGTCTCAGGAGTCTCATTGGAATCTCAGGAGTCGTCTCGTCAGGCGGTCGACCGCCTCTTCGTCTGGTAAAAGCTCAGCGCCATGATTCTTGGCCTGTCGTATCTTATTATCTAAACGGGAGGCGAACGCAGAGACTTCTTCTCGTTCTTGCTGGCGCAACGTGTATGCCTGGGAGAGGAGCTCATCTCCAACTGCGGCTCCATCGTCACCGTAGAACTGGTCTAGTTGCTGTAGGATTTGTTCTACAGATGTTCCAGGTCCGAAACCAACGATTTTATTTTTGGCTTCGCCTTGAAGCGATTTCCAGATCTGCTCCCCGATCACTTCCTGCGCGTGAAGTCCTTCTTGGATGGCGCTACGAACTTCAAATCGCCATACACGGTAAGCGACGCCTTTGCTTCTCTCAAGGGCGGCGGAAGCGGGGGCAGTGGGGGCAGCCGCCCCCACGAAACCTAAAGTGTGGGGGCATCGCCCCCACGATTGAGGGATATAAGGCTGGGCCTTATACTCACAATTTATTGATTATTATCATTCCATGACCAGCGGAAAACCGCTCAAATATATCAGTTCAAGATGGCCAATGGTGCAGCATTCTAATAATATTCGACAGTCGTATGAAGAGAAAAGGCCAAGGACGAGATATTTTATCTTACTTTATTTCCAAAGAAAAACGTCTGGAAAGCGGAGATTCTATTAGTATAGATCCTGATTAGATAGATAAACTTTATTTAAACACGTTGACCCTGTCAACCTAAGCTGATTTCCACGGGGGACGTGTGTAAAATATCTTTACATAACTATATAAAAGTAGGTTTAACGAGAACACAATCTAACTATTTACAATGAACTAAAAAAAAAAAGGTAATTAAGCTATTTACAGGAAATCCTCTATATACATGCATGTACTTTATTGTACTTTTGTCTTTTCAAATGTCAATGCAGGTAGCGATTTTTTTTTGAAAAGAGTTAAGGGAGGTACTACTCCTAATTTCTCTTGGAATTGAATTCCAAAGGAATGCACCATCGTACATAAAACTTTTTTCATATTATTTGTACGTGGTTTTGGTAAGTGAAGACCACTTGAAATATCCCGGAGGTTATAGTTTGTTAATTCACTTTTATACGAAAACAGATTAGTGAGTGAATTTGGACCCACATTATTTAAAAGTTTATACATAATTTTCGCCTTAGTTTTTTTCCTATCAGCCTTAAGAGGTTCCCAGCTTAGCTCACCTAAGGCAATAGAATGATCAACATCATTGCTAAGATTGGTGATGATTCTGGCCGCTCTATTCTGAAGTTTTTGCAATCTTTTTGATTGTGTTTTACCAAATACATCCCATACTTCACAGCAGTATTTGAAATAGGGGTATATAAGTGCATTGTATACAGAGAGAAGTGTTTCTCTGTCAGCAAAATCTTTTAAACGCCGAAGGGCAGAGATTCCAGCTGTTACCTTTTTGCAAATATTTTCAGTGTTACTATTCCAAGATAAGCACTGGTCAATTATTACTCCTAAGCTTTTACACTCTTGGATCTGTTTAATGGGTTTGTTATCAATTTTAATGTTTAGATGAAAATCTGCAGTACCTTTAATCATTGGTTTTGAGCCAATCAGCATAAATTCTGTCTTAGCTTTTTATTTATTTACTGCATTTTCAAGTTCACTTATAGACGGGCCTGCAGCTGTTAAATTTGTATCATCAGCAAATAGTCGAGGCTTTGTATTGTTTAGACATTGAGGCAGATCGTTAATATATAACAAAAAGAAGAGTGGTCCTAGAATAGAGCCTTGAGGTACCCCACAACTGATTCTGACAGCGATTTGGAGTCTAACCGTATGTATCTTCGTTTTTAAATGCTTAAATGGCTTGGTACCTAGTAATATAAGCGAACTTCTTATACAAAATCATAACATTCATAGCCATAATACAAGGAGGAAAAAAGACCTACATCTTCCAAAAATCAAACGCGAACTTGGCAAAAGAACTCTTAGTTTTAATGGACCTTTAATGTATAATAAATTGCCCACTAAAGTAAAAGAGGCATCTTTACTTTCTAGTTTTAAGACTCAAATTAAGAAATATTTATATAATTGACACTTTTTAACTTTTAATTTTCTTATATAATTTTATAGTCTATAATTTACATTTTGTCTGAGTTATATCTTTTGATATACACACTGTAAAAAACGACCGGTTGAAACAACCGTTTAAATTGGTTGCAACCAATTCAAAACGGTTGAAATAACCAAACGAATTGGTTACAACCATATATAAATTGGTTATTTAAACCAATTGTTAATTGGTCACAACCAATTGTTAATTGGTCACAAGTGCATGAGAACAAAATAACCAAATTGTTTTATGTTACGACCGATTTAAATTGGTCGAATTTGTTAAATGGCTTCGTGGATAATATATTTAACTTCCACTCGCGCCTTCGCCACCTTGACGAATACTCGCTTTCGAACTGTCGAAAATCTATTCCGTTGAAGTTTGTTGACATATGGAGTCCCGCACGTTTGAAATATCACACATGCGCAGAACGGACTGGACGGATTTAATTAATGTAAAATAACACAGTGTAAGTTAGCCCAGTGTAAGTTAGTCCTAACACTAAGAACCGAAGTGTTTTTACAAAACTGCTAGCATGGCACATTACATTTGATTTGCAGTGATTTGATTTTTGTTAAACTAGCATTTTTTATATTTTCATAAAATTTGGGTTTAATAATTAATACAATATAACCAAATAAAAACTTTAATGCGAACATAAAGCGAACAAGGCAAGCAAACCGGGAGCGGAGATAAGACCCTGGGTACGAGGTTCGCCAGCCCCCCACGATGCTCCGATGAATAGGATATATTTTATTTTATGGTTATGACAAGAGTTTTTATTTGGATTATGGTTAGGGTTTTTGTTCTTGTAAAGCTTCTGAATCTCGAGAAAATAACCTTGATGTGTCTATGACGTGGTCTGTGTCCACTGTGTACACAAAGATGCCAATTAAAATTGATTTGCAATCACTTGGTTTTTGTTAAACTAGCATTTTTCCTAAAATTTGTATTTAATAATTAATACAATATAACAAAATAAAAACTTTAAATCTAACATAAAACGAACAACGCGAAAAGCGTGAATCCCCAACCTCGTACCCAGGGTCTTAGCTCCGCTCCCCACGATGCTTGTGAGACCTCAAAGAATCATGGGATACAATACACCACGCGGCCATTTCGAAATGTTCGAACACGAACTTGGAGTTTCTTGGTCTTTGATCGTTATATTTCGATATTTAATTTGAATTTCTTGGCTGTATTTTGTGATGGTTTTCAAAAGGACTCGTTGCTTTCCGAATCATGGGCTGTAGACGAAGATTGTCGTCAGAATTTTGAAGGTACGTCTGTAAGTCACATTCAGTTTAATCATTTTATATTTGTATCATTTGAGTCCGAGTCAGCAACTAGCTATTAGATAAGCTGTTTAATAATGCGCATTTATTTATTCCCTGTTCTTATTCAATTATTTGTTTTCATACGTATTGTAATCAAAGGATTGGATGGTTATTTCAGAGGTTAATAATTGAGTTGTGTTTGCCTTTATGTTCGGCTGACAATTTGGTTTGAATCACACTTAAAGTTTGAGATAAATACTCATATTTTGACGTAGATAGTTGTTATATTTTCGATATAGCGAAGGCTTTACTATCAGCTTAACATACTTTGAAATTATTTATATCAAAGTTCGCAATATTGGCATTGCCAATTCAATTGGTAAGTTTGTTTTTCTCATGCAAGCCATACTGCTTCTAGTTTCTACTGGTCCATACAAGTCTGTTATAGGTGACATCAAGAAAATATTATTGGCATATTGCACAGTTTGTAGTTACTTCATACATCATGTGTGTTCATATACTATAATACCTTTACTGTATCATCAGCATCTCACTCTAGCATGAGTGTTGAGCAAAGTTGTAAAGGTTTTGCTGTGCAAGTGTGTTAAGTTGTCAATACTCAGAAAAACTCTGAGCACCAGACAGGATTCGAACCCGTAACCTTCTGAACGCTAGACAGATGCGCTCTAACCATTGATCCACTGGAACTCAGATGGCAGAGCAAGGTTAATTACGGTATTTAAACCCTGGGACGAGTCTTGCCGTTATCTCAAATACTTATTGGACTACAAGTCGTTGTTGTGACAGTCAATTTCCAGTTAAAGTTAGGTAGTTGCAGCTTGATGTTTGTAAAGTTGTAAAGGTTTTGCTGTGCAAGCTGTGTTAAGTTGTCAATACTCAGAAAAACAACAAGTAGTCCAACAAGTATTTGTGATAACGGCAAGACTCGTACCAGGGTTTAAATACCGTAATTAACCTTGCTCTGCCGTCTGAGTTACAGTGCCTCAATGGTTAGAGCATCTGTCTAGCGTTCAGAAGGTTACAGGTTCGAGTCCTGTCTGGTGATCAGAGTATTGACAACTTAACACAGCTTGCACAGCAAAACCTTTAAAACTTTACAAACATCAAGCTGCAACTACCTAACTTTACTAACAAAATATGAGCAGTTAAATGTATGTGATATGCCAGGTGTAAGTATAATCACAATTTTAGTTATATAAATTGCATATTACAATGGGGCAAGAACTGAACGCCACTCAGTTCTATGGATTCTACTGTATGTCTGATTGTTTTAGTTCCTGCCCAATCTCCATAAACAACTTTTTATTGTTTATCTTTTCTGGCAAATGTGAACATTTATTAACCTCGACAAATTATATTCCTCGAAGCTTAATAGGGCAGCAGCTTATACATAATTTTTATTTTAAATATTTTTAGGACTTTAATATATTTTTATAATAGTTATCTATCAATTGTAAATTTAAGAGTTTAATTTTAAGATTTATCTGCTTAGGTTACTACTATTTATCTACTTAGGTTATTATTATTATTATTATTATTATTATTATTATTGTAGTTGTCTCAAGGGCACTTTAAGAACAATGCTCACAGAAATTTCATACAATGGTCCCAGCATGCACAATGCTTGAGTTACCATCCATGATTAAACTTACTCAACATAATACAATTCTTAACATTTTTAAAATTGACATTTAAAGCATTTATTTACTAACATATAATATTGATTTCAGGATTTTCTTGACTTAATTCAACAGTCCCCATATGAGATAGCCAAACAAGTATGTGCTTTATTTGGGAACTTCCTGTGATTATCATACATGACAGAAAAAAGAAAATAAAGACATTCTGCTTTATACCGTGTGAAAGTCCTCTTTATAATTGGTTAGTATCTAATGTATTGTGAAATTTGAATTTCTGTATTACATTTTTGCATATTGTGTTACATGACAGTCATGTCCTAATTAGCTCTGGAAGATGCCATTTAGTAGAAGGGTTAAAGTGCCTGTGCGGGTTTTACATATTCGTAATCTTTGGGTTCTACCAAAAAGAAATGTAGTACAGGTATATCTTGTTGTTCGAAAATTGCATCTTCATGCATTTCCCCCTAAAGTTCACAGGAAGTGACGTCAACACAGGGACACATAATATTTTGCGGTGTTATTCAACAGTGAATGTTATTGAGTGAATTTTGTCTAAACAGGCTGTTTAAAGTTCAAAGCCAAACTTTCGCTGTATTTCATTGCTGAATCACTCTGCAAAATATCGCGTGTCCCTGTGTTGACGTCACTTCTTGTGAACTTTAGCAGGGGAAAAGGGCATGAAGATGAAATTTGCAAATGACAAGATATATTATAATTTTTCTCATGAGAATCCAAAGATCATAAATATGTAAAATCCCCACAGGCTGGATAGACACTTTAACAGCTCTGTGACATCTCATACCGTATACATCCACAATAGATCCTAAATTATATTTTGTGGTAAATGACTGTCTAGTCAAATGACTGTCTAGTCAAATGACTATACCCTACCTAAAGGATAAAATGCCTTTACTAATGAGTAGCTAGCTGCCTTAAGACACTGCAAATTTGCCCTCACCACCACTAGGCCTGTAGGGTCATCAGAGACTTCAAAAAGTTTATTTTTCTCATGCAAGCCATACTGTTTCTACTGACCTGTACAAGTCTGTTGTGTATGTTTTACAATATGAATGAGTTGACATTAATCAAGAAATTTTCAATATATTATTAGTTACCGGTAATACAAGGGTTGACAACTCTGTGACAACTCATAACTCCATAAAAATACAAGTTGGTATGGGCTAACTAAGTAGCCACAATAGATTCTGAATTATCTTTAATTAGCATTGTTATTAAAATTGCAATAATTTGAACCTGTGGCAAATGACTACCAAGTTATAGCTGATATTAAACATGTGAAAAGGAAATTTGAAATGGCCCTGACATTGTCTGGTCTGTTCTGGTCATTGTAATATGTTAATTTATTATGTGCCAAACTGCACGATTAGGATGTTAAATTAAATAGCATTAAACATTTGGTCACTTGTAGACACTAAGACAGTATGTCTCTACAGGAAGGATATTTGCTAAAATCCTGCTCTCCCTTGAAATATTTGATTTTTATATTACATTAACCAGTAAAGCAATCATGCATCAAAATGCTGCCATGCAGTTGGTGTCAAGAACTTTTTACATATTTAACATCAGCAAATGACCCCTTTGGGGGTTAGGCCTAACTAGGTTTGCCACAGGTTCAAATGCAATTTTAGTGACAATGCTAATTAAAGTGCCTATAACATCTGGGGATTTAACATATTTGTAATCTGTGGATTCTCCTGAGATAAATTGTAATAATAATAAGTGAATTGCTTTATATTTACAACTGTTTAAAAAGGTCTTAAAAAAGGTTATATTGAAAAAGTTTACAAACAAATAATAGAATACCGGGGGACTGGAACCGGTTTACAATTAGAAACAAAATTTACTAAAGTTTAACATAGAACTTAGTCAAGATGTAATTAAGTCATTTATGTATCTCGTCATGGCGGGAAAAAATCTGCGGTTATAACGGTCAGTATTGCATTGGTAAAGAGAAAGTCGATCAACACTACCACGTAATTTTCGGCCATGTGCTTCATATGTCGTCGGTGGAATCAAAGTAGCCAAAGGAGAAGATGGTGTCGATTGTATTTTTTTAAAAGTTTTGAGGGGCAGCTTTTGTCTGTTATCAGAAAGACGTGGTAATATATCTTGTCAGCTGAAAATTTCATCTTCATAGACCGTTTTGCTGTTAAAGTTGACGGAAAGACGTCATCGGGAATCTGTCTACATGAAAACATCTTTACAGATGCCCGATTTGACGTCATTTCCGTCAACTTTAAGGTCTATGAAGATGAAAATTTCAGCTGACAAGATATATTACAATTTATCTCACGAGAATCCATAGATTACAAATATGTTAAATCCCCACATACGTTATAGGCACTTTAAAGATAATTTAGGATCTATTGTGGCTGCTTAGGTAGCCCATACCAACTGATATATTTCTGGTTTTATGATTTGTCACAGTAATGTAATATGCAAGTTACAGTAGCTAGTTTTGTGCCAAATTGTAACCATTTACTGCACAATTGGGATGTAAAATTAATAACATTAAATATTTGGTAACCTGTAGACAGTGTTTTCTACAGGAAGGATATTGGCTAAAATCCTGCTCTCCCTGGAAGATTTGATTTTCTATATCTATGCAATGATAATTTAAAAACCAAAGCAATCATTATAAGCATTGATGTATACTTATGTAGGATATTTAATGAATCTTTGTATGGTAATTTTTATGTAAAGGATACATTCTATTGGCTTTTCTGTCAGAAAAATATTTATTGATTATTCCTATTGTAACACTGCAAAGTTATTTCTTAGTATAAATGTAAGTTTTATACTTGTAAATAACTCTGCTTCATTTGATGAAACAGATAATATTCCTACTGGATGGTGATAAGCTGTGTCCTGCTATATATATATTTTTACATTATATTTTACTTGCAGAGTTTCCACCTCTGCAAACTCTCTGAAAATTCTATTACTGTAAAAGTACAATATAAGGTGCTTACAGCTAAACTTAATCTTAATTGATTTTTTTACTCTTGTGTTGTAGAGTGATACCGACATTGACATTTTGAGTAAAGTGAAGGATTTTTCATCTCCAAAACCCCTCTCAACTGGAGATATAGAAGACACTATATCCACGTCACTCATTGCAGAAGGATGGTGGTCATCAAATTTAAGAATCAAAACATTCTAAATAGTAGAGTGCTGTGTATGCAGAATTTTGGATACATAGCAAAGTGAAAAGGTAGTAAACTGTAAACAAAATACTAACATTTCGAGTGTAGCCTTTCGTCAGTCTTACTTATAGTAATATCCGAGTAATGATATCATATATAAGAGTCTTACTCTGACGAAGGACTCCGCTCGAAACGTCAGTATTTCGTAACTAAAATCCTTGGCATTTTACCACCTTTTCACTTTGCAAACATTTTAAATGCTGTTTTATGTTTATTGTCGGTATTTTACGCCTTTGATGCAGAATATTCCAACACTAATCAAGCATACAAACCAGTATCCCAAAGGAACTACCTGCAGTCATAGCGAAATCATATGGGTATAGAAAACTTTTTATCCAAGTTGTGAACTATATTAGCTATTATATTATATGACTTTACTATTATAAGACGATTACATTATTTTAAGATTGCTAAATAAATTATTTGTTGTTATTTGCTTATACTAACTTTATTTTGCACCATACAACTTTAGTCAAGATTAAAATTGGTTAAGGTTAAATTGATAGATTCAACCAATTTACGAATTGGTTGAATCTACCAATTTATTTCCAACCGATTTAAATCGGTTAAAAATCCGATATTCAACCGATTTTAATCGGTTATCTCAGATTCATGCATGTAACCAATAATTATAGGTTGAAACAACCAATATTTATTAGGTTGTAACAACCGATATTATTAGGTTAAAACAACCTAAACTATTTCGGTTGAAACAACCTAATTTTAACTGGTTCTCTCAGATTCACCCAGGTAACTGTTTTTTTTTGGTTGTTTCAACCGGTCATTTTTTACAGTGCAGTATGTAACTAATATTATGTAACTTAAACACAGGTCCCTTATGAATACCAGTCTTGTAACTGAAGAGGCAAACCTGTTTAAATAAAGTTATCCTATCCTAACCGAAACGATGAGAGTGCATTGGAGACAAACTTGGAAAGTCAGTCCAGTACTTCAAGAAGTACTGACCTGCAGTAAGTAAATTTGGCCTTACCGCTTACACAAGTATTACGTAGTTACTAGTTAGAAACTTAGTTTACTTAGACATAATTTGTTTGTCTTTGTAGGACTCAGGAGTCTCAAGGCTCAGATAAACCTTTTTTGTGCACGGCTGAGTGCTGTAGAAATCCAGCCGGCCCGTATCAGCCGTCTGCAATGGCAATAGTAGAGTCTATGCGCCAACAAGTTGGTAGCAAGAAGGAAACTCGCACTTTGAACACTAGTTGGTATAGAGATTATCGCTGGATTAATGTGTGTATTACTAAAAAAGAGTGTTTTGCTACTATTGTTTACAGTGCTACCAAAATGGTGGGCTACATTTCACAAAAAAGTATGACAGTGCATTCATGCAAGATGGGTTTCAAAACTGGAAGAAAGGACCCGAGCGTCTTGAACGACATGAAAAGAGCGAATGTCACCGGGAAGCTTTACACAAACTAAACAGTTTTCAAGGTCCAAGTGTAATTACACAACTCAACTCTGAAGCCAGGCGTACCCAAGCTATACATAGGAGTATGCTGATTAAACAACTCTCTAGCCTAAAATACTTGCTAAGGCAAGGACTATCCATTCGTGGACACACAGAGGGCGAAGGAAATCTTATTCAACTATTGCAGCTTCAAAGTGACGATTGTGCTGAAATGAAGCAGTGGCTTCTAAGCAATAAGTACTTGTCCCATGATATAGTGAATGAATTGATTATATTAATGGGAAATACCCTACTACGTCAACTTCTAGCAAAGATACGAGCTGTTGGATGGTTCTCGATAATGGCTGATGAACCAAAGGACATGTCGAATAACGAACAAATGACAGTCATAATTCGCTGGGTGGATGCAAGTTATGATATCCATGAAGATCTAATTGGCATGGTCCATGTCCCGGAGACAACATCTCATGCATTGACTGCTGTTATTCAGGATGTACTGACGCGTTGCATTCTTCCATTAAACCTTTGCAGAGGTCAGGCTTTTGATGGTGCAGCTAATATGATGGGCCAGTTATCAGGGTTGGCAAAGCGACTACAGGACGAAGAGCCTGCTGCCATCAAAGTTCACTGTCTAGCTCACAGTTTAAATCTCTGCTTACAGGACACAGCAAAAGAATGCCAGCCAATCAGGAATGCTCTTGACACCGTCATGGAATTATCGATCACCCAAGCGTTCTCTTATATTTCAACAATGTAAGGAAGAGCTGTCAGACCTCTCTGCCCAACTCGATGGATAGTGAGGGGTGGAGCAATCAATGCTGTATTGAAAAACTATTCTCCTCTCTTCCAAGCACTACAAACTATTGCTGACACATCATACGATCATGGTCGAAGAGCCAATGGGCTTCTCACACAACTGGAGAAGTTTGATACCTATTTTGGTTTGAAGTTGTCGTACCTGATATTCAGTTGCACCGAACAGACTTCGATCAACCTTCAACACAAGGACACATCAGTGCAAGAGGCTCTCAGTTGTGCTGAGGTCGCAAGAAATTACCTCAAGCGACTGAGGAGTGATGATTCATTTAGAGAGTTCTATGCACTTGTTGTGAGAGAGGCACAACAGTATACTGAAGAGCCTTCTTTACCTAGATGTCGGCGGCCACCTAGAAGGCTAGATGAAGGAGCTGCTCCTCACCGCTTTAGTGCACCAGAAGATTATTATCGATAGCTCTATTTTCAAGTGCTTGGCCTAGTTTCAGACGAAATTCTGCGCCGCTTCAGTCAAGAGTCTATGTCTGTTCCTAAGGGATTGGAAGAATTGCTGTTAAAGGCAGCTAACCAACAAGATATTGCTCAAGTGGTCATTCCCAACAACATCTCCCAAACGTATTCGAAAGATGTCAACTTTGAAAAGGCTGTTATACAATTACAAATGTTACCAGATCTTGTTAAATCCTTCAAACAGTCAAAGGAAGTTAAGGAACTTCGTATACTCAAGGTAACCAGCATGAGAACGATTGCTGATATTCTAAATGGGGTACCGATGGCAAAGGACGTGTTTTGTGAGGTGGACAAACTCCTTCGTATCTATTTTACAATACCTGTGACCACAGCGACTGCTGAAAGAAGCTTTTCTTGCCTTCGACGCATCAAGACCTACCTTAGATCAAGCATGACTGACGAGAGGCTGAACAATATCATCCTCCTACATGTCCACAAAGAAGAAACCGATCATCTTGACCTACAAGAAATTGCATCTATTTTTGGATCTACGAATGACAGAAGACTTTCATTCTTTGGTAGTTTTACATAATTGATCTTGTAACAATAAATGATCTTGTCAGTTATGGCGTGTTGTAAATAAGTAAATTTAATAAATTTATATTGTTTTCGCGAGAGACACGCGTGTCTTAATAGCTTGCATGACTATATAGGATGACAAATTAGGCCCAAAAACTAATGTTCAGGACGAATTAAGAGTACATTTGTGAAGAAAGATTAATATACATTATAGGAAGATTGTATTAAAAACGATTAAAACATCCACAATAATCAGTAAGAAAAGCTGTGCACATATGAAAGCTTGTGTAATTATAACGTAGAGTCTACGTACAGGTAGATCGTAAAATGCTGTTTCCGAGACTTGCTAATTCAAAAATTTTCCAGGGAGGCATGCCCCCGGACCCCCTAGTTTTCTTGGGCCTTACGGCCCTCGCCCCCCCGCCCTATATTTAAACTGTTCCGCCGCCCTTGGTTTCTCTCGTCACTGAAACCAAAGAAGGAGGAAAACTGTGGTCGCGTCAGGTACCGTACCATAGACGATGCGCAACAGGCTATCTCTAAGAACGACTCGATTGTCACGAACCTTGTTTTCCACACTTTCAGGTCAGCTTTGTAGTCGTTTTGATAGTTTTGAACGAGTTCTTCGATTTCTAGCGGACTTTCCTTTGAGCGTAGAATCTTGACGACGCGATTCTTCTCAATCTCGTACGATTCTTCCTTCGTCAGCTCCATCAGTCATTCACACAACGTGTACAGGTCAGGTGCTAGTTGAGTTCACTATGTCCGCTATCGGGCTCCAAAAGATGTAGCAGTACGAAGATGAGAGACTTCGACAGCAAATCTTAACATGTACACGCGAACTTTATTCCCAAACTTTCGCAAATTGGCTTTACAGAGGGAATGACGAATTGAACGTAACCTGAACTAACCGATAACAACAAAACGTTTCTTGTTCCGCGCCCACAGTTCTTACAGACCGTTCTATACATACTTGGTGTAATTGTCTAGTTTGTCCTGTCCTACTACATATACATAGGTCCTGATGAATATACTGCATAATCTAATGGCGGATCTGCAGCTTGGATAGTAAGATTTCTTAGCAGCACCGGATGGGCTTGAATACTGTCTCGTTCTTCATCATCATTAGTCAAATATAGCAATTCCATGGCAAGAGATGCCCATTGACAACAGATGGCTGCTCTGTTTAATGTTCCAGTATACAGTGCAAGTTCTTGTTTGGTCAAAATATGACTTGTATAAGCAAGGGGGAAAGGTTTTTAAGTATTGTATGTGTAAATACTTACTTGTTCCTTGCACAAAACCTTTAATATACAAGTACCTGTAAGCTATTATTTTCAAATGATTTGCAGTGTATTTTATTAGACTGTTGTTAAGATTTTTCATATTTTGACCACAATTAATGACATTTGTTGGATGTACATGTAGTAAGGAAGAAATTTTAATGACATTGTGATATGAACAACAGTTGGTTTTCTTACGTTTTCATGATCATAACCGATAGTGAACAAGTAAGGTTTTTCTTGTACAACTGCTTCATTCCAAGCAGACTTATCTTCTGTTCCAATGAACCAATTTTGTTTGTAATCAGATTCTCCACTAATTCCTCTTCATTGTCAATTCTGCCAAGAACAGCCTCATCATATGTGAGTTTAAATGCATACCTAAAACAAATATATAAGATCATAAAAATATAATGTACTGTAGTAACTGTGATTATATAAACTGGCATTTCTCAATATAAGGTTCCGTATGTAATTGTACTAATTTCAAAAAGGGTTTCAAAGATAAAGGAGATATTTTTTATTTAAATTAGTAGCATCGATCAAGGTGGCACAGTGGGTAGCACACTTGTCTTTCACCTCGCAACTCGGGTTCGATTTCTGCTCAGTGCAGTTATAAAGGTTAAAGTGAGAAGAGTGCTTCCAGTTTGACTCTACCAAAGTTTTCTCCGGGTACTCCGGTTTCCTCCTGTAATAACACTGGACCGATGAGGGTGGCCCTTACTGGACCTCTAGGGAGAACAGTTTAATGACTGATAGGGTTATCCAGTATAAATAAAAGTAACAAGTAATATTTGGCATTTCACTCGATTAGGAATATCGGAATGTCGATTAGGAATGTCTAGGAATATCGGGGGATCTGTGGTGCTGGATCAGAGATTACTTATCTGATCGCTCACAAATAACTAGTGTAAACGGTTGTAAATCTAAACCTATGCCTATAATGCGCCTCTTATCGGCTGCTTAGTTTTTAGCTCTCTCTGAATTCGACTTTGCTTGGTTCAATCAAACTCTGTAAAGGTCTTGTTCAGAATATCTTTTGATTAACGCGTGCTGTAAAACGAAGATGATGTCGTATTCGAGAAATACTCTACTATTACTAAGAAATTGTTGGAAAACGCTGAGGCATACGCTACCAAGTCAAGCTTCGTTGCTCAAGCCGCTTTCAAGACCTGTATGGCATAACTTGAAACTTCTCAATCTACTAGCGCCCAGAAGAGGCACACGTGGTGGAAAGAATCGCCGAATTTCACAAGCTACGATGAACATTCGAACTGTTATGTACCCTATTAGGAAAGACAATTTAAGACTTCGTGAAGCTGGCAGTAACAAGACAAACTTATTAAATATTCAAGTTGAAAAGCCGAGACAGATCGGAATTAATCTTGGATGCAATTTGCATACAAATCAGTGTACGTCCACTGTGATGTCTCCTGGGACTACAAGGTTAAAAATAACTCATTTAAATATTCGATCTCTACGGAATGTGGCTCATCTTATTCAGCTTCGTGAATTCGCTACAACCAGCAAGTTTGATGTGATCACAATCTCGGAGACATGGTTGAATTCGACTGTAACTAACAGCGAAATAAATATTGATGGCTATAAGCTGTACAGATTGGATCGACTACATAAGAGGGGCGGTGGAGTGTGCGCTTACATCCGTAAGGGTATTAAGACGTTCGTGATGAGCGATATTTCACAAATATCAGAGAATAACTTCCATCAGCTCTGGCTTAAACTTCAATGTAAAAAATTGAAGTCAGTTGTGATATGTGTGACATATCGCCCACCGGACTGCCCTGTGACTTGCTTCCAAGACCAGCTAAAGCCAAATTACATGCAAGCGTTGTCATTAGCCAAGCCGATCATCATTTTGGGTGACCTTAACTGTAACACCATGAAGAATAGCCCCGAGCGCAAGGCTTTTATTGATATCTCGTCTGAGTTGAATCTGACACAAGTTATCAACGCACCAACAAGAATCACACCTACGTGTCAGTCTCTCATTGATGTAATCTTGGTTACATCCCCAGACCTTGTACGTGATAGTGGCGTACTCCCTATCCCTATCAGTGATCATCTACCTGTTTTTATCGTGGTCAAGCTGAAGATTACTAAAGCTCCGCCCTGTTACATTACAGTCCGAAGTTATAAGAACTACGTACCTTCCTTGTTTACAGCTGACCTTGCCTCTAATTCAGACCGCCTCTTGACGATTTTTTCGGAAGATGACGTCAATGCTAAATTGAGAACGTTCAACGATGTTCTACAATCCACCCTAGATGCGCATGCTCCAGTCAGGACTATAAAGATCCGCAGCCGTCCCTGCCCGTATGTTACACTCGAAATGAAGGAGCTCATGCGTTCGAAGGATCGGTTACACGGTCGTTTCCAGCAGACGCGGGACAGCGCAGATTGGAACAATTACAAGGAGGCACGGAATAACATTAAAACTACCCTTAAACGCGCGGAGCAAGAATATGTGAGGAGTGAAGTCCAAACGCACAAAGACAATCCTGGTTCTTTGTGGAAGATAATTAACAGCAGCATTCCGTCGAAAGAAAAACAAGTTCACGTTTACAGTAAGGAGCCTAAACAGGTCGCTGACGAATTTAATGCGTTCTTCTCATCAGTTGGCAGGAGGGCTGCTGAAGCTGCTGCTTCTCTGGCCGTAGACAATGACAGCGATATGACTCTTCCATGTCACACATTTCCATCATGTAGAACTCCAGTTCTGGTAGAGGTGTTTAACTTTCGACCAGTTACCTGTACGGATGTTCAACGTATTATCCAAAATATGCCATCGAATAAGTCGCCCGAACCAGACAAGATAGGCATGCGTGTCATCAAAGACTGCCTCCCAGTCATCTTGGGACCACTTACGGACATTGTGAATTGTTCTCTCACCACTTCCATGTTTCCTAATGAATGGAAAGAGGCGGAGGTTATATCATTATTGAAAGAAGGAGACCATGAAATGGCTTCCATCAACCGTCCACTCTCGCTCCTTGTGGCTTCAAAGGTGTGTGAAAGGATAGCGCTCGAACAATTCAGTTCATATTTACTGAGGAACGACCATTTGACTTGCCATCAAAGTGGGAACAAAAAACATTATTCTACCGAGACATTGAACCTTCTCGTAACAGATTACATCCTGGAGGCGATGGACAAGAAACAGCTGACTGCACTAGTATTGTTGGACCTATCCAAAGCTTTCGATAGAATCAGCCACGCCATTTTGCTGAGGAAATTGAGTGCTGTAGGTGCTTCTGCTTGCGCTGTCGGATGGTTTCATAGCTACCTGTCTGACAGATCACAACGCGTCCGTATTGGATCAACGGTGTCTTCACCCCTCATCATCACCCATGGGGTACCGCAGGGAGCTATTTTATCTCCCTTACTTTTCTGTATCTATCTGAATGATCTACCATCTGCCCCCCAAGTCAGCCATCTGGAGTCCTATGTAGATGACTCTAAAGTGTTCATGTCGTTTCCAATAAAAAATATAGCCACTGCAAAAAAGAGCATAGAAGATGATCTCCACCGTGTCGCCACTTGGTGCTCACAGAACCAGCTCTTGATAAACCCTGATAAAACCAAGTTCCTCCTGGTGGGGACACGTCAACTGTTGCAAAGGCTTGATTGTGACATGACACTATCGTTCCTGGGAAAAGAGATCAAGCGCTCGCCAGCTGCCAAGGACTTGGGAGTCATAATTGATACACATTTATCATATGACGCCCATGTATCCAGTACGGTCTCCTCATGCATGGCAAAACTTTCCCAAATAAATCGTGTTAGGAAGTGTTTTCCCAGTGACACGTTACAGTTGATCATCTCAGCTTTAGTACTCAGTAAACTATTTTACTGCTCAACTGTTTGGTCGAACACGTCAGCTAATAATGTACGCAAACTTCAGGCAGTGCAGAACTTTGCCTGCAGAATAATCACGGACACTAAGAAGTACGAGCATATAACACCAGCATTAAAACAGTTAGGATGGTTACCGGTTAAGGAAGAGCTCTTGTATAGGGAATCTGTTATGACGTACAAATGTGTAAACGGGATGGCGCCACAATATAATAATAATAATAATAATTTATTTACTTATATAGCGCTATTTCCAAAATAATGCCCAATAGCGCTTCACAATGTAATCTAAGTGACTTATATATACTATATGTACTGATAATGTCAACAATATTGAAAACTCATAATAAAAACTAAACAGAGCTATGACCATCAAAAGCTTGCTTGAAAAGGTAAGTCTTGATTTGTGCTTTGAAGCTCAACAGAGAAGATGCCATTTTTATTTCCTGCGGCAGAGAGTTCCACAAAAAGGGTGCAGCACAGGAAAACGCCCGGAAACCATAGGTGCGAAGGTTATAATTACTTGGAACCAGTCTGTTTCCTTTAGACGATCGCAGGCTGCGCCTAGGTATATACATGTCAATTAGGTCAGCCACATATTTAGGGGCTAGACCATTTAGTGCTTTATATGTTAATAATAGTAGTTTATACATTATTCTATATTCTACTGGCAGCCAATGCAAGTCATATAAGACTGGCGTGATATGATCATATTTGCGGCTAAGCGTGACCACTCTCGCAGCAGCATTTTGTACTTTCTGCAACCGATCTATGAGGTAGCTCGGGAGTCCATATAAGACAGCATTGCAAAAATCTAGTCTGGACGCTACAAAAGCGTGCACTAAGGTTTCAGCAGATCGGCAGTTAAGATATTTTCGTATTCTACTTATGTTCCTTAAATGAAAGAATCCAGCTTTGCACATATTTGTAATATGTTGCTCCATAGACAGAGATGAGTCCATCAGAACACCAATGTTACAAGCTTGAAGACTTCCATACACTGTATCATCGCATACTGACAGGCACTGTAGAGGAGGAAGCGGACGGTGACGCACGTTCAACACGAGAAGCTCCGTTTTATCTCCATTGAGCTTGAGATTGTTCCAGGTCATCCACGCATCAATATCGCGTATACACGCTTCCATTCGAAGCTTCGCGGTATTCATATCTTCAGGATTATTCGACTTGAAGGTGATGTAGAGCTGTGTATCATCAGCGTAGAGATGGTAATTCATGTCATGAAGTCTGATGAGATCCCCAAGAGGCGCGATATACATGGAGAAAAGGATCGGCCCGAGAACACTTCCTTGAGGGACACCTGATGTAAGAAGTCGATCTGTAGATGAGCCACCTGGGATAATGACGGTCAGTTTTCTTCTGGATAGGTATGACTCATACCAATCATAGGCCTTTCCTGTGATTCCATATCTTGACCTAAGACGATGCAAAAGTATGTTGTGGTCCACTGTATCGAAGGCGGCTGATAGATCGAGTAACAGAAGAATAACGGAGTTCTGGCTGTCTAACGCTCGTAGGATGTCATTTTGAACTTTTAGCAGAGCTGTCTCTGTACTGTGATTGGTCTTGTACGCCGACTGGTAAAGCTCATCTAGATTATTGTCCGACACATGTAATATCTCTGTAATAAGTTAATTAGCCGTTCACATGTACACGATCGCAACACACGTAACCGTGCACTTCTACAAATCCCACTCCATAGAACTACCTCAGGACAACGAAGCTTCCGCTATAGAGCAGTTACAATCTGGAATAATTTAGAAAGTAGCCTTAAACAGGTTATATCAATGCACAGTTTTAAGAAGAACACGAAAAAGCAAATGTTTAATGAATTCTTAGTTTCTTAGACATTCCATCAAGCCGCGTTTTATATCAATTTTTAGAAGTAACATAATCTGTTCATATTTTAGATATCATATTTATAGAATACTGTATATAGTATTATTAACTAAATTTTTGCGTTTTATTACGTATACGAATGTAATTAGTTGTTGAAAAGCCCTTTGGGAAACTCCTAATAAAATATGTATGTATGTATGTATGCCTGTGAGTTTTGGTGTTCCTGAAGGATCGGTGCTAGGTCCCATCTTGTTTTCCTTATTCTGTAACTTGTCTGAAATCTGTGAAGACGACGAAGGGGACACATGTATGCTGACGACACTACAATATATGTAACTGGCAAGGATCCAGACTCAGTAGCCACCGACCTCAATAAAGTCTTGTGTAAATTACAAGACTGGTGCATCCAAAATCTTCTAAAAAAAACTGAGTTTGTACTATTAAGACGAGATACCTTTATTGGCCCTTTACAAGGAATTAAATTAGGGAGTAACTATATCAAACATGTTGAGTCATCTAGATGTCTTGGTATGGAAATTGACCATATATAGGTCTTTCTCGCAAAAACTTAATCTTCTAAGATCTCTTTATTTCTTACCTACCAATGCTAAGGCGGACTTCTACTTCAAGGTCATATTAATACCATAAATTACCTATGGCCTTGCCGCCTTGGCATATGGGGTTCATGCGGGAAAACCTTACATGACGAGCTAGAGAGGATTCATGTAAGGGCTGCCAAATCTATATATGGCTTAGAGTGGCATACACCAACAGAATTCGTCCTAAATAAAACGAAGTGGTACACAATCAAGGATATATATTCGCAGAGACTGTTACACCTGGCATTTAACTGTTATTATGGCAATTCTCCTATTGCATTACAATATTTATTTATTAAATTTAACAGTAACTACAACTTAAGAAGAAAACTGACATTAGTATTACCTAAGCTTAGATTAGACTACTCAAAGAGGTCTATTACTTATCAAGCAGCTTTTTATGGAACTCTTTGGACAATAACACAATATTTATAACCTCTTTCAATCACTTGAATGACAATAAATCTATCCTGGTACCGGACAAGAATAAAGTCTGATAAAGTGACGAGAATTCCACTTGCAAAGGAATCTTGAAATGCAGCTTGACAAACTTTGGGGACAAGCTGTTGATAAACCACTGACCCTTCACAACTGCTTGAATTTTGGGATGACAGAGATGACCACATACGTTTTGGTCTGGGAAAACCAACAAAAAATATTGGAAAACAAAATATAGTGGTGCTAATGGTGCAGACAATGCCACTGAAACAACAAGAATTAAAAACACAATGGGGAACAAAGCAGAGGACATAATCAATGTTAGAACAGTTGCTTTGTGTCTTTGTTTAGGTTCAGTCCAAGATGTGATGAACATAGTTAGCATAAATTTCGCTTTTTCAAATAAATCATTCACTCAACTACAAACAATACCAATCAACATAAGTTGCAGACCAATCCCTAGACTGCATTCCACCATTCACTCCCAAGGTATTACACCATGTTATTATGCAAAGTGTAGTTCAATGAGCGACTTCAGCGTATTGTGCCAGACCTAATAAAGTATACAACAATAAAACTGACCAATATATTTCATTCTGAGTTGAAATTTCTTAAGTGCTTGTATAGTAGTTGTGTTCTTTGTAAAATAATGGATTTTGAATTAACCCAGCAAAGATGTAAACATAGTGTATATCACCAAGTCGTTTTAACAGCAATGTAAGGATATAATAAACACATAACCAAAGATGTCATATGTGTTCTGAGTTGCAGTTTCCTTGTAATAGTGGCTACAAATGCCAGCAATAGAACCACAGACTACACGAACTATCCCATGTTTTGTAAACTCCATAATACTCGAATGGTAGAACTTCTCATCTTCCTTGACTTGTGTGCCCAGCAGCTTGTTGACAAGTTGATAAGTCAGTTGAAATAAATCAAGGCTTAATAGGAATCCCGATGGCACAATATGTGACGAGAACCACATAGTTTACAATAAAACATACAATAAGCAATACAAAACCAGAAAATATCAAGGCGATAAGTGATCTGAAAGCAAAACAAGAAAGATTTGTTTCACTATCATAATATTCCCGTATTAATTTATATACACCTAATAACTGTGGTACTTTTTATAACTTAATGCTATTTTTACCTCAAATCTGTTGCCATATATGTTCCAACAAAAACAAGGACCTTTTCCCCAAGCCATGATAGCAAAGCATCTAATGGAGGTAACAAACCAACTGTCCAAAGTAATGGTAGAAGAACTATCACAATATACAAAGCCTTATTGATGTCTTCAAAACTTTGGTAATGCCTTTATAAAAAGAACATTTTATTCAAAACATGTTTGGCTGGAAGACAATACTATAGGATTTTTCAGGTATTTTTCCTGTTGAAATGGCATTGTAGTACAGAGTCAGAGACACAAAAGCCATTTTCAGTTTGTTTTAAAATAGTAAGTGTCTTATGACAGATGCAATCTAATACAAAATGAAAATGACACCATATGCGTCTCGGTACTCTGATAGCTAAGGCTCGACCAATCAGAGTCCGCATAAGACACTTGTTATTTAACAATTATTCACCGACACTGAGGTGAATAATTGTTTCAGTATACATACACAGTTTATCTTTTTGGAATAGCATTTTCTTTAAAATTGGTTATTTCCTCATCTGTCACACTGACAAATCGGATCGCAGCCATTTTGCCTAAACGCTGTAGGTGATTATCGTGAAATAATCCAAAGTAGCTTGACTAATCAGCATGTGCAATTTTCTATAATTACCTGTGTATTTATACTAATTTATAATATTGCTATTTTAATTAACCTTCTCCTAGTATAGTGTAAACTGGTTTTTAGGAGTACTGCGACATATAGAAACTCAAAAATAAAAATTCAAGGAACGTTTTCAACAAAATACGGTTGAAAATAATAATTTTCTCAATTTTCCAGTCTTGATGTATCCAGTAAATTTAAACCGGGATAACTTCATTATTTAAATTCCAAATGCGTTGATTATCAGCGCATATGAAAGAGGAAGTCTTTGTCTATTCGACATATAAAAACTCAAAAAAAAATTCCAGAAAAATTTTCAAGAAAATACGGTTGAAGATAAGGTAAATTTCTCAATATAATAATGATGTATTCAATAATTTTTAAACCGCGATAACCTCATTATTTAAATGCCAAATGCGTTTATTATATTATCAGCGCATATGAAAGAGGAAGTCTTTCTATTCGACATATAAAAACTAAAAAAAAAACTCCAGGAAAGTTTTCAGCAAAACACTGTTGAAAATAGAGGTGTGCGTCGGATCGGATTGATGTCTTTGAATCTGAAGGTTTGTCTGAGTTCCCAATCGTAATCCGATCCGATCCGAAAAAAACTCCGTAAAACCCGATCCGAAGTCCGAACTTGTTATATATAACTTGCAATATCTTCGACCATGCTTAAAATGAAATGAAAGAGGAAGTCTTTGTCTATTCGACATACAGAAACTCAAAAATAAATTCCAGAAAATTTTCCAGCAAAATACTGTTGAAAATAAGGTATTTTCTCAATATTTCAGTCTTGAAATATTCAATAATTTTTAAACCGCGATAACCTCATAATTTAAATGCCAAATGCGTTGATTATCCGCGCATATGAAAGAGGAAGTCTTTGTCTATTCGATATATAGAAACTCAAAAAAAATTCGAGAAATAAGGTATTTTCTAAATAATTCAGTCTTGATGTATTAAATAATTTTTAAACCGCGATAACTGCGTTATTTAATGCCAAATGCGTTCATTATCAGCGCATATCAAACAGCTAGTCTTTGTCTATTCGACATACAGGTATCTCATTTTTTTTGGTTACGTTTATAAACTACTGAACATTTGGCCATCTTTGCTTCTTCGTAAAATGGTATCCATTTTAGTTTGTTGAATAACAGTACAGACGAAGTTCTTGGCTCAACCATTATTACCCTGGCTGCTCTTTTCTGTAAGCGCAAAACTTTCAGAAGATTTTCTTTACTACAAGTGTGCCGCACCACATTTACATAGTTCATTACAGGCTTCATAAGTGAGTTATAATATAAAATTATTTGTTTAAGCTTTTAAAAAATAAAATTATTTGTTAAGAACGTAATCCTCTGCGACAGCTTTTTACACAGTTTGTCTACATGACATGTAAAGCTCATTTCAATGTCAAGTTCCAGACCGAGTAATTTTACTGTTTCCACCAGCATACATCCATTCGATGTAACTATAAAGCCAGTTGCTTCTCCTGAGAGGCAATCTTTCCGGGTAATCGTTTCCCAGTGACCAAAAGAGACTTCGTTTTCGATTCATTCAGTGGCATTTTATTTGCATTAGCCCAGTTCCTAACTTCGAGCCATACCTTGTTTAATTTACTCCGTAGATCACATGGGGGCCATGCCCCCAGACCCCACAATGTGCTGATTCTTCATGTGCACCCACCCCCTTTCGAACAACCCGCCACTGCATACTCCTGGGATTATTCTTGTTGTTTTCGAAGCAATTACTATAGAATTTAAATTTCGCACTTTTAATCATATTCGCTGATTTTTTTCTCGCTAATCTATAACAGTGTTTTATGAATCATAAACCTAACAAAATAAACAAATTAAACAAACACAATATTTCTATACCCTAATTGCTAAATCTAATTATTTAAGAATAATCCATACAACATTAGTGTATTTTTTTTGTCAACAATACGTCAAAACACTGTTTATAATGCAGTAAAATAATGGGGAGTGGGGGCATTCTTTGAGCGAAACGTAAGTCGAACGAATGGAGTAATAATTCTTGTTTTGTCGTAGCTTCTAAGTTCTAAGCCATTGTGAAGCCATTTATAAACGGAAAAAGCCGATATAAAGTTGTAGAATATAGCACTTAATATAGCAATTAAATGTTTGCTTGCGAGTTTCAACTTGCGAGTTTAATGATATTTTAATAACAAAATCTGACCCAATGCCAGTTAAAAATAAATCCGATCCGATCCGACAAAAACCTACAAAATCCATACCTCTACCTTGTTCATCAAACCGTTTCATATTACGATAAGTGATGGTGATTGGTTTATTAGGAGGATGGGAACAACCCTTTGTCTCGTATAAGCGTATACCAAAGATTGGGAGATGATCAGCCAAACCGGAGTAATACAGCATGTATAAAAAAACAACTGAACCGGCGTAAAATTAATTAGTATTGGCTCAGAGGTGTCCAGGGCTTTCAAACTACTACAATACAGTGTGTATAAAACACAACTGAACCCTTAGAAAACGGTCTTATACTCCTGGGAAATTAAAAACACGGTCTTAATACACCTGGGAAATTAAGATAACTTGTAATTGTATGAAGGAACATAACTGCAAAGAAACATGTTAAATATATTAACGTTTCTTTGCAGTTATGCTCCTTCATACGTTTACAAGTTATCTTAATTTCCCAGGTGTATTAAGACCGTCTTTTTAATTTCCCAGGAGTATAAGACCGTTTTCTAAGGGTTCAGTTTTTTTTGATAATCTATGTTTGAATAGCCTTTCTTTATTGAGTGGATAAATTGCTTCAAAATTCTTTACCAATTTTTCATCCATTTCTTTTGTGTATGTTAGAGGGCGATAAATTGCCGAAAACAAAATCGAACGCAAAATTGAACGGACAAACATCCAACCAAATAGCCTTGAGTTCGGAATCTTCTAGGTCAGTTCGCCTTTTATGCATTAACTCATCGTTTACAAAAACCATAACACCTCCTCCTTTCTTTATGCCTCTTCTATCTCTCCGATACGTAGTAAAACCTGGTACTTTGAACAGGGAATCGGTATGCTTTGTTTGAGAAATATCTCATGAAGAGAGAGAGTTAGCATATCCGATGAATCGCACTCAACCGGTAAGATAGAAGATGTTGTTTTAGCTTCAGACGAGGATGATGATTGTGACCCTCACTCATTTTTCGATGTAAAGCTACTAATTAATTAATTAATTAATTAATTTAAAGAGGGTAACACTAATTACAATTAAGTATTCTCCCTAGTACAATTCAATTGAACCATACTTAGGACCAGGATTGGAACTTGCAAGCACAATAAGGTCAAACTTGTTATAAGGAAAATTCCAGCTCGAAGCTTCACCGATGGCGATGATTCACCAACACAAGAATGTCGCGGGCGTCCTGAATTTCGGTTAGGAAATTGCTTCACATTCAGTTTAAAAGCCATAAATAAGCTACCGTTGTTTTTTAGTTCATTGTAATCACTTTCGAACTTCCAGAGTGTGGTAAGGAGCAACACTATGATGAGATAGCAGGAGCACTGAAAAAAATGTACCTCCCGCCATCTTGACTTAACTTTAACCTTTTTACCACTCGTATTAATTCATGGCGTCTCAGGTTCTCTAACTTGAACCTCTTGCACCGTTTGGCATGACACTTCTGACACTCTCGGTAAATTAGCGGTTTGAACAACCCTTCAAGCCCTTCAAGATTAAGATCATTTCGTCCAAAGCTTACACGTCCTATTCCTAAACATTTTTTGACGATTGTGATTCTTGTTTCTTTTGGGCTCTGTACTGGATTTACTATAGCGTGTACCCATTGTAAAAAATACTTAATGTTACCTTTATCACAAAATAACACAGAATGAAGAAGAAGAATCAACACATAGTTTTCAAAGGTTTTATTAAAACACACATTGCAAAGTCGACTGTTGAGATTTTAACTTATGAACACACATAACATAATCTAACAAATGTTCAATGTTCATTGTTCTCTCGATCTCAGAATACATCTTACACCATACTATCCACGATAAATTGAAGGGTCTCGAAGTAATGTCGATATACGATTGACTGTTGAGGAAGCTTTACAATTTTACAACACTCAAAAACACCACGCCAAATGTCTTCGCGATCAATCTCTTTCAAGGGCAGGCTTCATCGGAATAGTTCAGCCATCGATCATCTTCAACGGATATCTCGTAAATTCTCTCTCATTTTTGCTCAGCCACAGGGCCGCCGAGAGACAGGACGGGCCCGGGTACATGTAGTCTCGCGGGCCCCTAAATGCCTGGCGCCGTATTCGCGGGCCCCTAGATTATGGCCGGCCCCGGCTACCCTCCCCTCTCGGCTGCCCTGCTCAGCCATCATCATCGGTCTCTACCTTGATATATTTCTCTTGTTTCTCAACCTCTTGCATTCGTTTGTGCACAAACTCCGTAAAAACAAGGTCTATCACTCGATCGTGAGTCATTTCGACTTCATCGCAATACATCATCTCAAACAGGTGTGCCATGGTTCTCTTTACGTCTCTTTAATCAACTGTTCACAAGCACACTTACTAAACAGACTACCGTAAACAATTTGTAAAGTTATCTTTTGATTGAAGGTCAAATGAAGTTTTATTTATGACGTAACTTTAACATAATAGATTCGAATGGTTCTTAAAGTGGCACTACGACCGAATATTTAGCTATCCAAATTTTGAATTTATTTAGAAGTACTTTTGAAATGAGGACAAATATCGTTGTTTCTTATTCAATATCTCATCTTATTCCAGAGATATCCAAGTCTTTGAAACATGCAAATGAGACACATTATGACGTCATTTACTCACACAAATTTCCAAAAAGACGAATATCTCCGGAAATAATTGGTAGATTGTATAGAAACTTTCCAGATGTATGCTTTATAAACGAATGGTACACGGTACTGTGTACATAAATGTCTGGATATTTTCCTCAGAATTGAGAATTTTGTTGGGTTCGTGTGAGTAAATGACGTCATAAAGTTAACATTTGCATATTGGGAAAACATGAATATCTTTGGAACAAGATGATATATTGACAAAATGAGAACGCTATTCTTCTTCATTTCAAAAGTACTTCTAAATAAAATCTAAATGAGGTACGTTGACGATTTTCCATCGTAGTGCCACTCTTTAGTCTTCGAAGCGATGCTTTCGTGTCTTGGTACGTACGACTCAAAAGTTCAAGTTCATTATAACAGATGGTTTCATGTCTTTCAATCTACGAATAAACGCTTTAACAATGTTCTCTTCGGACGCTCTTTCCAATGCACACTCGAAGAAAAATATTACTTTTTATTTTTTTATTGTTCGTGAGCGGGCGGAATCCTAGGCATTCCTGCAATTTGATTGGCTGCGTGAGCGGGCGGCTTTTTACGATATTTTGACCACGGTCGCGGAATCCTAAATGCTGACGTTTTTTTAATATTTTTAAAGACCCAGGAGATAATTGTTTTGTTTTTGCTTTATGGATAAAAACGAAGGGTAAACGTAGCACATAAGAAATGGATTCAGACGAAAATTATCACAGCGAGAGTGAGTTTTATTATCCAGACGAGTGGGAAAATGAGGAAATTGACATTGTAAACAATGAACTTCATAATGACGGTACTACCGAAACTAGCGAAGAAATGAATTTAAGCTTTATTCAAGATTTTATAACAGCACAACGTCCTGAGAACACATTGAAAAAAACCAAATACGACATGAATATCTGGCAACGGCATTTCCTGTCAATTAACGAAAACAGAGAAATAAAAAACATACCTCCAAGAGAGTTGAACGTACTTATGTGCCGTTTTTTTATTGATCTAAAAAAGAAAAATGGCAGTCCGTACGAACCTGTTACTTTGACATCTTTTTATCGAAGTCTTCAGCGTTACCTGAATGATAACAACTCGGCCATCAACATTTTCAAAGATCAAGACTTTGCCAAGGCAAGAGAGGTTCTTTCGGCCAAGAAGAAAGAATTGGTGGTGGAAAATGCCAAGGGAAATCGGCCACAAGCGGCTCGCGAACTCAGTGACGCCGAAGAAGATCAACTGTTTTTCTCGGGTGCGTTTGGTAATAAAAGTCCAGAAGCTCTACAGACAACGGTGTGGTGGCTGCTTTCCCTTCATTTTGGTTTCCGTGCTCGAGACGAAAGTAGAAAGCTAAAATGGGGCGACGTTCAGCTCAAAAAAGATGGTGAAACTGGTCGGGAATTTCTTCTATGGTCGGCGGAGAGGGGATCTAAGACCCGAAAAGGAGATGGTCAACGAGCATTCAGTCCGGTAGCGTACGCAACGAATAATGAAAGATGCCCTGTTAAATATTTTAAAGAGTATGTAAGCCGCCGTCCTGATGAGATGAAGGATCCTGACTCGCCATTTTACCTTGCCATCAACCACAGAAGAAAAACAGGGAGCCAAATTTGGTACTCCAGAGCTCCACTCGGCAGAAACGAAATTGGCAAGCTTCTTGTAAAAGCAGCACAGAAAGCCGGTTTGTCTGGAAATATTACAAACCATAGCGTCAGAAAGACATGTATCTCCAGACTTATGGATGCCGAAATCCCTGCCAATTATGTCGCTCAACTTAGTGGCCACAAGAACCTAAAAAGCCTCGACTCATACAAATCGGCTTCGGTTGAACACCAGCGAAAAATGTCCCATGTCTTAAGTCGTTCATTCCATCAAAAAAATAGCGAATCAGGAGAATCCACTGTAACGTCCGCCGGCACCTCTTCGATGCTTTCAACATCTGCATGCACATCTTTCGGTCCTGTAAACCCATCCAATCCAACAGTTTCTGGTCCTTCTGGCTTGTTTTCTGGTGCCTCAATTGGAAAAATTGAAGGATGTACATTCAACTTTCATGTTCACAACAACGAAGGCATTTCGAATGATTTAAAAGCTCAGCCACAGATGAAACGTCGCAGAATAACCTGCAGAGCGATGATTCCGATACTGACTGACTAGATCTTTGACTTGCTTTACAACCCTTGAAGAGTAGAGACCATCTATTATGTATATAAACCTTTTGTCTTGAATTTCCTTGTTCTGTCTGTTGTTCCTCACTCTGACGACGTTCGGAATAAAATGCCGTTGTACTTGCGTACGTCAGCACGTCACATGGTAACAGTGAAAATTACGTAATCGTTTTTTTTACTAATTTCCGGTAATATTATAAAATGTTCAAGCTATTTTATGGGCTTTTTGGTTATATTAAAATGAAATTTGTTGGTATTTATTTTTCTTTTCTCAAATAAACACTGTAGTCTACGTGCCAATAAATTACTTCTGGAATTCAGCTTCATACCCTGCATAATGTGCAATAAAAAAATAAATATGTTATTTACCGTTTTTGGTCGGTCCGTATAGAAAAATATTTTACCTCGGTCTCAAAAACGACCCTCGGCCTACGGCCTCGGGCCGTTTTCGAAACCTCGGTAAAATATTTTTCTATACGGACCTCCCAGCCGGTAAATAACATATATATCTCTATCTGACATCCTGGGGCAAATGTGTCGCGTTCGACCAGAGCTGTCCCTGGTTATACAACCATCACAATACTCCAATACCAATGCATTGATATTCATTTAGCATTTCAAAAGTGTACACTGAATCTTTCTCTCGCGTAAACTCAAAATCTTAATGAGGTCTGTATCCAATTGACTTTCCGGGCGGAAAACGTAGACGTAGAGTAAAGATAAGAGCCCGGCTTAGAATCTAAGTAATAATATTTGGTTTTGCATTTGAAGATTTTAATTTTATTTTTAATTTTAATTTTTATTTTTTATTTTTTTCTAAATAATAATATTTGGTTTTGCATTTGAAGATTTTAAACTGCGGGCTCTTATCTTTATTCTAGGTCTGTATCTATTGAACTACTACAAGTTTAACGATATCTTTTGCTATACTATACCGAGGTCATGATGACTGTACGGACCGCGAGGCCTTTGATATTTTCTCGATTAACATGCAAAACAATATTAATTATTTCACGTCAAACTTGTTGTGTTGTATATCAAGGTGTTTTATTTAGCTAGGGCAGAACCGCACTATGTACTAAGAAATCACGGATGTTTTTATTACGGCGAAAAGATATTTAACGATAGGTGAAAATGGTTCAGTGCAGACGTCTCAGGATAATTTTGTAAAATGTGAAAATTCCAATTGATAATATTATTAGCCATGAGTGGTCATTCCGCCACTCCATCGACTTGTTCATACAACTGCCCGTCAAACTAGAAGAGTTTATTTTTCGTTGCAATCGCAAGGAGCTCTCGGTACAAAGAGGAGCATACTACACAATTTTTAAAGAGCAAAGACCTTCAGTTGTACGCTTTTTTACTGTAATCTTTGTGGTTTTTATCTCACCAACACCGCGGTGTTTCTTGTAGCAATCAACGTGTATTTTTGTAGTGGTATTGCTCCACTCAAATGGCTCATCGATATCACACAACTTTTCACCTTCGGCCGCAATTTTGAAAACACGTCTACTGAAGGGTTATGGTAAATAATAACTCTTTCTCATTGGTTCGTTTGTAATTTGTCGCAGGGACATGTTCCCAAATTAGTGCACACGATACGATATCGAAAGATTCGTGCAAATTGTCCCTGCAACAAGCCCCACAAAATCAAACCAGTTTGAATTCTTGGAGCATGTCGCGGAGACAAATTTCTGTCCCTGCAACACAGGAAACATGTAGTACACACGAAGGGAATTGTTGCTGAGGGTCATGTCCCCACGCGACATGTCCTTGCAACATATCGCCTAGTGTGTGCCGACCTTTCAGTGGTCATCCAAGCACTCGAACAACTTACAGAAGATGATGCAGTGGCCATGAGCGCAAAGTCTCTAGTTCGAAATCTTCGGACGGAAAGAGCAACCGACTATTTAGTCCAACCTCGTGTATTTAGTCTCGGTTGACAGTCAACTTTCACAAGAACAACATCGAACAATCACTTTAGCTCGAGACAAAGGTGCCTTTGGATGTTAAATGTTTTACGGCTCCAGAGGATGAGGGTTATTCACTGATTAAATAACTTGGCCGTGAGATACAATAAGTATATCCCAGATCTTCCAAGTATTTGTACCTGTGGGAAGCCATCAAGCCATTCAATCCTAATTGTCATGCTATGGATTGCAAAAAAGGAGACTTTATACATGCGCGTCATGCCGACCAATTGAGAAATTTGGAAGCTGCTCTATTCTCGGAAGTGTATCAAAGATGTAGCTATCGACCCACAGGAGAAGAATTTGCGTTGAGATCAGCAAATACAGAAGACGAATCTCGATCGACTTGATGTGAAAGCAAGAGGCTTCTACAGACAAGGTCAAAGTGCATATAAGAATGTGTGAGATTCCACAAAATTCTTGCTACAAAGCTTGCAGCAAAATTCAAAAAACCTTTCTCATACAACAGCCATGTCTTGGTTACGCACGAAACTTTCTTTTTGCTTTCTCAGATCATCCCTTCTTTTCTTGAGGGGCACTAGATTTCCATTGTATGTGAACAATATTAATTTATTTGACAATTTTTATTGATTTCGAACTCGTTTTGGATATATACATTTAAAAAATTAAAAATAAATATATATATACGGAAAAAACTGTGTCAAGCTGTGGCAGTGTTGCGAAAAATTCCGGGGGGTTAGGATTCAGGGGTGTTGGGGTCATTGTTTAGGATGGCAAATACCGTTCGGGATGGCAAACTAAAGACCGTTTACGAAAGGGAAGACTGTGTCGGCTACACCAGCCGTCACTTGTATCAACGCGTTGAAGAACACAAGGCATCAGCCTGACCATGTACGTCAAAAATAGATGTCAGTTTACCAAAGCTCTCCCATTTCCTTCTGCAAACTCAAATTTCCTTCCAAATTTCATTTCCTTCCATTTTTTCTTCCAAAGTGCTAAATTTCCATCCTGTGCCTATGGGTTCGCTATATTTTTGCAAGATGAAGTACTTGCCGACTGATTGATTCGAACCGCTGGTCGAAATTAGGACGGCGCATAGTCATTTCTAATCTCAACGATTCTCAACGACTGAAAGTCTGAAACGATCACAGAACCCCAAGGGTCGATGGTTTCATTTCAGAAAGAACCTTGTGGAATATTTTGTGTAGTGTTAACTTATGTGTGTGTTGTGTACGCAGATTACTGTTTTATTCAACATGTGGTTGTACCAACAATGTCAAATACGTAAGTTTTTCATGTTGCTAATAAGCCTAGTTTCCATTTGGTCGCCACGATCGGAACGGTGTCATTGTGGTCGATGTAATAGAGTGTCGATCTATCTAGTCTTTTGTCTGCAGTATGCAAAGTAGTCTTTACATCATGCAGATATATAGATGGACACTCTATTACATCGTCCACTATTACACCGTTGCGACCAAATGGTAAGCAGGCATTAATAATATTTTGAAATTGAGAATGAGCATCAACCTCGTACCCAGGGTCTTATCTCCGCTCCCGCCGGGCGGGGGGGGGGCGTGGCGAAGATAAGACCCTGGGTACGAAGTTGAACATGCATGTGTATCGGGCCATTCATTTAATATCTGCACCCCCTATTGAAGTGTTGCCGGATACCCCTTGGATATCATTATGGAGATTTTTTGGGAAATTCCTTCAGGCACCCTTAGGAATGGATAAATCGAGATTCAAGATATCCAGACCCCTTAATGCGTCAATCAATTTGTACTGTTAACATACCCCAGGGCATTTGAACTTTTCGATATTTTGCTGTCAAATTTCCCACCCCCAGGCCAAAAAAGCTGTTCAAATGCCCCCAACCCCGGGACATTCTGTGAGTTTGGAATTAGGTGTGAAAAATAATCGCACTGAATTTTGAAGCAACTTCAACATTTTAATATAATAAAGTGTGTATTAAAATACTATACTTGAAGCTATATTAAAGAAAATGTTAAAGTTCCCTAAAAGCAAACGTAGGGTGCAGTGTCATATAACATACTGGTAAACTTTAAATATTTATAAATTAAAGGTGCCGTCCAGTCCGTTCTGCGCATGTGTGATATTTCAAACGTTGGGGACCCCATATGTCAACAAACTTTAACAGAATAGATTTGCGACATTTTGAAAGCGAGTATTCGTCAAAGGTGGCGAAGGTGCAAGTGGTAGTTTGATATATTATCCACATTTAGGAACAGAACAGCTTCTTATAACACGCTTTTTAGGCAGAAAAGCTCAAGCATGGAAAAAAATCCGCACTAATTCATATTCAATGTTTATATGTAAACAAACGATGTAAACAGAAACGTGAACATGCACAGAACAGACTGGACGGCACCTTTAAAATATAAACAACTTGGCCTAATGAATGTAAATTGTTTCATGCTCAATCAGCTTCTGCATTCCATTTGTCAGAAGCCATTTTGCCAGGTAACTGTTGTCTTGGCCTTTAAAATAATTTACCTTTAAAATAAGTATACTCCATGAGTCCACGGTGCGATTAAGAAAATTTAGCACACGTGCGATCGAGAAAATTTAGTCCCGGACCTCTCGCGGTCTGGTGTTAAATGCCCCACGTATCCATGCTCATTGTCAAATGCCCTACCTTTACAGTGGTAAAAGGTCAAATTTCCCACTCCCGGGATAGGGAAGGGTGTCAAATGCCCAGGGTATGCCCGGGGGATGTTAACAGTATACTGTATATTATACCTCAACTATAAATTGTCCAATCAAAGAGCTAGATTTGTACCACGTCACCAGTCAATTTAAACTCGAATTTCCTGCTTTAACCTCAAATTCCACGCTGATGACGTCATCAGCGGGTAATTCGAGTTCAAATTCCCCGCTGATGACGTAATCAGGGGGTAATTTGAGTTTGAATACCTAGCTCGTACCCAGTAGTTGCGCGTAAACCAAGACGAGCCTGTAAACAATGGAGGAACAACAAGACGTTTCTAGACGTTTCAAGACAGCATTCAAGATTGTTTCGGTATAATATATCATTTATAGACCCTCCACTCGGGGAATTCGTCAAAATATTACCCCTCGGGATGATATATCATCCCTCGGGGTAATATTTCGTCGAATTCCCCTCGCTCCGGGTCTATAAATGATAAAAATTAATCGGCGCATAATAGATTAACTGGTATAGTGACAGCTGATCGGGTGACTTGTGTGTGCTGTACTGCTGTTACGGCTTATATTAAGTTATTATAATCTCAATTTTATGTTTTTTTTCGATCATCTCAACGTTGAAAATGTCAAACTAAATAAGATACTACTGAGTAGTCTATACTGTATATTATTACATCAGCAAAATACAAAATGAGAAAATAAGTTTTGCCTATAAAAGAAAATTCAAGATTTTTAAGCGATATCTTCAGAGTCAAAATGGTTGTTTAGAGGTATGGGCTTTAAATTCCATGCCAATACCTTGTAAAAGTACCTATTATCTAAAGCGATTCAAGTGGAGTGTGTTATACAAGAATATCGTGCAAGATCAAAACCAACCACTACAATTTATAACAGTCAATGTTCGATGGTTTACTGTATTAGTAAGAGATATGCGTGTGTATAATTATTAAATATACAGTATTCTGTTTCTGTCTATCAAACCCGCAGATTTTGATTGTTTAAAGGCACATGCATCATTATCTGCAGTGCCATAGCTAGCATGTCATAATTGGGTGGGGGGGGGGGGGTGGTTGGTTGTTGGGTGCCAATCCAAAATTTCCAAATAAAATATCCCCCCCCCCAAAAAAAAATCTTGCAATAATAATCGCAATACTCTGCCAACTGCCAAAACGAGATTTTTATAAAGATTTTTAAAACATTTTTATCATAGTTATGGTAGTAACGGTAGACTGCATTTTACCCATATCCTAAAACTATTACACAAAGTGTCAAAATGTGACCAATTACTTCCAGTAGCTAGATTAAGTTATAAGACACAATTACAATGTTCGTCACACGATATCTGCATGTTAACTTATGTTCAACTGACATTAGTTTTCTGTTACCTACCAGTACATTTAATAGACATTTAAATAGTGTATTTTGAGTTTTGACATACAGTAATCTCTTAATATAGTCTCAAAGCAAACAGGTCCCAATTTTCTGAATAGAGCTGTAAATATTCCAAACATTGCGATTTTATAAAAGTTGGGTGGGGGGGGGGGGTGCTGCACCTTTATCCAGGGTGCACTTATATGTGGGGGAATGGCATAGGAATTGGGGGATGTGCCCCCCAACTTTTATGAAAAGTGCCCTTTTTGATGGTAAGTAATGTTCCTAGAATGAACAGGTTTTGTGATTGCTACTTGGAACAAAAGTGGTTATATGTAGGGTTAGGCCATGGGTGTCTTGTGGTTGATTCTATTATTTTATTGTTTTTCAACCAATAATTAACAATTATACCATATAAGCTCGAGTCGTGTATGAGCTCATAGCCAACAAGGTGCAAAGCACAGAGTTGGCTATTACCGGTAGTTCATATACGACAAGAGCGAATGGTATAATTGTTTTATTATGATAGCCAAACACTTAGTCAGTTTGGGGTTTCTTTATAAAACCTCATCGATTTCTGAGTTATTTTCGCCCTAAAAAACATGCCGCCATTTTGTTTTTTCTCTACTGCTAGGATATGAGGTGATAGGCTAGTAGTAGAGGAGCCAATCCTACCAGTAGCTATATAATAACACAGTGCCGTAGCAAGGTGTCAAAGTGGGGGGCAGCTGTGGATTACTAGCTCCCACAGGAGACCCTCAAAATTTTGGGGAACAAATTCGGCACTACTATGGTACCCTTAGTTTACAAATTTAAATTATCAATCAAAATAAATTAAAATCTGCTTTTACAGTATTAAAGTTATTAATAAAATATATACAGAACATAATCCAGAAGTACAGTCAGAGGCGTAGGAACGGATTTAAAGCTGGGGGGGGGGGGGGGTCTGAAGTTGACAAGAAGGTAATCAATGACCGCATTTTTAGGGGGGGGGGGATTTTGAAATCTAGAAGCTCGGAAAGACAATTTGCAGCAATCAGCTAATTCTACAGCAAGCATAGTTCAAATGAATTCAAGCTTACCAGTTCCTCTTATATACCATGTGATGCCATTTTTTGCACCTAGTATACTGACAGAAGGATCTGAGAAGTTCCAATATAACACTAGCGTGGCAAGGGTTTAGCGGTTGGCTAACATTTCAGGCTACACCCGTTTGTAAAATTTCGTGTAGATAAAGCCCGTAGGTAGATTACCTTAAGTAGCTTCTCCCTTAGCCTCAATAGTCGTAATACAATTGGAAAAAACATTAAATTTAGCAACGCTTGTCCTGATTTTTGGGGAGGCTCAGCCCCCCATTTAAAATTTTGGAGGGGCTTTTCCCCCGGTTCCTACGCCTATGAGTACAGTACAGTCAGTACTCATACAACGCATTCAAATCAGGTCCAAAAACCGCACGGCGTGATTCCTTTCGTTGAATAAAGCAAAAGAAAAATTAGTTAGAGTTTCGGTTAAATGCGGTAAAAAAGTCCCAGTTCGGGCAAAAACATTCCGATAACGTAATGTGATTCCGTAAAACTTGGTGTAACATTATTATAAAGTCAGCACGAAGTTATTTTTCGTATTTTGCAAATCACAACGTCAGTTTTCAAGTTACATTAACGTTAATCGGTTCAGTTTCACTTTAATTTAATAAATAAACTCATTTTTAGGAATTTTTCTAAGAAAAATTTGGGGGGCAGCTGCCCCCCTGCGCCCCCCCCCCCCCCCCCCCCCTCCCCCCCCCCCCCCCCCCCCCCCCCCCCCCCACCCCCCCCCCCCCCCCCCCCCCCCCCCCCTCGGCCTGCTACGGCGCTGTAACACAACTTATTCTGATGGTTCCTGTATATAGACAAATACTGTATTATATATTTATGTCCCTGAAAGTGTACATGTAACTATATAATACTCATGTACATTAATGTATTATTTATTTATAACAAATTGATGCTGTGATCTGTATACTGTAGACCAGACACTCATATAATTATTTATTAATAGACAACTTCTAGACAGCAAACACATCCATACAACTAACATGGAGGTTACGTACTGCATCATAATGTAATAGATCAAACACGAGAAAGAGTGTTTCATCCGATATCATGTCCCCGAGAAGTAGGTTGAAAAACGAGGCGATAGCTGAGTTTTTTAACCGAATTCGAGGTGACTGGATAGAGGATGGAACACTCTTTCAAGTGTTTGATATTACATCTCAAACGAATCAGTATTTTAAGAGAAATTTGAGGTAGAAATTGTCAAAATCCTATGCTAATAGCGTATCGTTTGGCTGCTATTATCGAAACAAAATAATAGGCAGACATGAAGTAGGTCGACGTAGAAACGTGGCGCATTCTCTGCAATACAATAGTGACGTCATGGCTCCGACAAGGTTAGCCTAAAAACCCGTTAATTTCCTATTCCATGTTCGAAATTAGCAGGTTTTGCAGGCTAGACAGTTTCATTCATCGTCCATCGCAGGCTTTTCAGGCTTTTTTACATCTCTATTGCACAACAGAACATTCAAACACGAACTTTTACCAAAAAAATTACTGAATAATTAAAATTCCTAAAAATTTACCAAAATTTTACTAAAAAATTTCATTACTAAAATTTTTCCAAAATTGTCGAAATTTTACCAAAAGTAAAATATTTTACCGAATCTGGTCACACTGGTAAAAGCGGACAAACATCGATAAACTGATTTCCTTTGTTCGGCTCATGAATTATTAATGAGTTTGAGATGTACTGCAGGGGTGGCGCCAAGCCCCCCGTCGGGAAACCTTAGCCCCCCTGTCGGGGAAAAATTAACAATTCGTCGTGGAACGAGCTGGAAGAAAAAAGACGAAAAAAGAAGAAAAAATATGAAAAAAGAAAAAAAGTTCGTCTTTTGTTTTCTTAGAATCGTAAAAGTTTTTTTACATATTAACAAAGTTAAATCACAGTTAATAGAATAGATGGTTTGGAGACTCGATGGAACTCATTATCTATGTTGGTGTAGGTTTATTCAAAAATCTGGTCCTAACTCGGCACGTGTGTTTTGTATTTCTGCCAAATAAACCAATAGCAGTTTGTTTAAGTCACCAATTGTTTAAGTCACGGATGGCTAAATGAGCCAATATATTGCTATTGGTTGTTTGAACGAAAATACAATACACACGTGGCGAGTTAGGACCACATTTTTGCATAAACCTGGACAATAACATAGATAATGAGTTATATTGTAGTTCCATCGAGTCTCCAAACCATCTATTCTATTAACTGTGGTTAAATCAACTTTCATCTCAAAGGTAATCAACTTTCATCTCTAGCACAAATCTATCACCTCTGTGTTTCGCGCACTCACTGTCATCTAGTTTTTGCATGAATATTATTGTTAGAGTTGTTAGAGTTAGTTTCGTATACAGTAAGGAAATACTGACTATCAAATCATGATTTTCACTGGTTTTTTTTTTTTTTTTTTTGTTAAAACTGCCCCCAAAATGCAGGAAATAGCGTTTCAGAGGCTTAGAAAATCAAAAATTCCCTGGGGGAGCATGCCTCCCCGATCCCTAGAGGAGTTACCAATACCTGTTAGCCCCCCTGTCGGGGACCTTAGCCCCTGCGTCGGGGAATTCCTGGCGCCACCCCTGATGTAATGATACATTACGCTGATTATAATGATTGGTTAATACTGTAGCTTCCTGTAATCCAAGTACAGTGTTTTAGATACAGTATTTTAGATACAGTATTTATAATCCTTGGAACTTTCTAATAAAAATGTACGAGCAACTTAAAATTAACTAAACATTAAAGGGACACTCCGGCCCAAATACAAATGCAGTTCATATGAAAGATCTTACTGACTTTAGTTTATTTCCAAAGTTTCAGCATTCCTATCAATGTAGTTGAGAAGATATTGCTAGTTGAAGTTGAAAATTTGTGGATTTTGACGCCATATTGGTTTTGAAAATATGACGTCATTGAGTGATTCTTTATCGTCAGTGGAGTTGTTTTGATGGCGATCACATAGTGATAGTTATTGTGAATGGTCTTTGAACGAAAATTAGTCGAAATAAACTATTTAGTTCATCATGCAGGAAAGTAGAGGAGCTTCTTAGGTATAATACGAGATCACGTCACTCAGTGACGTCATATTTGAGAAACAAAATGGCGTCGAAATTGCACAAATTCTCCAACTTCAACTAGCCCCATCTTCTTAACTAAATTGATAGGAATGCTGAAACTTTAGAAATAATCTAAAGTCAGTAAGATCTTTCATATGAACTACATTTGTATTTGGGCCGGAGTGTCCCTTTAACAAACGGCTTGAAAAAAGGTAATGCAAAACAATAGTACTAATTTTGACCAACAATAATCCTGTCATCTGCCATCTTGTAATATTCTGTCTATTGACGATACATGGACTATCGTCAAGCTCGTATCCTCAGAAAATTGATTCTGAGTCCCGGACAGGAATCGAACCTGTAACCTTCTGATTGCCGGTGAGACGCTCTAACCATTGAGCCACCAAGACTCAGATGGAGAGCGAAGGTTACAATGATGCACTGGTTCGATTGATATATGTACTGCCTATGCAGCAGTCACTATATATCGGTAAGGTTTGGATGTGTTAATATACACACTGTTGTAGTCGATTCCTGTTCGGGACTTTTTCTGAGGATACGAGTTTGACGATCGTCCATGTATCGTCTGTCTACTCCAAGCTCTCCACATTCACTACAGCGATATATAGTGACTGCCGCATAGGCAGTACATATATGAATCGCATCATTACATCATTGTAACCTTCGCTCTCCATCTGAGTCTTGGTGGCTCAATGGTTAGAGCGTCTCACCGGCAATTAGAAGATTACAGGTTCGATTCCTGTCCGGGACTCAAAATCATTTTTCTGAGGATACGAGCTTGACGATCGTCCATGTATCGTCTGTCTACTCCAAGCTCGCCCACATCCACTACAGCAGTGTGTATATTAACACATATCTGAGAGTACTAAGATTTTGGAGAGCTAAGTTTGAGCCATGCATGCCCACTTCATTTGGTGTGGCCATTGATTTTAAAGTGGGTGGGAATTGGGCGTGGCTGAAACTTGACTCTCCAATTTAACTCTCTGATACTGTAATTTTGTTTGTCAAACCCAAAGTTTGTGACAAACATAGACTGAGTAAACCTGATTATACTACTCTGTGGGAGGCAAGCTTTTGCGGAATGCTTAATTTAAAGTGTTGTGATTTAATTGAAAAAGGATAACATTCACAAAAATATCTAGAGAAAACTTTTGCTTTATATGTTGTGATGTCTATAAACTCTGAAGAAAAGTTGAAAGGACATACAACTACAGTACTTTATTTAATTAAAATGTTTATTGCTGCATTTTAGCATATGGGGTGTGGTGAATGGTCTTATCTTCAACATCTTCATAGCACTTCTTGTAATTTCACATTTTTTGGCAACAACATCTGATCCAGGTATACCTGTAGGTAGTAATTTTTATCCAAGAATTAAGTTTACCAATTAAAACTTGTTTTAAAATTCAGTGCAAGCAACATTATGCGATTTTTAGTCTGGCCTGCCATTAGTGTGCAAAGTCTACTGTGTATATATATGGGCAATTTATAAAAAATTGAGAATATACATAGTCCGAATTAGCACTTCGCAAATCGTAAATTGCGAAGCAATTTTGAAAATTTCGAAAATATGCGAAGTGATTTTTCTGAGAATAGCGAAGCTGATTTTAAGTAACCAATTTCACCGTGGACGCGACGCAGTAAACGACGCTACGTTGTGTAAGACGTTACACTACGTTGTAAGACGCTACGCACCATTGTAAGACGTTACGCTAAGTTGTAAGGCGTTATCATAATGCTATAAGTTTTAAGACGCTACGTAACATTGTAAGACGTTACGTCACGTTGTAAGACGCTACGCAACGTTGTACAACGCTACGTAAAGTTGTAAGAGGCTACGCAACGTTGGGAGATATTACACTACGTTGTGTTTTGGAGCGCTAATTCGGACCCTGATATAATTCTTAATGCCATATTAGAAATTCAAGCATTTGAATACATTAATCATGTAAGTTCAGATTAAGCACAAACTCAGTTAATTTGAAACTAAGTTAATTTGTTTTGTTTGCTAACGTATTTAGGAAAAGTACCCTTACCAGGGACAACTCTTGATTTTTCTGATATGCATCAAGGAAGTCCATTAGTAAACAAGGTAATAGTTTGTACTATATTAAAAATGTTAATAACCAAATTTCTTCATATCATGGTATACAAGTATTGTACTGGATAAGCAGTGTCGAAATATGAATCGAAAAGGTTGGTGTAATAGTGTGTAGGAGGTCTAACATTTCAAGTGAAGGCCTTTTGTCAAAGAGTGAAACATAACGGCCTTCAAAGAGCCTTTGCTTGAAATGTTAACCCTAACCCTAACCCAAAATCCTAACCCTAGGGAGACAGGAGTATGTATCAAGTTGCAAAACTCGCAATATATTATGCTATCAGCATTAAAAATAAAACGTTAAAGTTAGGATTCATTTCTTAATTTCGTCCTCACCTAATATAGAGACCACAGCGATTCAAACTATATAATAAACAAACCGAACCTTGTCGTTTGAGAAAATGATCATTTTATTTAACGAGGAAAATAACACCATCAAGTCCAAGGAAGGGCGGAGAAAAGTCCGTTTGTTACGAAGTTGTTCAAGTCAATCTTCACCCACGGTCAAGCGGGAACGGAGGAGCACGCGGAAGCAGATTTGATTCTTTTGATACCTTGCAAATGTGGCAGTATATAACCTGGCCTCGGATTGCAGAGGAAATTAATTCTGAATTATAAAGCAGCAATCTGTTTAACGGCTTTTTATTTGCATTTTATTCTTCATTACATGTGAGAACACTCTCGACCTCAGTGATATCGAGGTGTAAATCTCCGCGTTTCCTTTTGCTGCCAACTTAATTGCGTTGCAAAAATTTTATTACCGGAATATTCTGGAAGATTTTACGAAAATATACTAATTTTAAGTCAAATGTTAAGCCACACGTTGTTTACTCGCTAGAATTCCTCAAGCGTAAAAAGACACACAATTAACGCGCAGTAACGTTAGCGCCAGTTTGAACTTTAAACAGAAACGCAAAGATGTCTTCTTCATAACTGAAGTGGAATAGGTTTTCACGACGTCAATAACTGGTGTGACCATGGGGGTGTTTGTATACCTATCCTGCTTGGTGGGATGATATGACACACAAAATATTTCATGTAAACGTCTCATGGGTTTATTGGGTTGAAGCATGTGACATGAAATCCCCAGTTTTTTTCCAGATGATAGAACGTGAAATTATAGCTTTCTCATGTGCGTTTTACCCCCTCACTTGCATTTTCTGTGTTCTCAACAATCATTATCATTATCTGCACGCAGCCTACATCTAATTGCTCATACAAATTAAAATTAACATAACAAGCGTATTTATCTAACCTTGTTGGAATGAGAAATGCGCGTAGTTTCTCTCTCGTTTGCCGACAACATTGTATGGCAGCTGGAAAACAGTTCCCAAACGTCCGATGTTTTCTCCACTCTCTTCAATTGACGTGGCCGGAGTAATTTTGAATTACTTTCTCCAACTCGAACTTTTAACCAACGACGGAGTACGAACTGCTCTTACAATCAAACTAAAGGACACTCGAACTAAGTTTCTAGGCGGGAGTTTGGCGAAAGGAACGACGCCTGCCAAAATCTTATTTACAAAAGCGTACAGACCTCATTAGCATATTTGACATTGTTTACTTACACTGTAGCAGTTCGCAAAACAACCAATGAAAAGATATGCACTAATTAAAGCTTCAGTAAAAAAATAAACATTGCATTGCAAATAGGAGAGGTCTTTGTTGCGCGATAAGTAATAACATAAGTCAACTTCGAAAAATATTGTGAGATCTCGATCACGAAAAACCTAAATTCGACTATCGACTGTCTAGTCTCTCAAGCGGACAAATTGCAAGACAACCAGACGAAGTTGGTCTATCGTTATTCCTCTTGTGAAGGGATAACTTTGATTACGCGATCACAAACACTAATCCTGTTCAGGATCTTGAATATTAATGAGAGGATTTTTCTGGATAGGATCCTGTTCATGTTCTTGATGATTAATGAGAGGATCTTAGAATTTCCTGATAGGATCCTTCTCAAGATCTTGAATATTAATGACAGAATCTTAGATTATCCTGATAGGATCCTGTTCAGGATCTTGAATATGAATGACAGGATCTTAAATTTTCCTGATAGGATCCTGTTCTGCATCTTGAATATTAATGACAGGATCTTAGATTTTCCTAATAGGATCCTGTTCAGGATCTTGAATATTAATGACAGGATCTTAGATTTTCCTAATAGGATCCTGTTCAGGATCTTGAATATTAATGACAGGATCTTAGATTTTCCTGATAGGATCCTGTTCAGAATCTTGAGTATTAATGGCAGGATCTTAGATATTCCTTGATGAGATCCTCAATCCTGTTTAGGATCTTGAATATTAATGATAGGATCTTGTATTTTCCTAATAGGATCCTGTCCAGGATCCTGTTCAAATGGCAGGATCCTGAAATATTTTGCAAGGTCTTGCTAGGATCCTAATTAGGATCCTAAAAAGGTTCGGATCCTGACCACATTAGGATCCTATCAGAATGCTGGTCACGATGCTGTCAAGGATCCTGGTGATTTTAGGATACTTTTAGGATCCTATTAGAATCTTGGTCAGGATCTTGTTGATTTTAGGATCCTAGTAGGATCGTGATCACATCAGGATCCTATCAGGATCCTAGTTGTCAGGATCCTGATGACTTTAGGATCCTGATTTCTACCATATGATATGGGGATGCTGGAAATTCTCAAGATAGATTTGCCATATATTTGATTGATGCTTGAGAGTCTGTGACAAGTGAAATGTATCACACTATATATTATCTGACAAAGTTTCCTTTGTCAGTGAGTGAAACAAAGGCCCTTCATCTGAAACAGACCTGCACACTATTTTGCAGTATACACTGCAGTGTAGTATGCTGTACACCAATTCCTTTTAGTGTTATCAATTAGATTTCTCCATAGCCTATTGTGCAGTAATTTTGATAATAAGATATTTTTTAGGGAGAAGGTAACTGGACAGTGTGTTCCCATTGTGAAACATACCGACCTCCAAGAGCACATCATTGTAGGTAAGCATTGCATCAACTGTTTAGACCACAGCCAGCAACGAGTTGTACTTCATGCACAGTAGGTACTGTACATATTTATCTTGTTTATTTAGCTGGACAAAATGTTGGATTACACAGCTTGCAAGTCATTGCATTTTTAGGATCTCAATGTTTCTTTTAAATCTCAAATAATTTCGGGCTAACACTAGTAACTTGCCTGTCTCTGATTGTTGAACAGGCAGAGAACTACCTGTATAGTTGGATAAAGTTATGATGCAACACATTTATTTCTGCAGAAATCAATGTATTATCTATAATAATTAAAGTAAAATTTAATATTTAAGACATTTGTTTGACACTAATCTGGCTTAAAAAGTTTTTTTACTATCGTAACTTTAAAAGTTACTGTCCATGACCCAACGTTTCCACATTGCAATCTACTGTCTTCAGTAGTGTTCTGTTAATTTATTCAAGCTGGCTGTGTTTATTGTATGTCCTAGCAACAAAGGTGTGTACAGTGGGCGAGAACGTGCATGCCCACCGACGTCACAATGAGCATGCGCAATAACAGGTTCGATTCCTGTACGGGACTCAGAATAATTTTTCTGAGGATATGAGCTTGACGATCGTCCACGTATCGTCTGTCTACTCCGAGCTCTCCCACATTCACTACATGAGCAGTGTGTATATTAACGCATTGTTGTTCTCATTATCTACTCGCTAACCAAATACACTGTTATGTGGCGTAGACAGTGTAGAAATACAAAATGAACACTCTACCAATACTCTACTAATACTGTTGTCGAAATACTGTCTACGAGGTCTAACATTTAAAACTCTGTGACGAACGGCCTTTAATCAAGACATTAGACCTCCTGTACAATATTTCGACAGTGCACCAACCTTTAGAGTATTCTATACGCTACTAACCATACTTCAGTAAAAGTTGAGTGCCATATGTCGACAAACATGATTTTTCATCTTAATTTCATAAGTTTCATCTTAATTTCATATTTTTTTCTGTATTCGTATAGCGTTTGTGGGAGATGTATCGAAAAAATGGACCACCATTGCCCATGGTAATTAAATAATTTCCTCAATTAGAAACAGCTCAAGCAAGTGCATTTTTATTTCATTATAGTGGCTATGAAACGAAATTTTTGTTTCAGTTTTTCGTTGATATATAGGCACACACTTTCATATTTGTTATTTTCTAAAAAAAAATTTAAGACTTGTTTTTCACCAATTTCGACCAATTTGTTAAAAAATCTGAATTTAGTTCTGATGACGTCGAGATGTTTGATAAACAGAGAGCTAGAGAGAGCGCAGGAGGCGCCAGGAATTCCCCGACGCAGGGGCTAACAGGTAGTGGTAATTCCTGTAGGGTGGGTTCGGAGGCATGCTCCCCCGTAGAATTTTTGATTTTCTAAGCCTCTGAAACGCTATTTCCTGCACTTTGGGGGCAGTTTTAACAAAAAAAATTAAAATAAAAAACAGTGAAAATCATAATTTTATTGTCAGTATTTCCCTACGTACTGTATACGAAACTAAAAATATTCACTCAAAAACTAGATGACAATGAGCGCGCGATACAACACAGAGGTGATAGATTTGTGGTTTAGAGAAACGTTTGTTAGTGCGTAAAAAAACTTTTACGATTCTAAGAAAACAAAAGACGAACATTTTTTCTTCTTTTTTATTTTCCTTTAACCCTTCCAGCTCGTTCCGCTAAGGTTCCCCGACGGGGGGAGGGGGGCTGTAGCCCCCTTCCCCCCTCTGGCGCCACCCCTGAGAGAGTGTATTTCTTAAAAATGTCAAGCGATTCGGCAACTTATATTGTTAGGAGCGTCAGCAACGAAATATCTTCCGTGTTTTGTGGCTTTCTCACTAATGTCTACCATCTTACACTACTTATAAACACCTCACGTCACACCAACAAGTCACGTGGTATTTAGGCGCGTGGAAATGGCCACTTTTGGCTGAAATGTTGATTCTTTTATAGCTTATTTAAGTGGTATAATAACATTTTAAATTATTTTTTTATGTTCTAAATGCATAGGCAGTTTAAGGAAATTTACCGGGTTTTGACTTTGACCGAAACCCTAAGCCGAAAGTGTTTTGGTTTGAATCTTTTAGGATAAATAACTGTGTTGGTGAACGAAATCAGAAGTATTTTGTCCTGTTTCTTTTTTATACTGGTGAGTATAAAACAGAGTGTTGAAGGGAATTACTGCGAAAGGTGCGTTGTTAATTGCCGGATACTTTCCAAAATATTGGGGGGTGGGGGTGAAGCTCCGTAGTTGGTTGTGGCAGACACCACTTAACTACAGTTTTGACTAGCTTTCTGAGCTAATTTCTGCTCCTAAACTTGCTGTATTTAATAATTATAACAACTATAAATTGTCCAATCGGAGAGCTAGATTTGTACCACGTGACCAGTCCATTTAAACTCGAATTCCCCTCTGTGGAGGTGAATAATAGTGTATTCCCTCTGTGGTGGGGAATTCGAGTCGAGTACCATGCGCGAAAACCAAATAACACGCGCGTAAACCAAGACGAGCCTGTCAACAATGGAGGGACAAGACGTTTCTAGACGTCTCAAGACAGTATTCAAGATTGTTTCGGTATAATATATAATTTATAGACCCTCCGCTCGGGGAATTCGTCGAAATATTACCCCTCGGGATGATATATCCATCGGGCTTTGCCCTCGGGATATATCACCACTATCAGCAAAATCACAGATGACTTGGGCATAGCCGAAAGTATGAATATATATTTCTTATCGGTGTTTACGGAGGTCTTTGAAGATTTTCCTTTTACAAACGGACCATATAGTAGAAAACGAGTTATGCGATATTGTTTGTCCAACAGAAGAGGTAGAAAAGTATTTTAAAATTTTAGATGTCAACAAATCCCCTTTGCCTGATGGTATTCCTTCACCACACATTCTAAAGGAATGTGCCACTCACCCTTCAACTAATTTATTCCCACCAATTAACCAACAAATGCCTTGCCAATAGTAATGTTGTGGATGTAGATAATTTTAGAAAGTTTAAATTTGTAGTATTGGGCTATTAGGATTTTTATGAGACTTTAGAACTAAGGTTTATTGAGAATTTGTGGCACATCTAATTTTCAGTTTTATTTCATGCTAAATCGTTCTTGGCATTGTAAAACGATATTTTGTGTGTTGTTTGCGAACACTTTGCGAAAGTGCGAACGAATATATGCCTTGTGTGCACCAGCTTAGTTATTTTGTTTTGTGATATAGATTGGACTAGGTTTTCGCATGATACCGAGAATTATCAAGGCCTTGGTTTGTGTTATCCTCCTCAGCCTTCGGAAGATAACCCAACCTCGCGGCCTTGATAATTTTCGCTATTATGCTCAACCTAAAAAACCAAAACAATTTGATTATTCGCCCCAATTTCTATTTAACAATTATAGTCACTGAAGTCGAGGTAATTATCGGTGAATATAACGATAATCACCGAGACTGAGGTGACTGATTGTTTTAGTATAATTTCAGGCTTGAACTGAATATCCAATTGAGAAGTTTTAAACAGACAGTTTGAACTGTGTTAGATATAATTTGTAAATCCAATGCTCACTGTTTTCTTCACGCTTGACAACTTTCAAAAAGACACTAATGATCAAAACGGACGTAAAAATACAAATAATTATACGATAAACAAATTCCTTACCCTTAGTTCTATCTTGAGATAAATCTGATATATACACGTTTTTGAGCCCTTTCGACAATTTATTAGTTATAATAGTATAGTCTATCGGTGACTATCGTCTCAGAGTTACTGGCCAGTAACTGATTAACAATTAGACAACGAGAACGAGTTGTCTATGAGCAGATAGTCAACGAGGGCGAAGCCGGAGTTGACTATCTGCTCATAGACAACGAGGGCGAGTTGTCTAATTTTTTTAGTATCAACCATAAACAACCTTTCTTTAAAGTGCCCCTAACCTCAAATTTTTTTATTGTTTTATTTGGAAGAACTTTTAAAATGATAAAGTAACTTCTTTTGAAGATTTTCGTTTCTTCGCTTTCTTTTTGAGATATATCAGTTTGTTTGATATTCAACTGTCCGGAATTTACGTCACACATGCATAATGACTTATCAGAGAATGTTATATATCTTTGCGTTCATCAAATAAAAACACTAAAGAGTGAATAACACGTGTGCGTGTTTCTCCCACAACACTAAACTTCTTGATTTTAAAGGATTTCGTTCGAGAATGAAAGAGATACACACATTTCTCCAATAAGTCATTATGCATGTGTGACGTAAATTCCGTACATTTGCATATCAAACAAACTGATATATCTCAAAAAGAAAGCGAAGAAACGAAAATCTTCAAAAGAAGTTACTTTTTCATTTTAAAAGTTCTTCCAAATAAAACAATAAAATAATTTGAGATTGGGGGCACTTTAACGTAGAAAAGTCTTATCGAACATTGTTCCAAATTTTCAGATAGTTTTACCTTTTTGTTTGTAGAAGTCTCCCCATTCAAAATGCAGAGTTGCTCGATGGCACATGATAAACAATTGCTCACAAAAAACGAGATTGTAATTACTTTACTTCATATTTGGTATAGATATACCCCATAGGTATAAGCGAATTCATTTTCTTATTCGAAAATGTCAAACTGAACAATTGTCCATTACTTTCGGGCCAATATTTTCATGATTTCATCACTCGTATATAAATTTTAGCGGGCGTCATGTTTGGACTAGATTTCAGGTTTTGCCGTGCCGCGTGAATATGTCGTGGCTTCTGATTGGTCAGGATAGGAATATTCCAACATAGGAGGTTTGTGATTGGATAACGCTACTCATGGTCTATCACCAATAGACAGTGAGTAGCTCAGCCAACCAGAATGCCGAATTTGTAATAGACCGCTAGTTGGTTGATACTAATAGCCGATAGTTAACTCGGACTCTGCCCTCTCTCATAGAAATTTCGAAGTCTGGTCATAATTGTTCTATAGACCACGAGGAGCTTCATCCGTTTTGCACAATTTTTGATGAAGCTTGATTTTGCAACTATTAGGAATTATATCATTGATATTTTGGCAATTTATTTTTTCCTTTGTATTTCCCGTTGCAGGTCTTACATCATTACACGCCATTGTATTAGGGTCATTGTCATTTTCACTGCCTTGTATAGACTGTTCTAATGAATATGCCTCTGGAACAAGAAAGTAAGTAACGAATTAGTTTACTGGATAGTTAATTAGTTGGCTGGACATTTGATGACCTTAATACAATATAATACTGAGCACTGTACTGAGTACTGTAGTTGTTTATGTTATCTAAATGTACTGAACCTGAATTTTGTGATCTAACTGTACTGTACTATATTATGTAAAAGATAAAGAACAACGACCATATTTTGGTATTGTCCTGACCTTGTTTACATTGCTGCGAGTGTTTTGAACGGCTTCAAAAACGACTGCATCTAAATAATCATGTTTACCAACTATTTCAGTGATTCAACTTTCAAGCCATTTTCGCCGAGAAAATCGAAGGAAAAGTTTATGTAAATCAGGATGAATCTTTATCACATATAAAAACACGATACATTATGAACGATGAATTATTGAGTTTTTGAAAGTACAATTAAAAACTGTTTTTTTTTAAATTAACTCTTTCCTGACGAGCGGAAAAACATCCAAAATTGAACCACCTCTTTGTTCTATTGATATCTTTAGTGCCATAACTGTTGCGAAAGCTATACATTTCTGAAAGCCCAGTAAACCGGCTGTTACCAATGCTTTTAAATTTCCCGAACAAGACACATTATGTTAATACAAATTAGCATTAATTTTCATAAATCAGGTTGAAAAACTTCCATTTTTCTAGAAAAACCCATTTTGCACGCCCGCGTAGCATCATGAAAATTCAAAATGCCACCAATCGCAAAGTTGTTTATGAAATCAAATCAAACTTGGCGTGTGAGTGTATCTCAGGTGCCTGGCGCTTGTCCAGTTTCAATTTTTACTCTTGCGTTACCATGTGCCGTGTTTTTCGATTCACGATTTCGTCAGTCTTGTACGACCGATTCTGACTGCGCCAGACAGGAAAGATTTAATAGAGAACCCATTTGAAATATCAGACTTACAAGGGTTCTTATTTAGTGGGGCTCAAAATTTATAATTTCAACATGAGGTTCTTATACTGTAGGTGGAAGGTTCTTATTAATGATTTTTATTATAGCCTTGGTACGATCGCTCGGTAAATATACGTACCTAAAATGAACAGGTTTTGTGATTGGCTACATGGAACAAAAGTGGTTAAGGTTAGGACATTGGTTTCTTTGTGGTCGATTCTTAATCAACCAATCACAAAACCTGTTCATATAGGTAGTTGGCCACCCCTCTTATTTCAATGTTCAAAAATTAAAGGAAAAATCACCTGTCACTTTTATTGTTATTGTATACAGCGTGTTTTATCACTTGATTTTATAATAATAAGTGCTTCTAATTTGTTCTGGTAATGATTCCAGAGTTTTGCAGCGGCAACCAAGAATCTTCTGTCTCCATGAGTAACGGATTTTTCATTGATTTCTCCATGAGTAACGGATTTTTCATTGGATTTTGGCATAAATAGCAGATTTTGGTTTATCGAGTCAGCGTGCGAAATAACAGGGGTCAGCGGTCACTGACCGTTGATTTTAATGATTTGGGTAGGTACTTCATGTATGGCTAAAGCTGGTTACTTCATGTAAGCCTGTCCCCAACACAACTATAAAATTATGTCCAAAACCATTTTGTGATCCTAACATGAAGTAGTAACCATGATACGATCGCCAGAAATCAGTCACGGTAGGTCAGCATGACAGGTCAAATTATTTTGGTCAAATTATTTCTACCAGTGAACTCATTTTCTTTTACCTTGTAAACGTTGTTTATATCATTAATTAATGCAATAAATCAGTATAAATGGCTTTAAAGGGAAATGGCAATAAAAATTAAGTTTATCTTATTTGAAAGAACTTTTAAAATGATATATGAAGACCTTTTACAGATTTTCCATATCGTTATTGGTTCTGTAAATATTTCACTTCTTTTTAACAAAGAACATTGAACATTCCGCCATCTTGGATATGCATAACCATCCTTGGATATGCGTGACGTCACAACCAGGGTAGAAATGTTTTTTATATCAGCAATTATCGAGTCATTATAGATGCTAAATCGTAGTTGTTTTGGGTGTTGTATACTTTTAAGTGAAGTAGCAATCTATTTGAACGCATTCCACTGATATTTGGGCAATTATTTACAACTTTTAGAATGTTTACCCTGGTTTTGACGTCACTTAATTATATCTAATTATAAAACAAGATGGCGGATTGCAGATATTTTTGTTCACAGATATTTCAAAAATTAAGGAAGTTACGGGGAAATTTTAAAAGGTCTTCATATATTATTTTTAATGTTCTTTCAAATGAGACAAAGAAAATTTTTATTGCCATTTCCCTTTAACAGGTGGAGCCTTAAAAAGGTTTTCAAAGGCTGCTTAGTTTATTGTTTAAAGTGCACCTGACATCAACATTTTTTATTGTCTTATTTGGAAGAACTTTTAAAACGATAAAGTAACTTCTTTTGACGATTTTCGTTTCTTCGCTTTCTTTTTGAGATACAGTCGAACCCCTATTAAGCGGCCACCATCGGGGATCTGCGAAGTGGCCGCTTAATAGGGGTTGGCCGCTTAATAGGGGTTGGTCTAGGAATTTGTCAGAATTAGCAAAAGACGTTGTGGAAATACACACACAAATACACAATACCTATCAGTATAAAAAATAACTGTTATCATAGCTAAAATAGGCATTAAGTAGACTACACTAACATCTAAAAACGTAAAATATTAAAATACATAAGGATAAAAAGATGCTGTTTATAAAATGTACCAATATTAAAACTACTATAACACTGATAATTGTCGCGAAGATACTGTATCATTTAAAAGTCATAGAATTCCTCTCAAGAAGATATTGTGATAAGGTCTCAACTTAACATGAACCATATAAACTACATGTTTACATAAAAAGGTAAACGGCATATAAGAACGGCAGTGTCTGTAACTGTCAGACGTAAAGGGCGTTACATAAAATAGTCCTGTATATGACTCTGTCGCTGTGGATCACGGAGTTTCAACGCATAAATTATATCGTTTGATTTTGCACAGGACAATGCGAGTTCCTGGTGCCCATGAAATTGCGCAAAGTTTAGCAACTTCTCCCCTAGTTCCATTGCCTCTGTCAGAGACTTGATGGCTGGTTGTTCGACCTCTTTGTCAAAATCATCATCCCCTGGCTCTGTCGATACATCATCTGGAGCGGACAGAACTTCGACATCGTTGCCCAGCAGTTCTGCTCGTGCTGCCTCCCTCCAGTTTGGTTCAGAGGGGTCTATATGCCCGGAACAGACTGCAATCGCGTCTTCATCGACGATGTAATCTTCAGCGGAACAAGGCGCGTCAATACGATTCATAAGGGATTGTAGACCTAACAGCTCTTCTCCCTCAAACGGGTCATCTGCGAGAAACCACCTTCAATTCATCTAACACCTTTCTGACAAGCGGATATATGAAACTCTCACCCAGAGACATTGTCATTGTGCCTTATCAGCAGTGTCAACTGAGGGCTTGAGTGTGATTTTATCAGGGATTGAAGAAAATATGTCCGAGGGAGCGGTACTGCAAGTGAACTCATTTATAAGAGGTTACCACGAATATTTGGATGTCTGGCTGCCAAATATGGACGATGAATATCACCTGAAACGAGAACCAGGTAACAAGATGGATCCAAATGCTGTGGCGATTGTTCGATCAGTTCCACGTGGGCGATCTCGTGAGGAATTTGCTCCGAAACCGAACCACCAGAATGAACTGGGGGATGATTCTCAAGTTCTTGGACATGTCCCGAAACTAATGGCAATATGGCTAACTAAATTTCTCAAATAGACAATGGATGTTTTATCAGTTTTCATCACCTTATGAGTCCTATCTGTCATCACTTTTTTCAAAACCTTTGTTTTGTATTAAAACTGTGTGTATTAAATTTTTGGTGGCCTCTTAGGGGTAAAAACGATCATCGGGACGGCCAAAAGGTGGCCGCGGCCGCTTAATAGAGGTGGCCGCTTAATAGGGGTTTCATTTACAGTAATATACTGTCAATAAATTCGGGACTTTGATACTTGGCCGCTTAATAGGGGGTGGCCGCTTAATAGGGGTTCGACTGTATAACAGTTTGTTTGATATGCAAATGTCCGGAATTTACGTCACACATGCATAATGACTTATTGGAGAAATGTGTGTATCTCTTTCATTCTCGAACGAAATCCTTTAAAATTGAGAGGATTGATGTTGTGGGAGAAACACGCACACGTGTTATTCACACTTTAGTATTTTTATTTGATGAACGCAAAGATATATAACATTCTCTGATAACTCATTATGCATGTGTGACGTAAATTCCGGACATTTGCATATCAAACAAACTGATATATCTCAAAAAGAAAGCGAAGAAACGAAAATCTTTAAAAGAAGTTACTTTATCATTTTAAAAGTTCTTCCAAATAAGACAATAAAAATTTTTGATGTCAGGTGCACTTTAAACAAGGAAATAAGAACTTGAAAATTATATTTCATTTGAGGCCATTACTTTAAACAAAAGCCCTGGGATGGAAGTTGCTATCAAAATGGCGACAGCAGAAGTGACGATCGAACGTTCATGACCTTGTGTCATACAAACTACAAAGTTGTAGAAGGAAAGAAGATTTTTGTTTTTAATGCACAAATTAAAGAAAAAATAGTCGACCATCCAAATTTTAGATATGACCGCCTGAATTCTGACCGGTCATGCTGACCGCCGACTTTACCAAAATTGTTTTGAGCGCTGTCGAGTCGATAAATCACCAATATAAATATATAGGTGCCTGGCCATGTAAAGCTTTGAATGTAATAAACAGTATCTTGAAATAACTAAGCATAGGGGAGATGTGATCTGATTTCTTAACCCGCGCAACAAATCTGGAAACTGTATTCTGAATTCGCTGTAACTACTGTCCATGCAGCAATTTCCATAATTAATGACAATTGAGTAGAGTAGAGTACGACGTAGAACAACGTAGATTTTATCATCGCTGTATGTATGTCTTCAAATGTATCAATGGACTTACGGATCACTCTATGAAGTTATTAACAAATAGGGACACTCATAATTATAATACAAGGAACAATGATAAGCTAAGACGTGCCACGTGTTACAAGAAATTGGGGCAAGCAAAGAGTGTGTTATCACTCACTAAAGGATTGAAACACATTGGATAAAGACACCAGAAATACATCTAGTATAGGATTATTTAAACTAAATATATTTAGAAGATTTTTTAACCAATTTGACTGTTAGTAGTTTTTATTTTTAGTCTTGATTCTGTTTTAGTTTTGTTTTGTAGGAACCTTTCTGAAAATCACATAACTGTGAGAAAGCTTTCCTAATAAAAGACCATTAATATTAATATTAATAATATATATCGCTTTTGTTTCATATCGTTAGCTAAAACACTCACAATATTCTCTTTTTTTCCTCCAGTGTTTATACAATAACCTTGATAGTAGAAGCGCTGTTGTTTGGTCTTTTCGTAGTTGTCTTATTATGCGACCAGGTAAATGCATCACCTATTTTATCAAACATTACACCTGATTACTAATGAAGACGTACAGTATGTCTGTAAGCAAACACATATTGTATAATCTCTACTTATTTTACACATGTGATTTCCTATATGATACCATTTCAATCAATTTTACTCATTCCTGATTGGCTAATGACATCAGTTTTAAACTTAAATGTTTTACTAGGGGTATTTAAAAAAATACCCCTAGTAAAAAATCACATCCGGGATGTTTGGATTTTAATATTTACAAACATCAGTTTTCCTGCTTCGTAGTAAAATTTAAGGGTAAAATTGATTGAAAAGGTATTAAAAGGAAATAACACTTGTTCTCGAAGAATTAATGAAAAATCGCACTTGTGTTTGGCGAACACGCGTGCGATTTTTCTACTAATATTGTAAAATATAATAACTAGTAATATGAATAGTATTTTTTATATATATTTTTATTATTTAAAAAATGTTACCTTTTTTGTAACTTATAATAACCAGTAATATGAATAATTTTTTAAGTACTGTTTAATAAACGACCAGCAGTGTTTTATCAGATTTAAAACACGAGGGCGTATCCCGATTATTTTAGATCTGATAAAACACGTTGCTGCGAGTTTATGAAACGGCTTCAAAAACGACCCATTTGATAAGTTCATTGGCATAGTAATTTTGAAAATCAATGTTGTCTAAGCCGAGAAAATCAAAGATAAAGTTTATGTAAATCAGGATGATTTTTATCACATTTAAAACCACCGCCTTGCCACTGATTTCCTTCATGAAATTATTAATGAGTTTTTGACTAATTTTTTAATAATTGTTTTTAATATTTTTTTTTTTTACATTTTAAAATATTGTTTCAGTTTTGTTTACCCTTTTTTGTAATATATTATAACCAGTATTATTGTTATTATATATTATATTATTTTTGTAATATATTATAACCATGAGTAATATTGTAAACTACTGTGATTTTAGTTTTCGTCAATTTGCACTGACACTACAGCTGTGGAGTATGTCCAAAAGAGAACACCAGCAAATACGAAATCTCGTGTAGAGCTTTTAATAGATGTTTTTGGAAAAGGTAATCAAATTCAAACAAGAAAAGGGTTTTTACTCAACCCATTTAGGTCTTCGGCCCCAACCCCAGCCATTGACCGGTCCCTAAACATGGCTACTGACCAATCATAGCTCACGTAAGATGCAACTTATTTCATAGTACTTTTTTTTAGGACCATCATGGTCGTGGTTGTTACCATGTGCTTCACCTGAACTATCCTCGAAGTCGGAAAATGACAGATTTTACGAGGTCTGATGACATTAAATTATCCACAGTCAGTGATAGAAAGGATCTAAAAGGATGCATATAATGTCATGCCCAGGACAACGCATTCAAGTTTAGTAAGCTTACAAATTTGGTAATGGAAGACGACGACAAATATCCTGGCTGCGTACGAAAAAACACAATAGATCTTTTTCATAAATTTCAGCATGCATCATTTGACGGCAGGCAAATCATTTTCAATTGATTGAGAATATCTCTGACGTCAACGGCGCGGGGAATGTGATACATGCAGGTATTATGAAAAGGGTCTATTGTAATCATTAAACGAGTCTGTTTGAAATTCACCATGTTTCATCATCAAACCAAGGTGATAAACATATGGGTTTAATGCAATCTCGTTGACCATGAAGAAAGTGCTGTAAGTTTTTTAATCCGTCCCACCAACAACCTCGTACCCAGGGTCTCATCTCCGCTCGCTACCTGATCCTGAGAAGAAAAAAACACGACTTTTTAGGAGGTGTTTACATGAAGGAGGGCTAGCCCTCTTGGTAGGGCTGGCCCTAGTAAGAGGGATGGATTTCAACTCGCGTTTACATGGGAATATTCTAGCCCTTCGAGGAGGACTAGCCCTTCTAGCAGGGTTGACTTGTTTACCGAGTTGACAACATGTATTTTGCCACGAAACCCGCTGAACAAACAGAACTTGTGAAATAAAGAGTTGTCTAAAAATATACGGGCAAGACCAACTTTGTCGCGTGTACGGAGCTTTGACTTGCCAGCCCTCCTGGGAAAATTCCCAGCCGTCGTAGGCGAGATCCCGTGTAGTCAATAGCGAGATCTCGCTAAGGAGGGCTGGCCCTCCTCTCCTATAAACGAAAACAAATTTTACATAGTGTTTTACTGATAGGCGGGATCTCGATAGAGGGCTAGTGCTCCTCAATATAAACACCCCCTAAGAGCTGATTAGTGTGGTCCCACCTAATAGTGAAGCGCACTCATGACGTATATTGTCGATGTTTGTCTGCATTTACTATTAAGGGTAAGTCTTTAATAATAGGGGTATGTAGAATGTAGGTATGTAGAACGTATTCCTTATAATGAAGCGCAAATACATCGGATTGACGTGAAACCATTGGACTAGTTACCAGGTTTCAAGATAGCCGCCAAACCGACAACGAATAGAGACCATATGTACTTCTAGTACGTATTCCATATAAGGAAGTGGCCTACGAGCAAATACAAGGCATTGACGAGCAAATACAAGGCATTGACGAGCAAATACAAGGCATTGACGAGCAAATACATTGCCCTCGTACCAGGCCACTGGATGTGGGATTGTCTGAGCGCGTGCGTCTAACAGTCAATTTCTAATCCCACATGCTTCATCTGTCTCACTATTCCACCAATCTGGGCTAGGAGGCTGGTACGAGGGTGCAACGTGTCAGTTACACTATATTTGCTAAGGAAATCTCGCAAGAAATTCTGGTAGTAGTAAGGTCTATTGTTCCTAAAAATAACGCTATTACACTTACTAACGTATACAAACCCTCTTAATAGTGACCTTGATCTTGGCTACCTCTCGTCCCTGGTATAAACTAGTGCAATGTATTTGCTCGTCAATCCAGTGTTTTGCCCTTCGGCCACTTCCTGTTATGCAATATGTATAGACGGCGAACAGTCCCTCTATTCATAATGCTCATATTATAAATGGCAATGTATGCAGAGGGACACGTGCGTTGCGTGATCAGATGGCTATAAATACGGAATCCCACCAGAACACTCCCTTCTTGCTCAGTTACACCGGTCGGGTGTGTGATAGAGAACGGCCCACCCAATAGCCCACCCTTCAATATTCATTGGGATCGTACTCAGGCTCCATCGTCTCAGCCAAACTGTTCCAGCTTGGCTTAGACCACGTTGACCAACATTTGTTCCCGGCTGAATTTAGCTGAGCAGGAATTAGAGTGTTATGAAATAGGTTACTATTTTACTTAGTAAAGTAAAATGGAGGGACTGTTCGCAGTCTAGTCATATTTCATACAATACAATTCTTGCAAAACAAAGAGAATGTATAATTTTGCTGGCAAGAGTAATCTGAACACTGTCTTCGTTTTAACGGAGCTGTCATTAAAAATTGTCTTGAAAATAGTCCATGTTTGTTTATGGCTTGCATGAGTCAACAGGTCGAAAGCTCATTGCAATAAATAATTCACGTATTGTTCCCATAAAAATCAAAACATATTTTCATCTCCACGCAGCTTTCAAGGATTTAAAATTATTCTGTTGAATAGTGTTGTTTTTGAAGCCATTATTCCTTACTAAGTTACAATTACTTTTGAGTTTTGAATATATTTTTTGATAAATATTGGCGTAACTGGTGTATACATTTCTGAAAGAAACAGAATACTTTAGTTATATTTATAATAAATTGAAGCAATATGTTGATATATTTCGAAATTACCTGTCATAAAAATATTAGTTATAAACTAAGTATAGGTTATATAGTTACCTGTAAAATGTATCGCGGTCATCAATCCTGTTAAATTAAAATATCGACTGTCTAAAAAGCCGGGGGAGGTTTTGAATTCAGCAAGGAAGAGTGGGGCTAATGAATTATAGCTTACAAACGTATTCATGGTTAAATTATATACTATAAGTAATTATGTTGGGTTGACTGGACGGTTTCGTCCGTAGCCAGGCTGAAGACCACGCACGAGAGTCACGTCGGATAAGCAATCTCCACATGTTTTCTTCTTAGTCTCTTCTATTGTCTATCCTCTATGCGTTTTTCCTACCAATTGTCAGTACCTTTCCACACCGCCGTTTTCCATATATTTCGCCCTTCTGCCAGCTTCTCCCACTCAGTTTCTTCGATGTTGCAACTCTAACAGGATTGATGACGGCGGTATCAAAGAGGACAAAGAGAATCGACTTGGAATGAACTAAATTAGTCAACCCATAGATGTATATTTAGATTGTAGTTGCAGTTTATTTATATTAGCTGTTAATAATTTTTCTTGGTAAGCACGATTTAACAGTGTGTGTTTTTTGGACATTCTCATTGGGGATTAAAGTGTCCCCAACCCCAAATTATATATTATTTATAACATTCTAAATAAGGCAAATAGTTGAACAGTGAAATATTTCTTGGATTTGATCTTTCCTTCGATACTTTAGATACAGTTTATATTTTTAAAAATGCTAATGATGTGATGTCACCCCGGAAATTTTGCTTTCTTTTCTGCTTTCCAACTGGTAAAGGTTTGAGTGAAAAAATTGATAAAAGTTCAGGTAGAGCGTTCAAGTATACCATCAACGTTTGAATTAGGTCAAATTTAATCATGTATGCATGGTATTATTATAACTAATGTAATGTAACCTGACGTGCGTGTCAAATTTAATCATGTATGCATGGTATTATTATAACTAATGTAATGTAACCTGACGTGCGTGACGTAACGTAATCTTATGAAGTATTGCAGGACCCCACTGAAAAACACTTCGGTGACGTGGTGGGTATCCTGAATAAATATTATTATTATTATTAAATTTCTTAGCAGAGTATTGTATCCGAAATGATGATTGGGTTGACACACTTAACGTTAAAGGACATTGGCAACAAAAAATAAGTGCCTATAATATCGAAGTATGAGACTTAAAGTGTCTATGAAGTGAAAAATTCGCAAGCATTTTTTTGCTCTAACGGACAAATTAGCACGGCAGAAGCGCACACTGAAAATTTCAAGTGAATCTGCTGCAGTCTTCGAGCTATCAACTCGCAAAGTTTGGCATGGCTAAATGTTTTTTTGGTGAAATCGGAAACGCGCGGTTCATTGCCTTGTGACGTATGCAGGTGTATTTACTATGCATAAGAACAATGGATTTGAACATTAATGATCCACCTGCATACGTCATATACCACATTACGTTAAACCATGCCAATGGAGAAACTTTGAGAGTTGATAGCTCGAAGACTCTGCAGCAGATTCACTTGAAATTTTCAGTGAACGCTCCTGCCGTGCTACTTTGTTCGCTAGAACAAAAAAATGCTAGCGATTTTTTCACTTCATAGACACTTTAACTAGTCGGAATATATATAGTAGTTTGAAGTTGTAAATATTCTCGTATAATGCATAAGGTGAATATAGCCTGTGTGCAGGCTAAGGTGAATAAGGTTCTCTGCCAAATAACGCGTGACGTCACGTGCTGGGTAAAGTGGTCAGTGTTGATGGACACGTTAACAAATTAAAGAGTGAGTGTCAGGGTCATGCATTGCGCGCTCACATTCGTATGGCGGCCATTTTGTGGGCCGACTATCTTTGCAATCCTTTCATTACATGTGTTAGTTTGTCGATTTCCAGAGTGAAAATATACTAGACTGAGTATTTTTATTGCTATTTGTTGTAAACTTCCGTATTGATCTATATGAAAACAATAACAAACACCCGCAATGCATGACCCTGACACTCCCTCTTTAAAGTGCCCGTAACCTCAAACTTTTTTATTGTCTTATTTGGAAGAACTTTTAAAATGATAAACTATCTTCTTTTGAACATTTTCGTTTCTTCGCTTTCTTTTTGAGATATATCAGTTTGTTTGATATGCAAATATCTGGAATTTCGTCACACATGCATAATGAGTTATCAGAGAATGTTATATATCTTTGCGTTCATGAAATAAAAACACTAAAGTGTGAAACCATGTGTGTGCATTTCTCCCACAACACCAAACTTCTTGATTTTAAAAGATTTCATTCGAGAATGAAAGAGATATACACATTTCTCCAATAAGTCATTATGCACGTGTGACGAAATTCCAGACATTTGCATATCAAACAAACTGATATATCTCAAAAAGAAAGCAAAGAAATGAAAACCTTCAAAAGAAGTTACTTTATCATTTTAAAAGTTCTTCCAAACAAGACAATAAAACATTTTGAGGTTATGGGCACTTTAAGCTTTTCTTAACGTTATTTTTGTAATCGCAATTATAACAAAAACTGGGAAATAAATGGCTCAGTTGCAGCAAGAAATATGACGTTTATCAGCACATGACGTCTTAGAAATGACGTCACGGTCATATTCAAAATGGCTGCCGAGAGTCTGTTTTTAGATAGTTTATTCAACTTTTAAAATGCAGTGTTACGAGCATTTTCCTATAGCGCTAAATTACTATAGTCCGACTAGCTAAGTCATGTACTTCGATATAAAAAGTTATTTTTTGTTGCCAATGTCCTTTAATAACTGGTGAACTATGAATACTCTTATATGCAATCCAAGGAAAACCGAGATTGTCCATTTATCATCATCACGTTTTATGCATTGTGAACCAATGCCAGAAATATGTGTCAATGATGTGATAATCCAACCGGCTCCGGTTGCACGTGATCTCGGTGTTGCTGTTGATAGATATTTAAAATTAAATGCTCATGTAAATAACATTTGTAAATCGGCCACTTTGGCTATCAGAAATATTGGCAAGATCAGGAAATATTTGAGTAAAAAGGACTGAGAAGTTCGTGCATGCATTCATAACATCAAAACTTGACAGCTGTAATAGCATCCTATATGGCTTACCAGAAACTGAATTGAGCAAGTTACAGCGAATTCAAAATACAGCTGCTAGACTTGTTGCAGGGGTTAAAAAATCGGAGCATATCTCTCCTGTGCTTCGTAATCTTCACTGGTTGCCGGTGAGATCAAGAATTGTTTTTAAGATACTAATAATTACTTTCAAGGCTTTGCATGGCCAGGCGCCTGTTTATATTACTGATTTGCTAACTAAATATAAACCTACTTGTGCTTTGAGATCATCTGACCGAAATCTGCTACTTGAGCCAAAATCCAAAACGATTACTCATGGAGACAGAACATTCTCGGTTGCAGCACCAAAACTGTGGAATTTATTACCACAGGAAATTAGAAGCTTTGAAATGTTAAGTAGTTTTAAGTCAGCACTTAAGACTTTTCTTTTTTAAAATTAATAGTTTTTTGTTCATAGTAATGAAACTGTAATTAGTTTTATAAGTAACTTTAAGAATATATTGTTGTAAGAGCATTGAGACTATTGTATAATGCTCCTAATACGTCTTTTATTATTTATTATTTATAGAACATCAACGCAAACCTCAAATCATAAAACTTTTGGCATTAAACTATTCACTTTATGAAGGCAGGATTGAGGGTTAAAGTGCCACTACGATCAAATTTTTACCTATCGATATTTTTACGTATTTATAAAGCAGAGCTGCTAAATATTACTCGGTCGAAACCGTTTTGCGATTAGACGATGGCAAGTATTATTTTTCTGAATCTGGAGTTGTTATGTCCGCCATTAATTGTTCATGTTCCTGACCAGCGTAACGAAGTGACGTCAAATTCTCAGCGCGAAGACTCCGTATCGCTAATTCTTCAATTAAATCAAAGTAGTTTATTCAAATTCTTCATCTGAAAGGCTGAACATTTCATCTACTTCTCGAAGAAAACAAGAAAACAAGTACCTCGACTGAAATTCAGGCGTAGCTTTGAGAATATGACGTCACAAACAATATTACCTTTTGAAATTGCGGGCTCACTTGGAACACTTTTTTAGTAATGGTGGCCTAAATAATAGTGATTTCAGAGCTCAAAATACTTACTTCAAAATACCATTTTTTAGTTGTTTTTCGATCACTTTCGACCCTGAAATACTATTCTATGCTAAAGAAAATCTAAAAGACGGGGATGAATTTTCATCGTAGTGGCAGTTTAAGGCCCTGTTACACTTACACGGTACAATTTTTCATGGAACTTGTCTCGCAACGCCATTGTTGGACAAGTTGCACGGACCATTCATCCAGTGTTCTCGCAAAACAAAATGGCTTTTATCGAAAAAAATGCACAAACGCGTTGCAGGGTGTAACACCCCTCACCTTGCAACTGCAACGCCGCACAAATCATCATTGCGAGACAAGTTGCATGAAAAATTGCACCGTGTAAACAGGGCCATTAATGGGGTTACGATTAGGGTTTAGTTAATTATATATTATACATTGTTTGCCTCTAAGTTATAGGCACTTTAAAAACCGTAACATTTTGGTTGAAAATTTCCAAGATATAGATAATTTTCACGTGACGTCACCAAAACCCTAAAATACTTTTACATGTTTTACAGGCCTTGTTGTGAAACTTCGTGGAAAATTTAAAGTCCGCGATATAATAATTCCTTCTTGAGTTACAGAATTTTGAATTATATCAATAGCTGAGTGCAAGAAAGCTATATATTTTATCACAACTTCACGTGTTATCAGCAGTGATGAAAAACATGGTTAATCTTCTGCGCCTATTTTGTGCGGGAAAGCCATCATGGAAAATAGGTTTACCTCATGGAAGCTCTCAATTTATAATGAATAGGCTCATATTTCCGCCGGATTTTTAGATTTTTGAATGCATGTATATGGAAGCAAAATAAATGAAAAATTATGCCTTTCAACATCTAATGTAACCTAGTCTCCTTCGCAGCCTCCATAATTTGCACCACTCTTTAGCCCACAAGCGGCGATCTGCGAATGAGGCTAAATATACCCTTAAACTACACAATTATGAATCGCAACGCTCGAAAATCCGTTTCAATTTGAAATATCAAATTCAAATCACACCAAACCAGGGGTCGGCTATATTGCGAGTTGCCTTCCATGTGCCTTGATCATGGCTGACAGTTTCGAGTTTGAAACGAGTTCACGGTAAGTTTAATGTGTTTTATCTTGTTTATCGTATGTATTATAAACGTTTGTGGGAAAAATCATGGTCAAACTTTATTTTCCTTTATCGATCGACACTTAATGATTTTGTTTGATTTTCGTTCGAAATGCTCTTTCGCTTGTGGCAGTACCTTGTGTTTCACAATGTGTTCTACTGGTTGAGCATTATACGAAACTATAGCCTGGTTTCCGTATAGCTTTCTCATTGCGCGTTTTCTTTGCGTTCGAAGACAATATTACAAACATGAACACCTTTGAACAAGTGTATGTCAAAGAAAGGAACTTGTCAAAATGAATGGCGTAGCGTCTGGTTGCTATTAATAGCTCAAAATGCAGACAAAATTTGCAAACCAAACTTGACTCACAAATGATTGCAAATGAGCTATTTTCTTTTGTTATGGCCGCAATAATTATGGGTAAAATCAAACAAACATGGATAATGACGTCATCTCGACGGAGTGATATTATAAACAGTCGAAACCACATAGGAAACACGAGATGACATCGAGTGTTTATGAATTTCTCCCACAGAAGTTTATAACACATACGATAAACAAATTAAACACATTAAACTACCGTAAACTCGTTTCCAACTATTACTACATGGATGTCACGGACTCGTAATTCGCGGGATTCGTAACTCGCGGATTCGTGACTCGCAGACTCGTAACTCCTAAGTAGTAGACTCGTAACTCCTAAGTAGTAGACTCGTAACTCCTAAGTAGTAGACTCGTAACTCCTAAGTAGTAGACTCGTAACTCCTAAGTAGTAGACTCGTAACTCCTAAGTAGTACTTAGTAGACTCGTAACTCCTAAGTAGTAGACTCGTAACTCCTAAGTAGTAGACTCGTAACTCCTAAGTAGTAGACTCGTAACTCCTAAGTAGTAGACTCGTAACTCCTAAGTAGTAGACTCGTAACTCCTAAGTAGTAGACTCGTAACTCCTAAGTAGTACTTAGTAGACTCGTAACTCCTAAGTAGTAGACTCGTAACTCCTAAGTAGTAGACTCGTAACTCCTAAGTAGTAGACTCGTAACTCCTAAGTAGTAGACTCGTAACTCCTAAGTAGTAGACTCGTAACTCCTAAGTAGTAGACTCGTAACTCCTAAGTAGTAGACTCGTAAATCCTAAGTAGTACTTAGTAGACTCGTAACTCCTAAGTAGTAGACTCGTAACTCCTAAGTAGTAGACTCGTAACTCGTAGACTCGTAACTCCTAAGTAGTAGACTAGTAACTCGCAGACTCGTAACTCGCAGACTCGTAACTCGCAGACTCGTAACTCCTAAGTAGTAGACTCGTAACTCGTAGACTCGTAACTCGTAACTCGTAGACTCGTAACTCGCAGACTCGCATACTCGTAACTCGCATACTCGTAACTCGCAGACTCGTAACTTGTAACTCCTAAGTACTGTAGTAGACTCGTAACTCGCAGAGTCGTAACTCGTAGACTCGTAGCTAGTAGACTCGTAACTCGCAGACTCGTAACTCGCGGATTCGTAACTCGCAGACTCATAACTCGTAGACTCGCAAGTATAGTAGACTCGTAACTCGCAGACTCGTAACTCACAAGTAAAGTAGTAGACTCGTAACTCGCGGTTTTGTAACTCGCGGTTTCGTAACTCGTAGACTCGCAAGTAGTAGACTCGTAACTAGTAGACTCGTAACTCGCAGACTCGCAAGTAGTAGACTTCGTAACTATAGTAGACTCGTAAGTAGGACTCGTAACTAGTAGACTCGTAACTCGCAGACTCGCAAGTAGTAGACTCGTAACTAGTAGACTCGCAAGTAGTAGACTCGTAACTATAGTAGACTCGCATATAGGACTCGTAACTAGTAGACTCGTACTGTAACTCGCAGACTCGTAACTAGTAGACTCGTAACTAGTAGACTCGCAAGTAGTAGACTCGTAACTATAGTAGACTCGCAAGTATAGTAGACTCGTAACTATAGTAGACTCGTAACTAGTAGACTCGTAACTATAGTAGACTCGTAACTAGTAGACTCGTAACTATAGAAGACTCGCAAGTAGTAGACTCGTAACTATAGTAGACTCGTAACTAGTAGACTCGTAACTAGTAGACTCGCAAGTAGTAGACTCGCAAGTAGTAGACTCGTAACTATAGTAGACTCGCAAGTAGTAGACTCGTAACTATAGTAGACTCGCAAGTAGTAGACTCGTAACTATAGTAGACTCGTAACTATAGTAGACTCGTAACTAGTAGACTCGTAACTATAGTAGACTCGTAACTAGTAGACTCGTAACTATAGTAGACTCGCAAGTAGTAGACTCGTAACTATAGTAGACTCGTAACTAGTAGACTCGTAACTAGTAGACTCGCAAGTAGTAGACTCGTAACTATAGTAGACTCGTAACTAGTAGACTCGTAACTATAGTAGACTCGTAACTAGTAGACTCGCAAGTAGTAGACTCGTAACTATAGTAGACTCGTAACTAGTAGACTCGTAACTAGTAGACTCGCAAGTAGTAGACTCGTAACTATAGTAGACTCGCAAGTAGTAGACTCGTAACTATAGTAGACTCGCAAGTAGCAGACTCGTAAGTCGTAACTATAGTAGACTCGCAAGTAGGACCCGTAACCAGTAGACTCGCAAGTAGTAGACTCGCAAGTAGTAGACTCGCAAGTAGTAGACTCGCAAGTAGTAGATTCGTAACTCGTATAGAAGACTCGTAACTCGCAGACGCGCAAGTAGTAGACTCGTAACTAGTATAGACTCGTAACTCACAGACTCGGAAGTAGTAGACTCGTAACTCGCAGACTCGCAAGTAGTAGACTCGTAACTCGCAGACTCGTAACTCGCAGACTCGCAAGTAGTAGACTCGTAACTCGCAGACTCGTAACTAGTAGACTCGTAACTCGCAGACTCGTAACTGCAGTAGTAGACTCGTAACTTGCAGACTCGTTACTAGTAGACTCGTAACTCGCAGACTCGTAACTAGTAGACTCGTAACTCGCAGACTCGTAACTAGTAACTAGTAGACTCGTAACTTGCAGACTCGTAACTCGTAACTAGTGGACTCGTTACTCGCAGACTCGTAACTCTCGAATTCGTAACTCGCAGACTCACATACTAGACAAACTCGACAAACCAAAGTTGTTTTTCCGATCTTATTTTTCTGGAATGTATCTGGAGTGAATGTTATATGATGAACCATCCAGTTAAGAGACAATTTAATGTATATTTGCATAATTGACTAGTGCTTATATTATGACAGAGAAAAAATAATTTTCCAGTCCCTCTCATCTTTATTCTAAGTATATTGTCGTCACTATATACAGAAGCTAGCGAACTATGCCCAAAAGACGTGCAATGATGATAAAAGTGATAATGCAGGTTACAGTTTAGTTTCTATCAGAGTTCAGGTAAGTAGTTTATTTATATTCAGTAAAGTGGTGGAGCTGTTATACGTCGAGCTACTTCATTACAGTACTTGTCAGGAACTCCAGCATCTCGTAATTCTTTCAACTTTCTTCGCTTGATCTCGTCTAACTTTTGTCGTCTAAAAAATACAAGAAACAAAATAGATTATGACCGTGGGCGATTGTTAGGCATTTACTCGGAATTCCTACAACAATATACGCGGATTATAATTGAGAATCTCAATAAACACAAAGGTGGAAGAGGTTTGCGATCAGTCGAGAATGAATATAAGACAATAACGATCCAAGCTGCAGTTAAGTTGTATGAGAATCCGGATCCTACGATGCAGATGGTGCGAGAGTTTGAGGAGAGATCAGCGAGTATGGGACATCAATCACTAGTTAAAGATACTATACCAAATATGCCGAGGAACTCGATCTTACCATCCAACTTATCCACCCGAATTCATATTGCTGTGATGCAAACGGAGAACTGAAACCCGCAGGAAAGATTAAGGCAGCTTTATGTCGTAGTTAAAGATCAGAAGTGGCAAAGAGGTGGGAAGACGAATATCTAAGCAGAAAAGGATGCTTCTTGTCGCTAAGGGAGTGGACTACGTGCCCGACGCACACCATCGCCGGTATGTTTGAACCCGCAGATTGTGCATGGTAAGTTCCCAGGGAGCGTCCCCCACGTCTTGGCTGGTTGTCCTGCTCTGGCAGAGAATAAGTATCTTTCAAGGCATAATGCGGCATTGAAGATTCTGTTTTTTGAGCTACTACGAGATCTAAAGCTTATTGATGAGGTGCCAACCTGGTATTCCCCGGTGAAGCCGAAGCCTGTGTACGAGAATAGAGATGTAAAAGCATTTTGGGAAGTTCCTGTGTATGCAGGTTATCAGGAAGTGAGAGCCAACAGAGCAGACGCTCGTATAATCAATCATAAATCCAAGCAAGAGCTGATGCTAGAAATGAGTTTGGATTGATAATCGAGCAAGGAAAGATGAAGAGAAAACTTTAAAGTATGGTCCATTAACAGTATAACATTATAATCGATGTTCTCGGAGGCTGGTCATGTGAGTCGTATGCCGCACAGCACAATGCATGTTGGGAGCAAACGCGTTTTGTACTGTGAGATACCAGAAGTGAGTAAAACTTGCGTTCTTTGTTATTCCTTGACGTTGTAAAACTGTTTTTTTTCCCAACGATTTGTGTTTAATCAGAATTTTTTTATTCTTATTACATCCGTGGAAGCATCGTCGTTAAACTTTAACGCAGTAAAAAGCATAAATATTGCGCTTGGACTAATATTGGAATGTTAATTGGTTAATATTGAATAGCTAATATTAGTTATTATTATTATCACTAAACAATGTCTATATCACTGACCTTTCTTTTGCTTCTTTGTTCAGCTTCTCTCCCTCTTCAAAGTACGACTTTTGAACATGTACTCGATCCTTTTCTTTTTCTGATATTTGCTCTCGAATATCTTGAGCATAATGATGCCTTCGAGATGCACTCTGCCGCTCAACATTGTCGTCTTTGATTTGCTGTTCATTTTGTGCCCTGGATAAAAATCAACAAACAGGTTTCTCACTATTTATTAATGTGTATGTTTGATGATACTTTTGTAATTATTACTTTTTTATATTTAAGAAATAGAAAATATTTTCTCCATATACAGTTATAGAAACACGTTGGTTTGGGAGAATTTTCAACCTTTTCTTCAGAGTGCTTTTCATCTTTCCTTAACCGGGTACTAGTTCGCTATCGGTCTCGTGTCGGTATTTAGCTTTTTAGAAGGAGATTTCGAGTTCTCCCAAACTTTCACGAATGTTTTTATTTAAATAATAGAATACGTTTGCCCAGGTCTCTATAACGTTATCGAAACTCGAATGACGTAATAAAAACACGAGAGAAGTGCTTTCCCAACCTCTCGAGTGTTTTTATTGCTTCACGAGGGTTTCGATCACGTTATAGTAACCCCGGGAAAACGTAGTCTATTATTTTTATAAATAATACAGAAACAATCTCTTATACTTTGGATAATTACGATATATAATTATGCAAATTCTCATTAGTTACTGACGTCATTCCGGTCTCCGTAGCCCAGGGCTCGATTTAACCGTCGAACATTGGACATTGTCCGACGAGAAAATACAAATGTCCGATCAATGTTACGATTGATTAAAAACAGGATTTGTTTTGTTGTTTACTTTTTGGTAAATTCTGCGTATTATGTTGTTGCCATTGGGCTATCCCACACAGACATTACTGTACAATGCATTCCAGTGTCAAAATTCGGCCTTCAAACTTCGGTGACGAAGTATTTGTAGAAACCAATATTAAAGACAAAATGTTCTAGAGTAAAAGTTGGCAACAAATATATATCAATAGAATATGAGTCTGGTCTATTTCTACAAATTAATGAATATATTTACCGAAAGGATTGCCAAGATATCCATGGTTTATAAAACGAACTGAATTTCGTGACACATAAAATGGCGGACTTGGCGCGCAAAGCATAAGCTGTACTCCTTTAAGAATTAGTAAAACTCCTTCAACTGAAGGATTCATTTCGTTCGTCATTCTGATTCACGTATTGGTAAGATCCCAACCAACATTCAATTGTCAAAACAATTTCGCCAACAACATTCAATTGTCGCAACTGCCGGAACATGTTCGCCAAAATTGTAGAAAATGTCCGACGAAATAACGAAATTATCGGACATTTTGTCCGATGAACTTGGAAAAATTACATCGAGCCCTGGTAGCCTGATCGAGACCTGTTAGCTGACCAATCACAGCGTGTGTAAAGTAAAATTATTTTATGAAACTATATGGAAAGAACGAAAAAATATTTTATATTCCTTTTATAAATTAACATTTTGTACAACAACGAAAATGTAAATTCTCCTTACTCACTTAAAAATCACTCTCAGCTGTCAATGTGACTGAATTATGAGAGCATATAAGCAATTGGACGACAAGAAACACATGAATGATATCTTAAAAGATCAGAATTTGACTTCTTTAAACTTTTAAAAACCGTTTTAGCACCTTTTCGTATGAATTCAAAAATGGCGGGAAAATTTTCGTGTTTCTATTTAATAAAATAAAAAATTGCTTGCGTCATTGTGTAACATAATGACGTCATTTCAACAGGTATTTTCACAGGTATTCGTCCGGTTGAAATGACGTCATTCATGTCTCTATTATAGTTTATGAAAAAATGTTTACTCTACGCACGCTGTGATTAGTTAGCTTAACGTATCAGTAACTAATGAGAATTCGCATTAAATCAAAATCAAAGCGTTATATATCGCAATTATTCAAAGTATTGTTTCTGAATTATTTTATAAAAATAACAAACAGAATACGTTTTCCCGGGTCTCAATAACGTGATGGAAACCCTCGCGAAGTAATAAAAACACTCGAGAAGTTGGGAAAGCACTCGTCTCGGCGGCTCTTGATTCTCTATCGTTACAAGTTTCACGTTTGGGCTCAGGACCTTTCCTGATTATAACAGCTCGATTTGAATTTCTATACTGCCACACAGCACAACACTTTTACACAACACAAGGCAAGTTGTGGTATTTTACCATGCTTGATTCACTTACACAAGAACTCTTTCAAACTCTGCTCTATCTCGAGCAGCTTGCACAGCAAAGAAATGTTCTTTATCTTTAACTTGGCGTTCACGAGCACCTTTTAGCATATGTTCAGTTTCTGCCCTGGTAAGAAATAAAGAAAATGGATAATAATCAAGATTGATATAAAATTCGTGTTTCATGCACGATGGTTAAAGTATACAGGGTGGCCCAAGATAGGGTAATATAACACAACGCAACGCAACGCAACACCCCTCGCCCGGCGCGAAGCGCCGGCTGAAGGCCTGAGGGCGAGGGTGCTAATATCGACCGGTGTTTAGTCCCTCATCACGGGAAACCTAGCATTTCCAGAGTTGCATCAACGGCCGTCCGCGCGAAATCGGAAAATTTGGTCCTGGTAACTAGATACTCAGCATTTGAATTAATATTGAAATTGAAACCGTCACATGATTGCGAATGCAAAAATTGAAACGATTCAAAGTTTTTTCCAAAAAGACACTTTTTTGAGGAAATAGAAATCCGAATCCGAATATGTATTTTGACTCGCTAATTCCAAATCTGTTTTCAGAATTGAAAACGGTTATATATTGATCGAGATAACGTTCAAAATAATATACGACGAAGTGACCAGCTTATAGCCGACTAATTTACGAAGGGTATTCACGTTCTCGTAATATAGTAGACACGTATGTTATGTATTTTGACTCGCTAATTCCAAATCTGTTTTCAGAATTGAAAACGGTTAAATATTGATCGAGATAAGCACGTTTAAAATAATATACGACGAAGTGACCAGCTTATAGCTGACTAATTTCTACAAAGTACATAAACCGTTTTTACGAAGGGTACTCACGTTCTCGTAATATAGTAAACACGTATGTTATGTATGTTGATTCGCTATTTCCAAATCTGTTTTCAGAGTTTAAATCGGTTAAATATTGGCCGAGATAACGTTCAAACATTTCTTCGACGAAACGGGCTTTTGCAAATAGTGAATTTTTGCAAAACACAAATACACGGCCACGGCGTGCGAGGTCTGGGCCCCATGGATGGGGAAATTCCCGTAGGGGTAGAAAAGGCGGGCGAGGGGATTATTGCGGATTCGTATTTTTAGTTACAAATTAAAGTGCCTATATCACTTGTGGGATCTTTACATATTTATAGTAATTGGAACATTCTAAGAAGATTTGTACTATATCTTCTCAGGCGAAAATTTCATCTTCATCGACTTTTTTGCAGTTAAAGTTACCGGATATGACATCAAAGGAGGAATTGCAAATCAGTTTTCTTTTGTTTCTTGCTTCAAAAATTCCTCCTTTGATGTCATATCCGGTAACTTTAACTGCAAAAAAGTCCATGAAGATGAAATTTTCGCCTGAGAAGATATATTACAAATCTTCTTAGAATGTTCCAATTACTATAAATATGTAAAGATCCCACAAGTGATATAGGCACTTTAAAGAAACTTTACAGGTGATGGGTCTTGCTTAAATTCTAACAATTAGTAGATATAGATAGTTATATACATGAGGTGACTTATTCTTAAAGAAAACTGGTAGTAAAAGTTTTAAAATGTGCATAAGTTTGAGGAAGTTCAAGATATAAGTACGGCTTGTAGTGATTTAAAGTAATATTAAGTTTATGAACATATTAGGAGACGATTAAATGTCAAGATAAGCAGTTGATTCAGGATCAGCTGCTTCTGACGAATCATCAGTTATCCCAAGATGTTCCCTATAAATGTTTGTCGAACCTTGGATTGCATCTTTGCAACACAGTTTGCGGAACAGAGAACGATATCGTTTTGACATTCCAAGGTGGCGTAAGACGTTTTCATTGGCAGGATGCCAAGAACCAAGAACCAATACAATACAATACAATGCAATGCAATGCAATGCAATACAATGCAATGCAATGCGATACGATGCGATACAATTTATTTAACGTGATCAATACACTTAATAGCGAAATCGCTATTTTTCAGGTATGCAACTTAATAGTAAAAATAAAAGCTAAAATAATAATAATTAAGTTAATAATTAATTAAAAGTAATAATAATTAAATAACAATAATAAAATTATTTTACATTATATTAACTAATAATTTTTAGTAACAGGGGTTGTAGTCTGAAAAGCCACACAAATTCCAAGAATTTTAATTTGACTTTTATCATGGATAATTAAAAGACTGGATAGGAAACTAATGATCACATGGGGTATTTCTAGCCCGCTGATTGGTTAAGTCGCATTTGTGATGTCATTGATGGCGGAGAGTATTGTTGATTTGATTGTGCTTTTTGTAGACTACCGTTAATGCTCAAATTATTAAATTTTGAAACTTTTTTTTAATCGAGCATTTACGGTGACCATTGAACTATAGTTAAAGTCTTGTGGTACTTGTTCTTCATTAAGGTTAGAGATTAGACAACCTCCTCAATCATGTAATAAGTCAGATAAATCCCTCGAACGTCGACATGTGTGCGATATACAGCCCGAGGACGCGCACACATCCCTCGTTCGAGGGATTTATCTATTACTTGTTTTGCTTAAAATGCATTTTTTACTTAGTATTGCTATTTCACTCAAGTTTATCACGGGGAGTACCCACCTAAAATGAACAGGTTTTGGGATTGTATACGCGTGGAACAAAAGTGATTAGGGTTGGTTTCTTTGTGGTTGATTCTGTTGTTTTATTGTTTGAATTAACCAATTACAAAACTTGTACATTTAGGTAAGTGGCAAAACGGTTATTACATGACTGGTAATAAAAGGCCAATACTTTATCACAACTAGTAAGCCAGGAAAATTTCGTCTAAAATGAGTATTATATAGTAGACGAATATTTCGTTATAACGTGGCTTTGTTATGTTTCCAGGCAGTTCCACTGTCAGTTCAAGATCTATTATTGCTGTAATTGGAATATCACTGGATTTTTTATGGTGGCTTCCTATGGTTTTCTACATAATGCATAACTATATTGGACTAAAGTGCTTAAAGTGGCACTACAATGAAAATTCACCCCCGTCTTTTAGATTTTCTTTAGCATAGAATAGTATTTCAGGGTCGAAAGTGATCATCGATGTAAAAAAAAACCACTAAAAAATGGTATTTTGAAGTAAATATTTTAAACTCTGAAATCACTATTATTATTTAGGCCATTACTAAAAACGTGTTCCAAGTGAGCCCGCAATTTCAAAAGGTAATATTGTTTGTGACGTCAGATTCTCAATGCTACGCCTCAATTTCAGTCGAGGTTATTTGTTTTCTTGTTTTCTTCGAGAAGTAGATGAAATGTTCAGCCTTTCAGACGAAAAAGTTGAAAAAACGACCTTGATTTACTTGAAGAATTAGCCACGTGGAGTCTTAGCCGCGTTGAGAATCTGACGTCACTTCGTTACGCTGGTCAGGAACATGAACAATTAATGGCGGACATAACAACTCCAGATTCGGAGTCAGAAAAATAATACTTGCCATCGTCGAATCGCAAAACGGTTTTGACCAAGAAATATTTAACAGCTCTGCTTTATATATATTTATAAAATATCGATAGGTAAAAATATCGATAGGTAAAAATTTGATCGTAGTATCACTTTAAGTGCCTATAGTTAAAAAACAATCAAATTCTTTCAATACACCTCCGCAAATTCAAATACTTTCAAGAAATTATTACAAACTTTCAGTCGTGGATAACAAGGATGACCTAAAAGGACATTTCTTGATACTAAACATAACCCAAAAAAGACTGGATATAGAAATATCGTTATTGCTAAAACCAATCACGTTCCAATAGCCTTCGCCGCGCCACGCCAAGGCTCTTGGAACGAGATTCAGCTAAAACCGATTCACTGATGGTCGTGGCTCTTTGGTATACCCAAAAGGCGGAAGAGAGGACTGGGACAGAGTTTGCCTTAATTTCGATAATTGTAACCAACCCCAAAACAACAAAAATTCTAACCCTAACCCCCCCCCCCCCCCCCGACTAACGAGTTTTCTAACCCTAACCGTTAGAAAACTCGTTAGGCGGGGGGTTAGGGTTAGGATATTTGTTGTTTTGGGGTTGGTTCCAGTCCTCTCTCGCATTTCGACCTTTTGGGTATACAAAAAGACACGACCGTTCACTGACACTCTAGATGCCAGAGCTTCTTCCGCGTTCGCCCCGCTCGCCCGCCACATTCTCCTTGCGATTGCTTTTTGTAGACTACCGTTAATGCTCAAATTATTAAATTTTGAAACTTTTTTTTAATCGAGCATTTACGGTGACCATTGAACTATAGTTAAAGTCTTGTGGTACTTGTTCTTCATTAAGGTTAGAGATTAGACAACCTCCTCAATCATGTAATAAGTCAGATAAATCCCTCGAACGTCGACATGTGTGCGATATACAGCCCGAGGACGCGCACACATCCCTCGTTCGAGGGATTTATCTATTACTTGTTTTGCTTAAAATGCATATTTTACTTAGTATTGCTATTTCACTCAAGTTTATCACGGGGAGTACCCACCTAAAATGAACAGGTTTTGGGATTGGATACGCGTGGAACAAAAGTGATTAGGGTTGGTTTCTTTGTGGTTGATTCTGTTGTTTTATTGTTTGAATTAACCAATTACAAAACTTGTACATTTAGGGAAGTGGCAAAACGGTTATTACATGACTGGTAATAAAAGGCCAATACTTTATCACAACTAGTAAGCCAGGAAAATTTCGTCTAAAATGAGTATTATATAGTAGACGAATATTTCGTCATAACGTGGCTTTGTTATGTTTCCAGGCAGTTCCACTGTCAGTTCAAGATCTATTATTGCTGTAATTGGAATATCACTGGATTTTTTTATGGTGGCTTCCTATGGTTTTCTACATAATGCATAACTGTATTGGACTAAAGTGCTTAAAGTGGCACTACGATGAAAATTCACCCTCGTCTTTTAGATTTTCTTTAGCATAGAATAGTATTTCAGGGTTGAAAGTGATCATCGATGTAAAACAAAAACACTAAAAAATTGTATTTTGAAGTGAGTATTTTGAGCTTTGAAATCACTATTATTTAGGCCATTACTAAAAACGTGTTCCAAGTGAGCCCGCAATTTCAAAAGGTAATATTGTTTGTGACGTCAGATTGTCAATGCTACGCCTCAATTTCAGTCGAGGTTATTTGTTTTCTTGTTTTCTTCGAGAAGTAGATGAAATGTTCAGCCTTTCAGACGAAAAAGTTGAAAAAACGACCTTGATTTACTTGAAGAATTAGCCACGTGGAGTCTTAGCCGCGTTGAGAATCTGACGTCACTTCGTTACGCTGGTCAGGAACATGAACAATTAATGGCGGACATAACAATCGAAAAACGGTTTCTACCGAGTAATATAAAGCAGCTCTGCTTTATAAATACGTAAAAATATCGATAGGTAAAAATTTGATCGTAGTACCACTTTAAAGTGCCTATAGTTAAAAAACAATCAAAGTCTTTCAATACACCTCCGCAAATTCAAATACTTTCAAGAAATTATTACAAACTTTCAGTCGTGGATAACAAGGATGACCTAAAAGGACATTTCTTGATACTAAACATAACCCAAAAAAGACTGGATATAGAAATATCGTTATAGCTAAAACCAATCTCGTTCCCATAGCCTTCGCCGCGCCACGCGAAGGCTCTGGGAACGAGATTGAGCTAAAACCGATTCACTGATGGTCGTGGCTCTTTAGTATACCCAAAAGGCGGAAGAGAGGACTTGGACAGAGTTTGCGGTTCCAGTCCTCTCTCCACATTTCGACCTTTTGGGTGACAAAAAGACACGACCGTTCACTAACACCCTAGATGCCAGAGCTTCTTCCGCGTTCGCCCCGCTCGCCCGCCACATTCTCCTTGCGAGTACGGACTCTGGCACCCAGGGTAGCTCACTGACTGACCGACAAACAAATAAACAAATAAACAAACAAACAGTATCTTACTTTATCTCAACTTCCTCTTTCTGTTTTCTCCGCCATTCTCTTTCAGCTTCCTCGTGATTGCGTTTCGCTCTTAAGGCATCCTGAAAACAAACAGCAGAGAACATTATATTATATAACCGTTTGAGACCTTGGGAAATCGCGTGGATTTCTTATCTTAGTGTATGTTATATTATCACGGAAGTAACAAGGAGTGAGGTGAATCCCAACAACCCAATACAACAAGGAAAAATGTGCTTTCGCACATTACGAAAAAAAGTACATCGAGGTTTTGACTAATTTTACTTTGGTTGCCTTTTTCGTTGCCCTTCACTTATTTCATAATTCCTGTTTATTTTTTATTCCTATTTATTTTTATTCCTGTTTATTTTTTATTCCTTTTTAATTTATTCCTGTTTATTCTTTATTCCTGTTCATATTTTTATTCCTGTTTATTTTTTATTCCTTTTTATTTTATTCCAGTTTATTTTTTATTCATGTTTACTTTTTATTCCTGTTTATTTTTTTATTCCCATTTATTTTATTCCTGTTTATTTTTTTATTCCCATTTATTTTATTCCTGTATATATTTTTTATTCCTGTTTATTCTTTATTCATGTTTATATTTTTATTCCTGTTTATTCTTTATTCCTGTTTATTTTTTATTCCCATTTATTTTATTCCTGTTTATATTTTTTATTCCTGTTTATTCTTAATTCCTGTTTATATTTTTATTCCTGTTTATCTTTTTATTCCTGTTTATTTTATTCCTGCTTATTTTTTATTCCTGTTTATTTTTTATTCATATTTACTTTTTATTCCTGTTTATTTTTTATTCTCGTTTATTTTATTCCTGTTTATTTTTTTATTCCCGTTTATTTTATTCCTGTTTATTTTTTTATTCCTGTTTATTCTTTATTCATGTTTATATTTTTATTCTTGTTTATTCTTTATTCCTGTTTATATTTTTATTCCTGCTTATTTTTTATTCCTGTTTATTTTTTATTCATATTTACTTTTTATTCCTGTTTATTTTTTATTCTCGTTTATTTTATTCCTGTTTATTTTTTTATTCCCGTTTATTTTATTCCTGTTTATTTTTTTATTCCTGTTTATTCTTTATTCATGTTTATATTTTTATTCCTGTTTATATTTTTATTCCTGCTTATTTTTTATTCATATTTACTTTTTATTTCTGTTTATTTTTTTATTCTCGTTTATTTTATTCCTGTTTATTTTTTATTCCCGTTTATTTTATTCCTGTTTATTTTTTTATTCCTGTTTATTCTTTATTCATGTTTATATTTTTATTCATGTTTATATTTTTATTCTTGTTTATTCTTTATTCCTGTTTATATTTTTATTCCTGCTTATTTTTTATTCCTGTTTATTTTTTATTCATATTTACTTTTTATTCCTGTTTATATTTTTATTCTCGTTTATTTTATTCCTGTTTATTTTTTTATTCCCGTTTATTTTATTTCCTGTTTATTTTTTATTCCTGTTTATTCTTTATTCATGTTTATATTTTTATTCCTGTTTATTCTTTATTCCTGTTTATATTTTTATTCCTGTTTTTTTTATTCGTGTTTACTTTTTTTATTGCTGTTTATTTTTTATTCCTTTATATCTTTTTATTCCTGTTTATTTTATTCCTGTTTATTTTTTATTCCTGTTTATTTTATTCCTGTTTATTTTTTATTCCTGTTCATATTTTTATTCCTGTTTATTTTTTATTCCTGTTTATTTTTTATTCCTGTTTATTTTTTATTCCTGTTTATTTTTTATTCCAGTTTATTTTTTCACTCCCGTTTATTTTATTCCTGTTTATTTTTTATACCTGTTTATTCTTAATTCCTGTTTATATTTTTATTCCTGTTTATCTTTTTATTCCTGTTTATTTTATTCCTGTTTATATTTTTATTCCTGTTTATTTTTTATTCCTGTTTATTTTTTTATTCCTGTTTATTTTTTATTCCTGTTTATTTTTTTATTCCTGTTTATTCTTAATTCCTGTTTATTTTTTCTTCCTGTTTACTTTTTCTTCCTGTTTATTTTTTCTTCCTGTTTATTTTTTCTTCCTGTTTATTTTTTCTTCCTGTTTATTTTTTCTTCCTGTTTATTTTTTCTTCCTGTTTATTTTTTCTTCCTGTTTATTTTTTCTTCCTGTTTATTTTTTCTTCCTGTTTATTTTTTCTTCCTGTTTACTTTTTATTCATTGTGAGCGATTCCTGGATATTCCTGCAATTTGATTGGATGCAGCGCTTTGGCGACATTTGACCAGGGTCACGGGAATCCGCAATGCTAAAATCTTTTTTATATCGGCAATTTTACTGAACCAAACTGAGCTTTGAACCATAAATAACTGAAACATGTAAATATGTTATTTACCGTTTTTTGATCGATCAATATACAATTGCTAAGCCCTGGGTCAGTTGGTCTCACAAACAACTCTCGCCTTACCGTCTCGAGCAATTTTTCAGAGCTCGGGCAAATATATTTCTATAGAGACCTCCGAAATGGTAAATACTATATCTGCATTTGACTGGTTAGTTAAATTAGCACACTGTTTCACTTTCCTTGGAGTGATTGAATTTATAATGTGTAAACAATAAACATTTACCAAATTTATACTTCAAGACTACGATTTGTCTGATCCTGAGCGTTTTAAGAAGCTAAACTTACTACCTATATTGTACTGGCTTGAAATAAAGGATCTCATCTTTTTTTCAAATGTAAACAAGGCCTCAACGAATAGACATCTCCTCTTTTATTTCCGTTTCTTCTCACCTCTCGTCTCGCACCCGTTCTAGCAAGGACAATTTGCTTCTAGGCCAATCCTTGCAGGACCTCTCTTTTTAGGAACTCCTTTTTTAATCGAATTGTCTTTCTCTGGAACAATCTATCTCCGATCATCCGTAATAGTACGTCTGTTTTCTCTTTTAAACACCAACTTTGTATATACTACCCTTCTCAATTAGACTTTTCTTTCGATGTAAACAGAATGCGCACTTGGAAAACGTACTGCTCTAAGTACCGTTCATATAATTTAAGCTGCTGTTCTTAATCTGTCCTATCATATGTTATTAGTGTATTAGTCCTTGTCTTTAATTTATGTCTATTCTGTAAGTTTTTGTCAGGTTGGTCTTCACATGGGACACATGTCCTGTTGATCATACCTTCAACCATGTTCAAGACTGCTCTGTTTTTGTCTGTTTATTATTTATTTTTAACCGTTGTATTAATTATTTTGCATTCTTGCTTGGTTGTAAAGTTAATAAATAAATAAATAAACATGCCAGGGTATTCTCCCCCTTAGGAGCTGCAGTTTATATGAGCCGGGCTAGGTTAATAGCTTAACGAAGTTCATATCAAGGCTAGAAGTGACTTAGTTTGGCTGGAGGAAGAGCATAAAGTAAATTCAAATTATCTTTTTGGGTCGAGGAAAGATTTTAGTGACACAAACCCTACATGTAGCCCGCTCACATAAACAACACCTAAATAGTGTCTTACTTTTTCTGCCTGCTTATCTTTAGCTCGTTCTTGCTGTGCTCGGAGCCTCGCGATTTCTTTCTCCCTTTCCATACGCGATCTTTCTAATTCCTGTTGATAAGCTTCTTCACGTGCCTTGAAAATGAAAAGATAATTCGTTGTTTTAAATACATTCCCCATTTTTACATATTTCTAATGAACATGGCCTTCTTATTTTACTTACAGTATTTCAAGAAATTACGAAGCCGCCATTACTCGTACATGTCCCAGTGACATCAAGGACGCAAGGCCAAAAGTGTGTATGGCTTATCGTCATATGAATATGCTTTGGGAAACTATTGTATTCAATTCTCGACATTTCGTTAAAAATATAGGCATGTTGTAAAACATGGACTGATAAAACATGGACTGATAAAACATGGACTGGACTGGACTGATAAAACATGGACTGGACTGGACTGATAAAACATGGACTGATAAAACATGGACTGATAAAACATGGACTGGCAAAACATGGACTGATAAAACATGGACTGATAAAACATGGACTGATAAAACATGGACTGGTAAAACATGGAGGGTTAGGATCTTTGTTGTTTTGGGGTTAGCGATTATTTGTTAATGTAGACATCTCATATATGATGTCTATACATTAACAAATAATCGCTAACCCCAAAACAACAAAGATCCTAACCCTCCATGTTTTACCAGTCCATGTTTTACAACATGCCAAAAATATACAAGGAAAACCACGGTAGCAAGTCAAATAACGCCCAAACTTGCTACGCTGTTGAGTCATCGACGTCACACATCGCGGGCTACATAAGAACAAGCTTGGAACAATGGCGGACAAAGTTTCGGCGACTTTAGAATTTAAATTTCTTGTGATAGAACGTTTGTTGTTCATTTTTTAAAATTATGTTCCATGATAACAAATGGGAGAAATCAATATATCATATTTCGTCTCAGAGGCACATGATAGCAGTTGTCGCTATAAAGAATACTGCTCGTGGTTCTAGTAATAGCAGTTTAAAAAGTTTATGAAATGAAAAATTAGACATTCCATATTATTTTCCACTCAAAGTATGTTTTGAGTGATAAAGAATCCCATTCGATTTTTTTATTTATCGTTTGCCGTTGTCTTCATTTAAGCATTTGAAATTTTAGCTTTTTTAATTTTAGCTAGTTCTTCAAGCTTACCCCTGTAATCAGTGAAATATTAGAGCATTGGATATTTCGCAAAGTATGACTAGGTCAATAACAAAGCTTGACAGCAATATTAGTATTTTATTGTTTGACTGACTAGTCATTTTTATATAGTTATCATGGAAACACAATTGGTTCCACACCCCTTTTTTCTAATTTCACAAAATGTAATTTTCATGATCCCTAAACACCTATTGCAGACTTTAGCTAGGTTGTGAGTTTAACACAACATTACTAATACGAAAAACAGCAGTACTTGTCAAAGTTATTTATAAAGTGAATGGTTTGAACCTAGGAGTATCATTAGATGTGTGAAGTTGATCGTCCAGGTTGTTGTAGTCTTGAGAAAGACTATTGTTGGTGACTGACGTTTCGACGGCCTCAGTGGCGGTCATCTTCTTGACTCTGAAGATGACCGCCACTGAGGCCGTCAAAACGTCAGTCACCAACAATAGTTTTTCTCAAGACTACAACAACTTGGACGATCAACTTCACCCATCTAAATGTATTGATCTCATTCAAAAATATAACAAGTATTCATTTACACCTTACAGAAGCGTGGGACCTAGTATGTTACCATGGCGACTTAACAAAACAGTTTAACCTTTTGATCATTGGGATAGTTGTACTGAAACCATGTTTCGTTACTTTCCTAACAATAGTTTCTTGAATATCACTGATTTAATCTTTCGCTTATTAAGCTAGTTGTATAGCGAGGTCATCAAGCTAAAAGATACATAAAAATCGAATGGGATTCTTCATTATTCAAAACATTTTGAAGGAAAAACAATATGGAGTGACGATTTTTTCATTTCATAAACACTTTAGAAAGTTTTAGTCATGAAGCAACGAGAACATCGAAACTCGACGAAATTCCCTTAAAGTGGTTCTCCGATGGAAAAATTTCTTCCAATTTTTTTACCATAATCTCAAAGATTCGTTGAAAGAAAGGTTATACTTTACGTGTGCTAGTGCTGTGCCCCTGTAGTGCCGGAGCGCTGCCGGAGTTCCGGCGTTTTTTGTGCAGACAGGCGCGAGCCGGAGTTGGGTTGTTTTCTTCCCGCTCCGCATGGAAAATCAGAATGACAAAAAATATGACAATTTCGACGAAGCTTTGTTCACAGATAATGGCAACACTGAATTTACAGAATGCACATATGATCTGAAGTCTTGTCTGTTCAGTGAGTGAAACCATTTCAGCTACTGCAAACAGCCAAATTAACAGAGACGGCAAAGTTAACACAGCAGGAATTATTGGATTATTGGTAGCTTTGACGCGCGTCTAGCTCTCTCGTATCTTTCTTGTCCATCACCCTCTGTCACTTCTTAGTGATCTTATCGTTGACGAGGAACATCGTCTCACAGAAGCGTTGCGCACTCCTTCCAGGCATGCAACATCGGTCGCTTAGCGTTCATTAAATTTAATTATAAGAAGTTTCAAAAACCCTTGGCAATTTACACTTGTATTTCGTTATTTGTATTTTGTAGTAGCATAACTTATTCGGTTCCATAAAGTTTTCCTCATCTCCGGCATTCCTAGTTGTAGCATTGCATTTGCTTGAGTTGAGTCGCTTGACAGTTTTACGGCTTTTACCGGGAGAAGACCCTGGGGACAAATTTGAGGCGAATAATATCCGGTTGGACTTTATCCCCAGCAAGCCGGAGCCGGATATCAGAGCTGTAAAGCGGCCGGAGCTGAAAAACCGGAGTTTACACACCTCTAACGTGTGAAGTTTGTATTTTGGAGCGTCACCATTAAAGTGGCCGAGTGCGAGAAGAATGAGTCGAGGAGAGCTTATGACGTCATAGACTCAACAATTACAAAAGGGTCATTGTTATTGTCAACAACAGGGTCATTGTTGTTCTTGAGGCTATGACGTCATAAGCTCTCCTCGACTCATTCTTCTCGCACTCGACCACTTTAATGGCGGCGCTCCAAAATACAAACTTCACACGTAAAGTATAACCTTTCTTTCAACGAATTTTGAAGTGAAACTCTGCAAAAAAATATATGTTTCTCATCATATCAACAACAGGTTTAAAATGTTTAAATTTAAATGTGTGAAGGGTGGCAATGTGGGAATGGCTGCAATGATAGAAAAATATTTTCAGTTCATAAATTACTCTGGTTTGTTAGACCACACAACAGATGGTCAGCGGCAATACATATTCAATTCATAAAGGATATATAAAAGCTAACAAATTGCTAAATGTTTGGGGAAAATTGGGAAAAATCATAATATATCTTGTCAGCCGAACATTTCATCTTCTTGGACTTTTTTGCTGTTAAGGTTATTGGATATGATGTCACAAGAAGCATTTTTGTGGCAAGTAACAAAAGAAAACTGGTTTGCAATGCCTCCTGTGACATCACGTCCGGTAACTTTGACAGCAAAAAAAGTCCATGAAGATGAAATTTTCAGCTGACAATATATATTATGATTTTGCTCAGGAAGACCCAAATATAACAGATACCGTATGTAAAATCCCCAAACGTGAGATAGGCACTTTCACACGTTGGCGGTCAAACGTAGCCTGTGTACAGCCTGAATATACACCTGTAATACAGTCTGTGAAAATTCGAACGATAGCTTGTCGACCCCCCACTGAGCTTCTCAGATCTGAGTAGTAGATTTTGAGTGGTTTAATACTCATATCATTCATAATTGTTTAGGTTCATTATTTGATTAGATTATTTAATCTCACAAGAATTCCCAGAGAACCAATTGTAACTGGAATAAGACAAGAGTTGTGATTTGGACAATCAAAATCTACTTCTTAGATCTGAGAAGCTCAGCAGGGGGTCGACAAGCTATCGTGCGAATTTTCACAGACTGAATTACAGGTGTATATTCAGGCTGTACACAGGCTAGTCGAACGAGGCACAAGCTAAAACTTGCCGTCGTGACTTACGTTCTCATTTGATCCTTGTTTAACACTGGGGTTTACGTCTATATACATGGCCGTTATTGGTGAGGAAATTATGTTTGGAAACAGTAATTCATTGTTTTGCCTCAGTTTTAAACAAGCAAATAGGCTTCGAATACTTCGAATAGTTTTCTGAGTTTGTTTGTTTTGACCCACAAGCTTCGTTTCTGTGCTACCGTGTGACATTGTACGGATATATGCATTACAGGAGATACTGTACTCTCAAAAGAAAACGCACACGCAACGTATTACTTTAAGGCATGAATACTAACCGCCTTGTCTTTTAAATATTCCATAACTTTGATATCTGCAAGTTTCTCTTGTTCGTTCTTTAATTTCTTCAGCCGATGGATTTCCTAAAAGCAAGAATAAATCCAGCACGACTTAACTCTTTCCTGCGAAGTTTTTCAACCTGATTTATGATAATTAATGCTAATTTATATTAACATAATGTGTCTTATTCGGAAAATTCAAAAGCATTGGTAACAGCCGGTTTATTGGGCTTTCAGAAAAGGTATAGGTTTCGCAACAGTTATGGATATTTCCCGAGATATCAATAGAACAAAGAGGTAGTTCAATTTTGGATGTTTTTCAGCCGGACAGGAAAGAGTTAAAACGAAACACTCTTTTAACAAGTAATGTTATTAACATGGCGAGTGAAGAATTCGAACAAGGGTTTTAGCTAGGTGGCCGTCCAACCGTCCAATGGACGACCCCTTTTGAAAAATCAGATTTTTGGACGGCCAGTTTTTGTACGGACGCCCTAAGCAAAATATTTTCCTCAAACAACTACTTACAAGTTAACCCCTTTCTGATAATAATAATAATAATAATAATAATAATAATAATAATAATAATAATAATAATAATAATAATAATAATAATAATAAAGACGTTTTAGGAGCATTATACAATAGTCTCAATGCTCTTACAATACATTCTTAAAGTTACTTATGTATCATTATAAATTACATATCATTACAATATATACCACATATCATTATATATACATATACATATACATATCTCAAACGACGTGTTTGAGAAAAATAAGGTGGTCGAAGTTGATTCGTTGCGGTACATAACAAGGCCACTAGTTTCTCCTCAGTATGACGAATCCCGCGAAGAACCAACGAAACAAAAAGGATAACGTGGATTCTTCGGAGCAAAATGATGGCGCTTGTGTCTAGAGCTAGTACAGTTCGATGAGTTTTATCCCAAGTTAATTACTTCACGCACGCATCAAATTGAAGCACGCGCACTGTCGTCAGCATATGTAGCGTGCTTCGTTTGCTTGCATGTGAAGACCAACCGTTTTTTCGCGAGTTTGAAAAACAAACGTTAAAAATCTCGGTATAGACAATCCGGTATTTCACTAAATATTATTTAGATGGCGAAAAGAATACTTGGAGTTTCTCAGATTCCAATAGAAGAACACTTTAGCGACCACTTTGAGAAGTATTGAAAATAACTCACGCGTTTGCACGTCAAGTTTGCACGTCCAAACAGTTATGCACGTCACGTCATCGACGATGATGTTCCTTGTTTTCTGTTAACTGCTGTTTATTTTAGATATTGTGTAGGTTTCATTACTATTTTTGTCAAGAACATGCATATATTAAAATTGATTGCGATATCGATTTAACGTATATCTGATAAGTCATTATGCATGTGTGACGTACTTCGAGGCATTTTCAGGCATTTGCATATCAAACAAACTGAAATTTCTCAAAAAGAAAGCGAAGAAACGAAAATCTTCAATAGAAGTTACTTTATCATTTTAAAAGTTCTTGCAAATAAGACAATAGAAAGTTTTGGGTGATAGGCACTTTAATAAAACCACTGTTCAATAAGCTCACTTGATAAGGCCACCCCAACCAAAATGTTTTAGTGGTCATGCCCACCAAAATGTTTGGACGGCCACTTTTGAAATCCTGACTAAAAGCCTGATTCGAACGAACCCCAGGATCGACAATGAGTAGAGGTAGAGACTGAGATGGACGGAGCAGATCAATACCGATATAATTGAATGTAAAGATAATAATGGATATTTTAAAGCTCGCAAAAGGCCAAAATAGAACGCGTACAGAGACGGGCCACAAGATGGATGCTAAAAGCACTCCTCTCGACCAATCAGAATGCAGTAATTTTGTCATGTCAATATACGGCACTTACGTCATTGGCGGTGCTCACATCTTCCATTAACTGTTTCTGAGTATCACGTTTTTTAATCAAGTCGTCGAGATCTTCTTGTTGGAGTTTCTCAAGATACTGGAGCATTGCCTAGGTACAACAAGCACAACATATTATGTCGCAGAAAATGAAGGAACATAATCTCGACCAAACACGACTACTAAATGGAGGACAAAAATGAAGTGGATATAATATGAAAAGGAGAAATAAGAGAACTTCAATATGTCGAAAAATACTTAAAGTGTCTATGAAGTGAAAAAATCGCTAGCATTGTTTTTGGGAAAGACTGGGATTGAATATATGTGGTATATGACGCGTATGCAGGTGGATCATTAATGTTCAAATCCATTGTTCTTATGCATAGTAAGTACACCTGCATACGTCACAAGACAATGAACAGCGCGTTTCAGATTTCACCAAAAACATTTAGCCATGCCAAACTTTGAGAGTTGATAGCTCGAAGACTATGCAGCAGATTTACTTGAAATTTTCAGTGTACGCTCCTGCCGTGCTACTTTGTCCGCTAAAGCAAAAAAAAGCTAGCGAATTTTTCACTTCATAGACACTTTAAGTAAGAGTACTTACGTATATTCATGGACGACACTTCGGACGATATGTCGTTCTTCAGGTCAGATGAAGATGAAGGACACATCGTCCGAAACGTCGGCCATGAATATACGGAAGTACTCTTACTTAAGTATTTTATCCAGTTATTTTATCCATATTATATCCAGTTATTTTGAGAACTTAGCAGCTTTCATATTTATTCTTGGAAAAAAACGAAGAGCATGTCGCCATACGGTAAGGATCGAGGTAGAGAATGAATAAAGGAAGAATATTACTAAACGTATTCTCTGCACTCGATACAGTGAAGGGTTGCCGGTCGTGGCATAATTTCCTCCAAGAATATATCCGTATGAACTATAACCTTGCCCTGAACAATACACAACGGACAGGTGATAACTTGGCTGATTTTGTATAATTGGTGCTACTGTATTCATCTACATACTGTATATAGACCTTATTCATATACTGTATGCCCCCTGACCTCGCTATCATGTGGGAATTCAAAATATTCTTTGCTGTAAAACGAAGCTAGGGGGCAATTAACATGCACCTAAAAGAATAATAAATCCGCCGCCATTTACGAATAAGGTCTACAGAGAAGAGTAAACCTAAAAATCTTTATTGTCGATACTCCCAGTTTCACGTGTTTATGCGACCATCAGGCAACTGAGAGCATGATTTAACCATTCGTTTTTAAGACATGCGACGTCATGGATGGAAGGTTTGTGAGAAGACGTGATAATGGCACGGCCTGACGTGATACGACTAGATTCAGTCGTTTTTGACGAATTTTATCAGTGGTTTTAATTACAAAGGGAAGTCAAGGAATACACAACAGAATGTTTTAACTTTAAAGCCCGTTTTCCACTTCACCATTTCGCTCGCCGCTAGAGAAACATTTCGTTGATGACATAATTTTTTCCCGTTTTCATTGGTCGACAACTGAAAAAAATGATGTCATTGTGGAAATATTTCGCTAGCGGCGAGCGAAATGGTGAAGTGGAAAACGGGCTTAAGGTGGCTCCATACAGTTTATTGAAAAGTGGAAAACACATGTTTCAGACCCAAAATCCTGTACATTTATATTTTGTTAGAAGAATGAAAATAACTGTCTTGTATAGAACAACATTTTGAAAATCAGAAACTGTAACGAAAAAGTGCGTAACTGTTGTTTCTATGGCAATAATGACGTTTCAAAATGGCCGCTAATTCGCGTTTAAACTAGTTTAATTTAAAAACAACGTCGGTGACCCCTGTTTTTTATTGCGTTAAACGTTTCCCTCTGGTATGGGTAATAAATATGCCAATTTAAAAAAACTTCTGTGGATCCAAAATTTATCAAATCCAAAAAACATGATTATTTTTGATAACATGTTTTTGCATCTACAGAATTTTTTTTAAATTGGCCTATTGATTACTCATACTAGAAGAACATTTTTCACAAAATAAAAGTTGAGGATCACCGACGTTATTTTTGAATTAAACTAGTTTAAACGCGAATTAGCGGCCATTTTGAAACGTCATTATTACCATAGCAACCATAGTTACGCACTTTCTCGTTACAGTTTCTGATTCTCAAAATATTGTTCTATACACGACACTTAGTTTCATTCATCTAACAAAATATCAATATACAAGATTTTTGGTCTGAAACGTGTGTTTTCCTATTCAAGAAACTGTATGGAGCCACCTTAAGACACGCTTAGCGCTAGTTGGTAACACGCATTTCCCGAGACAGGTACTCTGTAGTTTTCTTGGCTTTACTGACAATTTAAATAAAGAAATAAAAAACTTAGTCGCTGTGCGTTTACCGAGTTATATATTCACTCGAGAAGCTATATAGCAAGACAGTCCGCTATCGTCTCGTGTTTTACACGCCTTTCTAGTGCCGTTATAACTCGATAATCATACGCGACACGGTTTTTTATTTCTTAAATAATGAGGAAAAACAACAAAACAAAATGGGGCGTAGAAAAACACTGATATATCTTGAAGCGGGATGTCAATAATCCTTTTCAGCCTTACCCGAGTTTCTTGGTCTTTTTTCTGTTCATCCAGAAGTCGTATCTGCTCGTTTTCAGATATCTGTTTTTGAATAACCTGGGCACCTTTAATTCGATCAATTTGTCGATCGTTTTCTCGTTCCTCGTACTCTACCAACGCCTTACATCGTTCTACCTCCATCATTTCATCAAGTCTTGTTTCTTCTTCCAACATTTCTTTTTTCACGTCGACTTTTTCAATCAACTGCGCATCACGAATAGCATGACATTTGGCGTTGAGGATGAGCTAAGAAAAGTTTGCAGATTAGTATATAAACATTAGAATACCCGTAACGATTTGGTCGTGGTGACAAATTTAAATATAGCATTGAATTGCGTGTTAACCATCGTGAATGGTGTATACCCTGTAGGTGTAATAGACAGTTTAGTTGTTCCAAGAACTTTTTTTTTTTAAAAATATATAAAACTTAATAATAAACAATTTTTTTTTTCAATTTTTAAATGTTCAATATGCATTAAATACAATAACCTTCATTCTTATTGGTTGTTAGCCATGATCTATTTAACAATTAGACAACGAGTCCGAGTTGTCTATGAGCGAATAGTCAACGAAGGCGAAGCCTGAGTTGACTATTCGCTCATAGACAACGAGGACGAGTTGTCTAATTGTTTTAGTAGAAACAAATTAGTGGACTATTACAAATCATGCATTCTCCAAAAAATTATCCAAAAACTCATCTGAAACCTCCCAAAAACGAGAGTTTTCTGCCATTGTTTTGAGCGCGTTTCCAAAACGTTGTCTATCACGAATAGACAACGGTTGAGTAGCCAATCAAAATGCAGCATTTGTAATAGACCATGGTCAGTTTCTACTAAGAGCGAATAAATGAAAACGAGATGATGAAAACGAGAGTTTTCTGCCATTGTTTTAAGCGCGTTTCTCCATCATGGTCTATCACGAATAGACAACGGTTGAGTAGCCAATCATAATGCAGCATTTGTATAATGGACTATGGTTAGTTTCTACTAATAGAGGACAGACGCTCGGCTCACGTCAGCTTACGTCAAATCACGTCCGATGATTGTTGTCTCTTCAATTTTTATTGTATAAAACAAATAGATTCCATTTTGCCGTTATCGGTTCAGTTATAGATACACAGAAGACGTCAGAACATGTATGAACATCAGTGACCCACTCGACTATCGTCTCATTTTTTGTTCTATCTATAACTGAACAGACAACGGAAGGAATAGAATCTATTTGTTAATTAGAACATATTGAACAGAATTACAGAAACTATTCAAAAATTATTTAAAATGTTATTATACCACTGAAATAGGCTGTAAAAGTAGTATAAAGATGGCAGAAATCAGTGAGAAAGCTACAAAACACTATAGTTGCCGAAAGCCCTTGACATTTTTTAAAATACACTCTCTTTCGTTCTCTGTTTATCAAACATCTTGACGTTATCAGAGCTAAATTCGGACCCAGTCTCTGTGTATATTAACGCATGCTAATGACTGTGACGTGTAATCCATTCAACATTTGGAATTTTGCGCGCGGACTGGAATTTCGTTTGTCTTTTGAGCTCTTAATGAAATTAGTTCCGCACGAGAGCTCACATGACAGGGGGTTCGGTTCCGCACGTGGAGATCGGCCTTTATAATGATCTTATAGAATACCCTTACGCTTCTACTTACTTCGGGACCGCAGTAATCGGCGATCGCTGTCGCGGCCACTCTGCCACATGCACTATACTTATAATATAACCTTAGTAAATAACCTTATTAATCTTAATTGCTACACATTCTAATATTTGTGGCGAAACCAAATAAACAAAGAAATAAATAAATCATTTCGGAAACAATATTCTGCAGCAAGAGAAATACTTGAACGCTACTAGAGATTTTATCAACTCTTTCACTCAAATCCTCAACCAATTTATCACACGGAAAGCAGGAAAGAAAGGCAAATTACACTTATTAATATTTCAAAAACATAAACTTGTATAAAGTATCCAAGGAAAGATCAAATCAAAGAAATATTCCACTGTTCGATTTGCCTAATTATAGAATGTTTAGAAATAATATACAATTTAGGGTTAATTAAGGCACTTTATAAAATAACCGGAAGTAAATGAGCGAGAACACGCTGTCTGATTGGTTACTGAGCTCAAAAACCGTGCATTATAACTCAATAAAGCATGACGTGATTCCTCGCGTAGATTTTGTCATTTTTGACGGATTTTAAGTAGTTTAAATCACAAAAGGAAGTCAAAGAATACCTGGATACAAGGCTAATCAAGGTACTAACACAACAGAATGTTTTAACTACAACGTTGAGTGCATTTCCATCGCTAAAATCGCCAACGTGTTTTCAACAAAGGCTTCCTAGCAACGCACATAGCAACGCCACTTATAACAGGTAAATCTACATTTTTCATGGCTTTATTGTTAATTTAATGGTGTTCTTTTATAAAAGAAATAAAAAACTTTGTCTTGTGTGATTATCGAGTTATAATGGCACTCGAGAAGCTCAGTAGCGAAGCTGGCCATAGCAACTGGTCATGCTATGCAAATTTTGAAACTATTTACATATTTAGATCTTTATAAATGTATTGTCTTGAAAATATGCAGATGTTTATAAATTAGCATAGCATGACCAGTTGCTATGGCCAGCTTCGCCACTGGAGAAACTAGTAAAACACTCGGCTATCGCCTCGTGTTTTACACGCATCTCTCGTGCCATTATAACTCGATAATCATACGCGACACGTTTATTTATTTATTAATTAAAACACCGCATTCTACACTTACTTCATTCAGTTTCTTTATTTCGTCTTCTTGTTCTTCCATTTGTTCAGACGCCTTTTCAAGAAGATATTGGGATTTTTCTTTTGCTTCCTAAATTATTAAAATATAATAAATATTCCAGCAAAAGCAAGTTTATTATAAACTGGAACCCTACCAACTTAAACTGTTGCCTCTCTTGCAAAGACTAAATACCTGAGTACAAGAGACACCTTGAATATAAGAAAACGAAATACCTTGAATACAAGAGCTCGGTTGTCCATATTCGACGTGAAGGACGCATACATCGTCCGAAACCACGTCAATGGAATAAGTACTTTTATTAAGACGTTTAGTTTTTATTTTGAAGTTTAGTATAGTTTTTTATGTTTATCACTCTTAAAACTCGTATCAAAGACCACGCCACATGCACTTCACTCTTGAATGCATATACTACAATTGCATGTGTACAGTTCACTCTTGAATGTATATATAATGCACTTCACTCTTGCATGTATACACTTCACTCCTGCATGCATACACTTCATTGTTTCATGAATACACTAGTCTTGCATGCATTACACTTCACTATTGTATGTATAATGCACTTCACTCTTGCATGCATACATCCACTCTTGCATGCATATATACATCCACTCTTGCTTGCATACACTTCACTCTTGCATGTATACACAATTAACTCTTTGGAAGTATACACTTATACACTACTTTTGTATGCATACACGTTAGGGGTTATGAGTCGATAACGAAAAATCCAATTTACCGATACGATAAATTCCGATATGATTTGCGGGCTTATCGGCCGATATATCGGTAGTTACCGATATTGGTCGTCAAGAATTTTTAGCACTTTAATTTAGGGCGAAACGTTGGCAAAACGTATTGAACAAGAACTGATAGACCGGTAAAAGAAACTTGATTACAATATTTAATGTACTCTAGTAATCAATTTTATTTGGGAAAGTATCAAGTACTGTAAATGAAGAATCGAAAACTAAAAATGTACTTGTAACACTGTGGAATATTCTAGAACTAAAGGTAAGGAATTATTTGCCTAAGATGATGTGATCGGTGGACATCTGAAAAACGGAATTAAAGTAATGAAATCTCATTGCGGGAAGTTACAAACAAAACATTGTCTCACCTAGCGAGAAAAACGTCATGTTGAACCTGATGCACTAATCAAATTAATTAAATTTGACAGTTTCATTGTGGAACAGCATGCGTCTTATAAACAAGTTCACGTTTCAAATCAGGGCAGCATGTTATTTATCGAAATGATGTTATCGGTCTGAAAGTTGCCGATTATCAGCTTCTATACCGATAAATATCCGATTATCGGCTCATCCCTAATACACGTCACTATTGCATGTATATACTACTCTCGCATGTATTATGTATACACTTCATTATTTCACGAATACACTAGTCTTGCATGCATTCACTTCACTATTGTATGTATTAGGCTGATGCGATATATCGATATTTTCGATAAATATCGATATTTCAAAAATATCGATATTCGATATTCGATTTTTCGCATATCGAAAATATCGAAAGTTTCAACTTGACAACAAGTTGAGAAAACACGTGTATGATGGCATTTGCGAATTCAAGTGATGAAAGCGTATCGGTTTAAAAGCGAGTAGCGTGGTTGTAAACACAATAAGTGTGATTCATAACTATAATTTTAGCAACACCACCCACCATTAATTGGGATTAACACAAGCGACGGTTGAGCGCTTGAAAACATATAACTGATGACTCAGTCCATGTAAATGATTTTCCTCTCCTTTCGCAGTATGTCGGACGATATCTGGCGATTCCAGCAAGCAGCGCTCCGACTGAAAGACTATTCAGCAAAGCCGGACAAATAGTAACGGTAAAGCGAGTCCAGCTTAAGCCGAACAAGGCGAACATGTTAGTGTTTCTTGCCGAAAATTTATGAACAAACGTGCGAAATCGTTTATGCTTTAAGCTTGTAAATAAATCTTTTAACGTTAATAAATTGTTGTAAATAAATATTTTAACGTTTTGACTATTTTGTGACTTTGTTTCTTACACGCGCGTATATGCCTTATCACAAACAGCAACTAAATTAAGTTTTCTAATTCGCATAATTCGATATAGTCGATATTATCAATTTTTGTTTTCGATATCGATATTCGATATTTTTCAATATCGCATCAGCCTAGTATGTATACACTTCACTCTTGCATGCATACACTCCACTCTTGCATGTATATACACTTCACTCTTGCATGTATACACTTCACTCTTGCATGTATACACTTCACTCTTGCATGTATACACTTAACTCTTGCATTAACTCTTGCATGTATACACTTAACTCTTGCATTAACTCTTGCATGTATACACTTAACTCTTGCAAGTATACACTTCACTCTTGCATGTATACACTTCACTCTTGCATGTATACACTCCACTCTTGCATGTATACACTTATACACTACTCTTATAAACGTCACTAATGCATGCATACAGTAACTTCACTCTTGCATGTATGTACTACTCTTCCTGCATGTACAATCGTACATGCATCCAATACTGCACTTTCATATCTATGGATGTACTTCACTCTTGTATTCATGATTTATGCATGCATGCACTTCACAGAAATATCAGATTATTCTGTAATTGTCTTACTGATAATTGGCAGCCCAACCACATCACCTGCATAAGCCTAAACACTATTAAGCCAGGGTACTCAACTGTAGTGGCTAATCACGTTTTAGTACTAGAAACGTCATTCAGAAAGGTTTAACTGAATTGAAATGTAAATAATTCACTGGACTTTCTGTCACCTGTTCAAGATCTGAAAGTTTCTCATTCTCTTTGCGATTCATCTCCATGGTTTGCATGAAATTTTTTCTCTCCTCACAAGCTTGCTGGAGATCAGTTTTTCTTGTCTTGGCATCCTCAATCACCCTTTGGTGCTCTGCTTTTGTAAGAACTCGTGCAGCATTCTAGAAAACACAAACAATACTGTATCAGAACACAATCTCAGTGGACCACTGCAAACACTGTATTACTACTCTGTATATACATATATAGCAAACATTCAATATACGTATAAGCAAACATTTGTAGCTTAACTTAGAGTTAGGCTTAACAGCGAGCAACATAATAGAAGAACTCACAATGCACATCATAATCTTATTACACCACGCTATGTAAGGGAAAGGGAGGCTTGTCACTCGTTTACCATCTTTGCATCTAAATGTTGGAACAGAATCCCTACTACTGTAGTTTGAAAGCTACAGTAGTGCACCGAAGCTTTAATTAAAAGTGGTTTGTATAAACATTTTCGTTCTTTTCAAACTAAATTTAATCAATTAGCTATTTTTGAAAACATGTAATTTTATCGTTTAATACTATATAGTATATTATAAGTAGTTATATACATATTATTTATATAATGTATTTAGTCATGTTACGATATTCGATGTAATAGCATTTTTAGGCCGGATTTTTATGACTATATATTTGTGTGAGGGCTTTTATGACTTAATATTTGTGTTAACGTTGTTAAATACCGTTGTTTAACTTTGGAGACTCAAAGAGTATATTTAAACAAAACAATACATGTACTTTTACTGTAGATGACATGTTTTGCTTTCAAATCACTTTTTCTCGCCAATAAATACAGTATACATAATTACATTCAGAAATTCAGAAATTCAGAAATTTGCTTGAAAGAAATTTGCTTTTTTGAAATGACCCGAGTACCAGCTAGTTTGTAGATTGTTTGTCAGACCAAGGACAATTGTTTTGTCATAGACCGCCCGAAAAGGGTAGATCTACATATATAACATTTATTTTGTTTGTTATATAAGCTTAAGGTGAAAGACTGAAGACTGTAAGGCTAGAATTAGCCATTATGATTAAGAAAATCAGGAAAAACCAACGAAAATAAAGTTATATCCAATTTAACAAATAATTCCCAACGCAACCAAGTGATAAATCAGACATAGTTTGACGTTGCTCTGGCTTTAAAAAGTTTTTTGAACGTAACTTCAAAAGTTACTGTCCATGACCCAACGTTTGACACTCCAATCTAGTGTCTTCGTCAGGGGTGATCGTTGTAAAGTTAGGATCCCTATTTATACCTCATAGAACCGATGATGACGTTATCTATTAACACAATGCAAATAAGTTTCTGGTAATAAACCACCGTCATCGCGATTCAATGGGGCGTGGGCGCTATTGATATACCAAGCCTCCAGACAACGTCTCTGATGGTACCGCGGATTAGTGGTAATAATTTTGGAATTTTCACGCGTGCTCCGACAAAGCAGAATTTTCCTTTTATCCAATTTAATTGAATCAAATTCAATTTTTACATTCTCCAGTTAAAATAGAGCAAAATCAGCATAAAAAAGAAAAAATTGTATCTGGAATTCATGACCATGGTCAAACATACAGGTATTACAAAAACACCCACTCCTCATGATTCCTGAGATTCTGTGAGGTCACAATTATATATAATAAAAAGTGATTTAGGTTTTATGATTATCTTACTATTATCCGATCAAACTCATTGCCACGTAGAACCACAGTCTTTCCAGAGGGATCAAGCTCAGGAACTCTATATATAAATAAAAAAATGAAATCAACATAAAATTCGGCCAAGTTAAACTATTATTAAGTCAAACTTACTATTATTATTATTATCCATTCTACCACCATACAGGTATATCGAGCACTAAGAGCACTAATTCAATCTACTACCAACATTATTCATTTGGTACCATTTTTGCGGCGTATAAGTTGAATCTATAGGATTATATATAGTGAGGTCACTAAATATTAGCTAAATAAAATGGCAGAATTATTATTATTAATCAACATTTTTATACAGGTTTGCTTCGTCAGGTACAAGAAACCTGCTATCAATGAAGGACCTGTGAATTAACTAGAAATTAAAAAATAATAAATATTAATTCTAAATACAATTCATGTATGAATATATAAAGTACTATAATCATAATAACAGTATACTTGGGGATTGAGATAAGGTTCTATGACTTAAACCATATACGTTTTGACTTTCCTCTTAAAAATATTAAAAGATTCTTCATTTCTTATTTCTTCACTAAGGGAGTTAAAGAGCAATACTCCTTGATGCAAGAAAGATTTTCTCCCAGCTTCGGTCTTGTATCTTGGTACAATTAAACGCGAGTTGTTATTTCGCGTGTCCTTTCCATGATTGAAACGTTCAAACTTTATGTGTGGTAAGCATGGACCAATCGAGTGTAATCCTTTGAATACGTCTACAACAACACGACGATTACGAATAGTTAGAACATCATCATAGATGCCGTTCCTAGGACCAATGATTTTGATTGCCCGATTCTGCAATCTTTGTAGTTTGAGGTTGGCAGAATTACTTAAACCAAGGTATACAGGATAGCAGTAATACATAATCGGCTTAATCATGCTTCGGTAGATATTCTCAGCAACATACGGATTTATGTTCGGGCGAATTCGTGCAAGATGACTCAATCGAGATGACATTCTCTTGTAAACGTTCGACACATGATCAGACAAGGTTCAATGATTATCAAGAGTAACACCCAAGTATTCATATTTAGAGACTTTGGTGATGGATGTTCCGTTCATTATTACATTACATGGTGGTTCACGAGTTAGTTTTTGAGGTGAGCCATATAATGTGAATTCCGTTTTGCCTTTTTTCAAGTTGATTATGAGATTGTTTGACACCAGCTATCGATGGACGAGATCCACTTCGGCGTTGAGGACCTTCTGAATAATTGCAGTACTAGTGTCCGAATAGAAGAGTACAGTGTCATCGGCATACATCAAGATGTTACATTTGTTTAATATCAAATGCAAATCATTGATCTGTAAGACAAAAAGCAGAGGACCAAGAATAGATCCTTGGGGAACTCCATAACAAACGTGCTCCACATCAGAATTAACTTGGTTGGACACATATTGTGTTCTATTAAACAGATAATCCCCCAGTCAAAGATGTTCGGTATCTGTAATTCCGTAGTGGTGTAATTTTCCAAGAAGGGAGGCGTGGTTTACCGTGTCGAATGCCTTTCTTAGGTCTAAGTATATAGCTCCGGTACAACAACTTTTATCCATATTTTGTCGAATATGATCGTTAAGGTATGTAACAGCATGCTGAGTACACCTTCCTTGACGGAAACCAAATTGTTGAGGGCAGAGCAGTTTGTTTTCCTCAAGGTAATCTGCGAGTTGTGCATAAGCGATCTTCTCGATCAACGTTTAGGACAGATATAGGTCGGTATAATTATCGAAAGACGACCGAAAGACGACTAATACAGTAAGATTAGTGATTGGGCAAGAAATCAGGTAATATTACAAAACAACATAAAAATACAAAAAAAAATACCATGCTTGTTCTCGTCATATATAAACTCATATAATATAAAATAAAACATATTCCGAAAAATAAAGACATCCTGACAACTCAAGATATGAGTCAATAACAAGACGAGATTATTGAAAGGTGATATTTCGATTTTATTACAATGATGATTTTGATGATTCTGATGATGATTTTGTAATAAAATCGAAATATCACTTTTCAATAATCTCGTCTTGTTATTGACTCATATCTTGAGTTCTCAGGATGTCTTTATTTTTCGGAATATGTTTTATTTTATATTATTTGAAATTGTCAGCTGGTTCTGTTTTTTTAAACTCATATACAGTAGTTGGGCCTATCTTGACGAGCTATCTTGGCTATATTGGCTAGCTTACAACGAAGACAGCTAGATCTTTTGGACAAAATGCTGGTTATATACAAAGTACTCAATACTGTAAACAGTAGAACTACAGTACTTCTAGTTTCACACATTTATGTGCATGATCGTTAATGAAAATATACTTTTTCCAATTTTGAAAAAAGTTTGTAAGGATGAAAATTACGGCCTGAAAATTAATGAATGAAAATTAATGAATGAAAATTAATGAATGAAAATTAATATATGCAACTTACATTTGGATAGTAATTTATACTAATACCCTGGTAGAAATCCTAAACAGGATCCCGTTGGATCATGTAGGATCCTACGCGATCCAAAAATCAACAATATCGTGACCATGATCCTAATAGGATACTAAAATCACCAGGATTCTGATAGGATCCTAATATAGTTAGGATCCTAACCTTTTTAGGACCCTAATTAGGATCCTAGCAAGACCTTGTAAAATATTTCTGGAAATCTATTAGGAAAATCTAAGATCATGTCATTAATACCCGAGATTCTGAACAGGATCCTGTCAAGGAAAATCTAAGATCTTATCATTAATATTGAAGATCCTGAAACAGGATCCTATCAGGAAAATCTAAGATCCTGTCATTAATATTCAAGATCCTGAACATCAAGGAAAATCTAAGATCCTGTCATTAATACTCAAGATTATGAACAGGATCCTATCAGGAAAATCTAAGATCCTGTCATTAATATTCAAGATCCTAAACATCAAGGAAAATCTACGATCCTGTCATTAATACTCAAGATTATGAACAGGATCCTATCAGGAAAATCTAAGATCCTGTCATTAATATTCTAGATCCTAAACAGGATTGAGGATCCCATCAAGGAAAATCTTGCTAAATACTCAAGATCCTAAGCAGGATTGAGGATCCGATCAGGAAAATCTAAGATCCTGTCATTAATATTCAAGATCCTGAACAGGATCCTATCAGGAAAATCTAAGATCGTGTGATTCATATTCAAGATCCTGAACATGATCCTATCAGGAAAATCTAAGATCCTGTCATTAATATTTAAGATTCTGAACAGGATCCTAAAGTGTATCAGAAAAAATCCCTTGCTGTCTCCTCTTCGTCAATCAATCAATCCCTTCACAATCCCTATACTTCCCTGCAATCCCAGCCAAAACATTGCTCGCACAGCCTTGGAAGCGATTTGACTCGGAAAAAAGAAGCCACAGAGTTGCCTGCGGAGGAGGCTAGCTAGTGATAATATAGTTCAAGTGTCCCTTTAGTTTGATTGTAAGAGCAGTTCGTACTCCGTCGTTGGTTAAAAGTTCGAGTTGGAGAAACTAATTCAAAATTACTCAGGCCGCGGCAATTGAAGAGAGTGAAGAAAACATCGGACGTTTGGGAACTGCTTTCCAGCTGTCATACAATGTTGTCGGCAACCAAGAGAGAAACTGCGCGCATTTCTCATTCCAACAAGGTTAGATAAATACGATAGATACGATTTAGATAAGTATATGATTGCTGAGAACACAGAAAATGTAAGTGAGGGGGTAAAACGCACATGAGAAAGCTATAATTTCACGTTCTGTCATCTGAAAAAAACTGTGGATTTCATGTCACATGCTTCAAACCATAAGACGTTTACATGAAATATTTTGTGTGTCATATCATCCCACCAGTTAGTGACGTCGTGAAAACCTACTCCATTTCAGTTACTCTATGAAGAAGACATCTTTGCGTTTCTGTTGAAAGTTTCAACTGGCGCTAACGTTACTGTGCGTTAATTGTGTTTATTATATGGCACAAGCTACTTCCGGTGAAATTGCGTGCTCTGATTGGCTGAGACACGTCACGTGCCGGTCCGTTATTTCCCGTAATGGACCGGTCCGGATTACGGATTTTGTCAGCCATTTTGTTTACAAAGGAGCGAACAACGATAGGAAACTTTGAAAAGCAGCAAAAATTTAGTAAATTAAGCACTAAATAATGTACGATTCGGACAATGAATTCTTACTATCATGAAAGCAATAGAAGAACAAGAACAAGATTGAAAATGACGATTATATTTATGTCACTCAAAACGTATGTAAAGTATGTTGTTTAAGAAAGCCATGCCATATAATAAACCTCTTATTAACCTCGACCGCTTGGTCATTACAGGAAAATATCAGATCTCGGTCTTTTATGTACGAACCTCGCCCTGCGGGCTCGGTCCGTACTGTCAAGACCTCGGTCTGATATTGTTCCGTAATGACCGCGCTCTCGGTTAATAAGAAGTTAGTCTTTTACGCTTGAGGAATTCGAGCGACTAAACAACGTCTGGCTCGCATTTGACTTAAAGTTATAGTATCTCTATTTTCGTAAAATCTTCCAGAATATGCCGGTAATGAAATTTTGCCAACGCAATTATGTTGACAGCAAAAGGAAACGCGGCAATATACACCTCGATATCACTGAGGTCGAGAGTCGAACTCAAATAGCAAAGTGAAAAGGTGGTAAACTGCCAAGATTTTTAGTAACGAAATACTGACGTTTCGAGCGGAGCCCTTCATCAGAGTATTAAAGACCAAAGCTCTTACATCAGTGTTTCGCTCGAAACGTCAGTATTTCGTCACTAAAAATCTCGGCAGTTCACCACCTTTTCACTTTGCTATTTATCCAAAACACTGTCTACGCAGTATACTACTCTACTTTTTTAATGAAGAATAAAATGCCAATTAAAAGCTATTAAAGAGATTTCTGCTTTATAATTCAGAATTAATTGCGGTGCCCTGAAAGTTAGCTGCGCGCCCTACTAACTTTCAGACCGCTTTATATTCCTGCTGTGATTTCGTTCGTTTGTTCGTTCGTTCGTGAGGAATCGATAGTAAACGACATTTTTGACGTCGCGGAAACCAACCGGAAGGGAATAACTTATTTTTGGTGGCTTTTCGACGACGTGTCAATAGCATCAAGTGCGAAGAGTTTTGCGGGAGTTTGGCCGTGCATTCTAGATCCAAGATTACATGTGAAGACTTTTGTTGTAAATCCTTTTTGTAAATAGTCTTCTGACCTTCTCAAATTATGTTTGTGTTTTCCCGAGTCCAGTTTAAACCTATTTTGGCGCTGGATTCCTCTGCAATCCGAGGCCAGGTTATATACTGCCACATTTGAATCAATTATGCTTCCGTGCTCCTCCGTTCTCGCTTGACCGTGCGTGAAGATTGACAGTTTCGTAACAAACGGACTTTTCTCCGCTCTTCCTTGGACTTCTATGGTGTTATTTTCCTCGTTAAATAAAATGATCATTGTCTCAAACGACAATGTTCGGTTTGTTTATTATATAGTTTGAATCGCTGTGGTCTCTATACTATGTGAGGACGAAATTAAGAAATGAATCCTAACTTTAATAACGTTTTATTTTTAATGCTGATAGTAGCTATAATATACATGTATTGCGAGTTTTTCAACTTAATACATACTCCTGTCTCCCTATGAGTGCTACGACAGACTTCGACCAGTGTAAATCGACACATTTCCTTTTGGTGTCAACTTATATAATTGTTTCATTCTGATTATTGAATCTCATTAGTTATTTATGGTCATGTATAAGGATCCTACAATATATTATTTTTTATGATCCAGCAGGATATTTCAGGATCCTGTAAATTAAGATCCTGCAGGATATCTCAGTATCATGTGTAAGATCCTGCAGGATATTTCAGGATCCTGTATAAGATCCTGCAGGATTTTTCAGGATCCTGTACAAGATGCTACTGGATATTTCAGGATCCTGTACAAGATCCTACAGGATATTGCAGGATCCAGTACAAGATCCTGTAGGATATTTTAGGATCCTTTACAAGATCCTACATGATGATACTTCAGGATACTGTAGGATCTTGTAGAGGATCCTACAGTATTGTGTAGGATACTGACAAGATCCTAATAGGATCCTACAGGATCCTGTTCAGGATTTCTACCACTGGGTAACTACAGCCATCCACGTTCATCATCCATGTGCATGTACGTTTATGGAAGACTAAGTTAAGGTAGTTTTGGTAAAATGGAAATTACAATAAAAAACAATTAATGTAATTACTTGAGTTTTCTGATCATATCCTTTGTAATGATTTCAATAATCTCAGGCTCATTTGATCTTCTCTTTCCTATATGAAATAAAGCAGTTGATACTGATTATTCAATGTCATACTCAACGGTCTACCTTAACTTTAAAGACCACTAGCAAACATGTGCTAGTAGGTTTCATTCTCACTACTGTAGCAAAAATTTCAAAGTTACTAGCAAAATTTAAAATCCCCTATGTATCCATAGAAACCATACCCAGGTTGAAAATCTTGGCAAGATTCTTGACAAGATTATGGCAAGATCTTACCAAGATCTTATCAAGATCTTGGTTAATTTCTTGCCAAGATCTTGCAAGATCTTGCCAAGATCTTGCAAGATTTTACAAGATTTTGCCAAGATCTTACAAGATTTTGCCAAGATCTTAGAGATGATCTTGCAAAGATCGTACAGGATCTTGCCAAGATTTTACAAGATATTGCAAAGATTTTACAATATCTTGCCAAGTCTTGCCAAGATCTTATATGATCTTGCCAAAATCTTGCAGGATCTTGCCAAGATTTTACAATATCTTGGCAATATTTTACAAGATCTTGGAAAGATTTTACAAGATCTTGGCAAGATCTTATATGATCTTGCCAAGATCGTACAGGATCTTGCCAAGATTTTACACCATCTTGCCAAGATTCCATAAGATCTTGCCAAGATCTTAAATATGATCTTGCCAAGATCATACAGAATCTTGCCAATATTTTACAGGATCTTGCCAATATTTTATATGATATTTCCAATATACAGAATTACAAATTAAATTATCATACATATATGCAGACATTGGTTTATTTATTGACTGAAACTAAACACGTATATAATCTTAGGCTCATTTGATCTTCTCTTTCCTATATGAAATAAAGCAGTTGACACTGATTATTCAATGTCATACTCCCTCTACCTTAACTTTAAAGACCACAACATGTGCTAGTAGGTTTCATTCTCACTACTGTAGCAAAAATTTCAAAGTCACTAGCAAAATTTAAAATCCCCTATGTATCCATAGAAATCATAGTGAGACTCCAATACATTAACATCAATTTTATTTGAGCGTAATATCTCAAACCTTACCACTCTCGCTAAGACAAAAATTTCAGAAATAAAATACCTAAACATGACATAAATTCCATACTAAGTATGTTTATTACTTAAATTTCTCCAATTTCGGCGTATCCTTCTTAGGGAAGGTTCTTTCACCTGTGTCTTCTTGTAAGGACCTGGGGATCATTTTAGACTCTACTATGAGCTTTAACGACCATATTACTTCCATGACGTCTTCGCTACTATCTGTGCTTTGCCAGATAAAAAGAGTTAGCCATCTTTTTGATAAGATAACTCTAGAAATGATTTTAAATTCATTAGTTTTTAGTAAACTTTTCTATTGTTCTTGCGTATGGTCTGGCACTACAAAACAGAAAATTTATAAACTACAGCTCATCCAGAACTTTGCAGCACGTATTCTAACCTGCACCAGAAAATTTGATCACATTTCACCAGCTTTGGGAGAACTCGGCTGGATTTTAGTCACTGACATGTTAACTTACCGCGACCAAGTCATGATGTTTAAATGCCTTAATGGTCTTGCTCCGCCCTACCTACATAATAAGCTAGTGAAGTGTTCTGACATTCATTCATTCCCTAGACAGGTAACTAGACAGTCAGATGACATTAATTTAATTAAATGTAGAACATCTATGGCACAACGTTCATTCTTCTACCATGCGGCAAAAACTTGGAACAATCTTCCAGATTTAATCAAGAAAGCCACTTCATTACCCACTTTTAAAAAGCTACTAAAAGACTATTTAAAATCTAAATGAACGATTGGACCCTTATTAATGTACTTAATTGTTTTTATGAACGTATTTTGTAAAAATAGTAAAATAGTTTTAAGAGTTAGCACATTGTAAATTAGTTTGCACATCAGTTTATTTTATTGTAAATTAGTTCTGAAAATCCCAAGTTGGGAGTGACTAATAAACCATTTTGTATTGTATTGTATTACATGACTATGCAGGTTGCATAGTTTACGCAAGATCTTCAATAACGTTGAGGCGTCTTTGCCTTTTCACCCAGAAATCCATCTTTAATAGGTCTTGGTTGAAATGTGGAATTTATCTTTAATTATTTTGAAAATTACCCTTTTCTCCCTGTAAAAAAACTACTGTAGAGATTATGTTTGATTATAGTTTGATTTTACATTGATTAAACCATATGGCAGAGCGCGTCATTTACAACCAGGAATATATTGTCATATTTGTGCAAATACTTTACACATATTTCTTAACCCTAAGCATGCTGCAATTTGTTATATCTTTTGTTATATCTTCAATTCCCCTGCAGCAGGATTTCCTGTTGACAATCTCCGCAAATTGACACACATGCATT